>CM061748.1:164644145-165202599 GCA_030979885.1 Lolium multiflorum | reverse complement strand
GCGCACTCGATCGATGATCCCTAAACCTTAAACAACCCTAAAACCCTAAATCCCTAATCCCTAAACCCTAAACACCCTAAACACTAAACCCTAAACCCTAGACCCTAAACGTACCCTAACCCTAACCCTAACCCTAACCCTAAACCCTAGCTAATCCTAAACCCCAATTAAACCCTATGTATAGGCCAACGACACTTAATTGTGCATCGATCGAGCGGGTCATGGGTGCCTCGTGATCCTCTAATAAAATTAAATGTGTCGTGCATTAACCCTAAACCATATATATGTAACTAACCCTAGCTAATCAACCCTACTTAATTAAAACACATAACCCTAAACTATACTAGCTAGCTATAACCCGATCTAATAAAACATGCTCTATATATAGCAGCTAGCTAGCAAACCTTAGATTAACACCAATTAAAATATACATGGCCTATATCGATCATGTTGTATAATATATCCCCGAGATTCATTAATTAATTATATAATTATCATGATAAATTAATTAACTTGAACTTTGACAAGTTCTCTCTGAATTAAAACACATTTTATTGTTGCCTCATAATATATATATAATTAGTGTGTATGCATGGCCTACAATGCATTCGTGCATATATTTTAATGTATATTTGAACATATTCTGGGGGATTTTTAATCTCTTTCGATCATCTATA
Source organism: Lolium multiflorum (assembly GCA_030979885.1). NCBI lineage: Eukaryota > Viridiplantae > Streptophyta > Magnoliopsida > Poales > Poaceae > Lolium > Lolium multiflorum. The sequence continues at coordinate 165,201,922 of CM061748.1, read as the reverse complement.
TATCACAGGCCCAAAACACACATATATACGCATGCACTTCATGCAGTTGCCGCCAGCTCTAATAATGTGTGTGTGCTATTCTGATCATAATCCCAAACCTAAACAACCCTAAAACCCCTAAATCCCTAATCCCTAAACCCTAAACACCCTAAACACTAAACCTTAAACCCTAAACCCTAACCCTAACCCCACCCTAGCTAACCCTAAACCCTAATTAAACCCTGCGATATAGGCTAACGTCATCATAATTGCAGTATCGATGTGCCTGTAAGTGCTCGTGTCCTCTAATTAAATTAATTGTGCCATGCATTAACCCTAAACCATATATATGTAACTAACCCTAGCTAATTAACCCTACTTAATTAAAACACATAACCCTAAACTATACTAGATATAACCCGATCTAATAAAAACATGCTCTATATATAGCAGCTAGCTAGCAAACCGTAGATTAACACTAATTAAAATATACATGGCCTATATCGATCATGTTGTATAACATATCCCTGAGATTCATTAATTAATTATATAATTATCGTGATAAATTAATTAACTTTAATTTTGACAAGTTCTCTCTAATGAAAACACATTTGATTAAGTTGCCTCATAATATATATATAATTAATTAGTGTACATGCATGGCCTACTACATTCGTGCATATATTTTAATGTATATTTGAACATATTCTTGATCTCTCTCTCTCGATCATCAATATATCGTTGGTGGCCAAAAACACACACATATATATATACGTACGTAACGAGCAGCATGTGCCTCTATCAATGTGTGTGCGCACCGATCGATGATCCCAAACCTTAAACAATCACTAAAACCTTAAATCCCTAATCCCTAATCCCTAAACCCTAAAAACCCTAAACACCTAAACCCTAGACCCTAGACCCTAACCCTAACCCTAACCCAAACCTAGCTAACCCTAAACCCTAATTAAACCCTATGTATAGGCCAAACGACACTTAATTGTGCATCGATCGAGTGGGTGTGCCTCGTGGTCCTCTAATTAAATTAAATGTGACATGCATTAACCCTAAACCATATATATGTAACTAACCCTAGCTAATCAACCCTACTTAATTAAAACACATAACCCTAAACTATACTAGATATAACCCGATCTAATAAAAGCATGCTCTATATATATAACAACTAGCTAGCAAACCGTAGATTAACACCAATTAAAATATACATGGCCTATATCGATCATGTTGTATAACATATCCCTCAGATTCATTAATTAATTATATAATTATCTTGATAAATTAATTAACTTTAATTTTGACAAGTTCTCTCGAATGAAAACACATTTGATTAAGTTGCCTCATAATATATATATAATTTTAGTGTGCATGCATGGCCTACCATGCATTCGTGCATATATTTTCATATTTGAACATATTCTTTGGGATTTCAATCTCTCTCTCGCGATCATCTATATATAACGTTGGTGGCAAAACACACACATATATACGCATGCACTTTATGCACAGCGTGTGCCTCTAATAATGTGTGTGCGCACTCGATCGATGATCCCTAAACCTTAAACGTACAACCCTAAAACCCTAAATTAATTATCGATCTCCCTGTGATTCATTAATTAATTATATATATAATTATCGATGATAAATTAATTAACTTGAATTTTGACAAGTTCTCTCGTATGAAAACACATTTGATCAAGTTGCCTAGCTCATAATATATATATAATTAGTGTGCATGCATGGCCTACCATGCATTCGTGCATATATTTTGATATATATTTGAACATATTCTTGGGGATTTCAATCTCTCTCTCTCTCGATCATCTATATATCGTTGTTGGTGGCAAAAAACACACATATATATACGCATGCACTTTATGCGCAAAGGCGCGGGGTGCCTCTAATAATGTGTGTGCGCACTCGATCGATGATCCCTAAACCTTAAACAACCCTAAAACCCTAATCCCTAATCCCCTAAACCCTAAACACCCTAAACACACTAAACCCTAGACCCTAAACACCATAAACACTAAACCCTAAACCCTAGACCCTAAACACCGTAAACATTAAACCCTAAACCCTAAACACCCTAAACACTAATTAAACCCTAAACCCTAGACCCTAAACACTAGACCCTAAACCCTAGACCCTAAACACCCTAAACACTAAACCCTAGACCCTAAACACCGTAAACACTAAACCCTAAACCCTAAACACCCTAAACACTAATTAAACCCTAAACCCTAGACCCTAAACACTAGACCCTAAACCCTAGACCCTAAACACCCTAAACACTAAACCCTAGACCCTCTAAACACCGTAAACACTAAACCCTAAACCCCTAGACCCTAGCTAAACACCCAAAACACTAAACCCTAAACCTGCAACATTGACTTAAACCCTAATTAAACCCCTATATATAGGCCAACGCATACCTAATTGTGCATCACAAAGCGTAAGTGCCTCATGTCCTCTAGTTAAATTAAATGTGCCATGCATTAACCCTAAACCATATATATATATAACTAACCCTAGCTAATCAAACCCTACTTAATTAAAACACATAACCCTAAACTATACTAGCTATAACCCGATCTAATAAAAACATGCTCTATATATAGCATGCAGCTAGCTAGCAAATTAAACGGTAGATTAAAACCAATTAATATATACATGGCCTATATCGATCATATGTTGTATAACATCTCCCTGAGATTCATTAATTAATTATATAATTATCGATGATAAATTAATTAACTTGAATTTTGACAAGTTCTCTCAAATGAAAACACATTTGATTAAGTTTCCTCATAATATATATATAATTAGTGTGCATGCATGGCCTACCATGCATGCATTCGTGCATATATTTTAATATATATTTGCGAACATATTCTTGGGGATTTCAATTTCTCTCTCTCGATCATCTATATGTCGTTGGTGGCCAAAAAACACACATATACGCATGCACTTTATGCGCAAAGGCGCGTGTGCCTCTAATAATGTGTGTGTGCGCACTCGATCGATGATCCCTAAACCTTAAACCCTAAATAAACCCTAATCCCTAAACCCTAAACACCATAAACATTAAACCCTAAACCCTAGACCCTAAACCCTAACCTCCTAACCCTAAACCCTAAACCCTAATTAAACCCTATATATAGGCCAATGACACTTAATTGTGCATCAAGCGGGCCAGGGGTGCCTCGCGGTCCTCTAATTAAATTAAATGTGCCATGCATATATATGTGTTTAATTTGGGGATTTCAATCGCTCTCTCGTATGTAGCTCTCTCTCCCTCTCTCTCTTTCTCTCTCTCTCTCTCTCTCTCTCTCTCTCTCTCACAGGCCAACAACACACACACATGCACTTTGTTAGCAGCATGCGCCTAATAATGTGGGTATACAATGATCGATCTAGTTTTGATTAATCATAGCACACAAATAAAGAAGTTGTATTTGAATCCACACAACCTAATCTAAAACACATAACCCCTAACATGGCCTAATTAATTAACCCTTCTCGATCTCTACCTAATTAGTGGAAATTGCACAAAATCAAAAGGGGTCCCTCACTAATTATGCATATCTGCTAGATTGTGATAAACTTTTGCCACATATATATTTGGTGGATGGGTGCATCTTGGCATGTAAACAATTAGTGTTTGCAAATGGCGTTGTCAAAATTTATGTACAAATGATTTCTTTCCATCCAAAGTGCATAAAATGGGAGTTTTAATGAAGAAAGTACAAATAAAATAGCTCAACATGCTTCCACACCCCGATTTTCACACGAAGTAGAGCATATTTAAAGGATAATTCCAGAGTTTTACTATTTTTCAAGCAACTTTGCTAATTTTCCCCCACTCACATGACTTTATGTCGATTTAACGAAAATATGGCGAATTTAAACTACATGGGCGGGATAGTTTGAATTGTGCGCGCGGCAAAGGGAACCGCCTATTCCTCAACCTTGTGCACGGCAAATTACACACGCAACTCCATTAAACGCCACCTACCGACCTTAATTATCACCCCGGCGGCCCGGCCGCATGACCCCCCACCCACCCGTACACAACTTATCCCCGTCCGTGCGAAGAGCTTCCCCCGTCCCCGTCTCGTGCGAAGAAGAAGCTTCCCCTCCCCGTCGTTCTTCTCGAGACGCACCGGCGGTCAAGTTGATCCACGGTAGGGCTGCTATCTCTAGCTCAATCATGTATCGGGCAAGACAGCCTAACGATTTATATTTTCTTGATGCTGCTAAAAAATTCGTCAGTATGCTCGAACTAATTGGCACTTTATAGTTTTCCGCTCGATTTGTCATCGATCAATTTGTTCATTTGTGTGGGCATATAGAGTCAGTTCTGCACTCGATCCGTTAATTTGCTGAAATGCCATGGCAGAGTTTTGTACACGATCTGTTTGCTAAAATGTCGATGGGCATTTTTTGTTTTGTACTCGACATGATTGCTGAAATGCATAATCATGTAGTATAGTTTTGTACTCGATGGATATACATTTCCTACTTCGCCTTAAATTAATCACCAACCACTGTATCTCATAATTAAACAGATGGACAGAACTTGGATACTGCATGGACACTTATGTTCCCCTTCATATATAAATGGTGTTCAACCCTTTATGGGGTTTATTAGAGCTCATGATGGTCACAACCTGGACGTGTATTGCCCGCGCTGCACATGTATGAATGGTGAGAAGAGGCCTCACCGTGTAGTGGCAGATCATTTACACATTTTTGGGATGGACCGCACATATGTTAGGCGGGTTTAGCATGGTGAACCATATAATGATCCTTTAGCAGGAGAAGCAGATCTTGCTCACACTGTATGTGTGCTGGCATATGTAGTTAATTATTTATATTGATGTTGCCGCTGTTTCAATCAATAGTTTGCATTGTTGTGCAAGGTTCTGTACTCAAATTTAACTTGTTGCAGATGGATGGACGGGAAGGAGAGAAAAAGCGCTTGCTTCAGGAAACGGGTTTCAGCTCTGGGACATGTGTTGTGCCAGATGAGAAGGTAAATATGTAAAACGGCATTTGTTCAGGTTGCATCCCTTAGATGTTTGTCTAATCTGTTGATGTACTAATTGCAGAAGCATAGAGTTGAAGAGGTCTCTCAGTTTGATGGGAGATTTGAAGATGAATCTCAGCTTTGATGCACCCGTGGATGGTATCAAGACGAGCCTTTCATGTGGTTTAAGGTCTCCGTACCTCGAAATTATCTGCCTGGCGTAAGGAGGCCGGGACCGAGTACACAAATTTTGCGTTGAAGTGATGCATCGCTCGAGATCATCACGCAAGTCCGGGGATCTCAAGACCACCCAGCCCTGATGCACCTGTGGATGGTACTGATGACGAGCCTCTCATAGACGAAGGTCCTGCACCTGAGATTATCCAGCCTACAGAAGGAGGCCGTGGACCGAGTACACAGCTTTGCGTTGAAGCGGATGCACGCCCGGAGATCATCAGGGGCGTCCCGGTAGTCTCAGGACCACCTAGCCCTGATGCAAAATGTTGAGCTACTTTATGATTCGTACTCTTATGTTCTGGTGCTGTAGTATGTTATGATTTGTACGCCTTTGGCGCTAGATTAAGCATTCAGTGGATGATCGCGTTGCAAAATTCGACACCCACACAATCAGTTCATCGTATGAGTAGTAGCACAATTACTTCTACAACGATTCCTGCCAGCGCATTAGTTGGTAGCATGAAACACTTTCAGGTACTCCCCTCTGATTCATATTAATTGACTCAATTATGTCTAGATATGGATGTATCTAGATGCATTTGTTAACTAGACTAACAAACTTGAGTCAGTTAATATGAATCCGTGTAAACCGCCCAGTCCTCGAGCAGCTAGTTTATTGACTCTGGACTCCAAGCCTCTCGCGGCAAGCCATCGACGAAGCTTTGACCAGATCTTGGCCCGCAATTTTTTTGTGTGGCGAATAGCAAAGCTTTGACCAGTTCCTCTCGGGATACAACACGCCGGTGAGCTTGCACGGTTGCCATGAGCACTTTCCGGCGGAACTTCCTCTTCAGCGCCCTCAAGCCGCTGCTGCGAGACAACACGCAGTGCCTCGAGGTGGACGGAATTCTGGATCTCAGGGTGGTCCGCATCGTCCGGGAACGATCTCCAGCGGGTTAACGAGGACATGCATGGCGGCCAGGGGATTTGTTTGTTTTTTTTTTGGTTTGAGCTTGGGATTTGGGGTTTTTTCGGATAGGGGAGGAGGAACCGAGGAAGAGGAAGGAACAACCGCGTGCTTGGCGCGTGGCGGTGTGCTTGAATTTCGAATTTTTGTGAAATGTTTCATTTCCCCGCTACAATTCGGGGGTTTCTTGACGCGCCAATGCGTCCCGCCGGGCAGCTTCAAGTAAATTTGGGGTGCCACACTATGGGCCCTAGTTTCAGTGAGACATGTAATGACTAGTCACATCAGTAAGTTCACTGTGTAATAAAATATGTTACCCCTCCCCTTTATGTAGCACCCCTTCTCTCCCGATCGAGTGCCGATTGCCGACGGATGCAAGCCGCTAGCTCGATCCCCTCCTTTCGCCTCCACCGTCCAGGCATCCAGCTTGGAGGGGCAAGCTGCATCTAGCCCAAGCGGATTAGGTAGGACTAGTAATGTTCTCTCCTTTCTCGAGATCGGTTCTTTTTTCCTCTCCTCGATATCTTGCGCATCTCTTTCCTTCATGAAGGTGTCTTTCCCACAATTCCTAGCCGGGAGTGATTGATGGGGTTAAAGGGGGGGCTACCTTTGCTTGGATTGGGGTGTTCTTCCTTTATTTGTCGACATTTGCAACCTTTGTAGTTTCTGCTGATCCTCACTGTATCTTTTGTCAGCTTGTACAGGAAAGGCAAGACCTCGGCGGTGGGGGCAATGGAGCGTAAGGCCACCACGCATGTGGGCAGTTGGCTGAGCCTGAGCTGCGTCCCCAGCCCCGCGAAGCAGGTACTCCATTTGCTTATCCACTCTTTACCTTTTAAGTGTCTCTCTGGTCTCTGCATCCTCAATCTGTTCCTGTTCTGGAATATGCTTAAAGTAGCACATGTCTTCAGCTGTTTGTGCATAAAGCCTCTGTGACACCATGCTCTATATTCTCTGTATCAGGTTGGTACCTCCAGGTTCCGTGCTGAGGCTATGGGGAACGAGAATAGCGCCCCACCTGCTGCAGGAGCATGGCCCGATCTGCAGCACAAGAAGCGAAATGCCACTGCCGAGCTAAGGGACCGCCCAGGGGTAATTTTTTTAACCAACTTACCATGATGTAGTCTGAATCTGATACTCCCTCAGATCCAAATTAATTGACTCAACTATCTGTAGATACGGATGTATCTAGATGTGTTTTAGCTCTAGATACTACTGCCTCCATCCCAAAGCTTTGGGCTTATATTATTTTTAGAAAGTCAAACTATACCATGTTTGACTAAGCTTTTACCAAAAATCAGTAACATGCAAAATACAAAATTAATATCATTAAATAGATAATAAAATATATTTTCCTACGGTATCTACATAGTATTATATTTGTTGATAGAATGTTCTAAAATTTTGGTCAAACTTTGCTTGTTTTGATTTCTCAAAAATAAATAAGGCTTAAGCTTTTGGATGGTGGTAGTACATTCATATCTAGACAAAGCTGAGTTAACTAGTTTTTTTGTCTGTCCATAGCTAGTGTTCACGCTGCAAAAGGCTAAGAGCATCCACTATGTTGTCCACAAGACCTATCTACAAGGAAAAAGTAGTTGATGTCTGCCTTTTGTTTTGCTATTCATATGCAGACTAAAACTTTAGGGCCTTTACTCAAAAGGAAGATCAAAACTGCTGCTGATCAGGCTGCCAGTATGTTGATGCCGCCCCCATCTTCTAAATGCCTCTACAAGCACAAGGCCACGCACCAGCTGGGTGGTGATCTTTTAATGAATATGGTATATTTTCTTAATCCACAAAACATGCCTTGATTTTTCTCTGTTTATTGTTGGTTTTTTCTATGCTTGCCAAAAGTTTACAACAACAACAACAACAACCAAGCCTTTCAGTCCCAAACAAGTTGGGGTAGGCTAGAGTTGAAACCCATAAGATCTCGAAGCCAAAAGTTTAGAAACACCAAATTCATTTGCTTACAATCATCATACAGTAATGTTCATCTACTCCAGTTCCCCTAACCCAACAAAAAATGATGTTAATTACGATTTTTAGATTAAAAGAGCACCATTAGGCGCTGTTAATTACGACTTTGAGATTAAAATGTCATTTGCAATTGTTAATTACAATTTTGAGACAATTGGTTAGTTTAACCTCGATCTCTTCTGCTCTCCATTTTCCCAACCGAACAAAAATGTAACCATTCCATTCCTCTGAAATGGAACCATTCCATTCCATTCCACGCTGTTTCAGAACCGAACACACCCTTGCATTGTTGTGAACTGTTGTCCATACATGGCCATACCCTTCCACTTACATCTAGCACTATATGCATCAGTCTGTCTCAGAGTCATTCAATATCACTGCTGAGATCTGTTCCCATTCTTATGCAGGCTGAAACTGCTGCGCCTTTACTCAAGTGGATGCAAAATGAGGCTAATGAGGCTGTTGTGAGGACGATGGTGCCGGCACCATCTTCCGAAAACCTCTACAAGCACGAGGCCATGGGCCAGCTGGGTGGTGACCTTTTAATGAATATGGTATATTTTCTTAATCCACATACATGATTTCATTATTATCTGTTTAATTACTGTTGGCTTTGTCTAATGCTTACCAAAAGTTCAGAAACACTGCGTTTGCTTACAATCATCATACACTAATTTTTCACTTTTCAGTCTGTCTCATCCAGTATATAAACTGTTGATTTCCATTGGCTTCTTTTGTAATCATTTGCATTGTTGTCAACTGTTCTCTATGCACAACCCTATTCTTCCACTTACACCCCGCACTATTTGCATCAGTCTATCTCATAGATTTATTAAATATCAATGATGAGTTCTGTTGCTATTCATATGCAGGATGAAACTTCTGTGCCTCTACTCAAATGGATAAAAATGACCTAAGGAGGTCAGCTGTGAAGACGATGGTGCCGCCACCATCTTCCGAAAACCTCCTCAAGCACAAGGCCACGGGCCAGCTGGGTGGTACCCTTTTCAGTAAGCAGGTATATTTTCTTAATCCTCATACATGATTTGATTTTTGTCTGTTTATTGCCGGCTTTGTCTAATGCTTACCAATAGTTCAGAAACACACACACCTATTCTTCCACTTACATCCAACACTATATGCATCAGTGTCTCATAGATTCATTTTATATATCACTGCTGATGTCTGTTGCTCTTCAATTTTTATATGCAGACTGAAACTGCTAAGCCTTCATTGGTCAAAAGGATTGCAACTGCTGCTGATGAGGCATCTGCAGAGGCTGCCACCAAGTTACTGTCAGCCCCACCTTCTGGATGCTTATATAAGCTCAAGTCCAAGGATCAGCCGGGCCGTAACCATCCAAGGGTTCGGGTATATTTTCTTAAGCCACATATACATGCCATGATTTATGTCTGATATTATCACTGGCTCTGTCTAATGCTTTTTGGAATTCGGAAACACCAAATTAGCATGCTTATATTCATCATACACTAATTTTTCACTGTTCAGTTTGTAACATAGTGTTATGCACTTGCTTGTCAACATTTGCATTGCTCTGAACTATGCACTTTACACAACCTAATTCTTCCACTTACGTTCAGCGCTACGCACCAGTAGTACCTCCCATGTTTCCTTCACCATCCCGATGCCGAGCTTGCGGGAATATGGCGGGCCCATGTACATACCCCGCATATAACACCTCCTATGGCTCTATCTACCTTTCTAGTAGCTCCTTCACAGAGTTACATGTATGTATTCTCAGTGGTTTAGCATGAATTGGCATATAGTAAAGTCTTGTTTTTAGTCTTCCTGCTTCTTACATTTGTATCAATTTTCACATGCAGACTGTACCTTGTGAACTTCATCCAATGATTAACCAGATGTGTCCGCATGAAGGATCTTTCACTATGCATGGCAATGGCAAATTGATGAACACCTACACGGTCTATGAGGTGTATGTCTACAAGACGCAGGCCATCACATATTTGTATGGACATGATTGGAGAAAGTTTGCTTTTGACTACGGTCTGAAGAAGGGCGACGAGCTGAGGATCAGAAACTCAAACGGGCAGATATACGTAACTGCTTACAGAGTTGGAGACACTTCCAAATATATAATATGTAACTTTTTCTCTACCATATCTTTTGATAACTGTGATTCTGAGTGGCTTGTTCTAAACCATTCCCCTCTCACTCTAGCTTGCCGGGTTTAACATGATCAAGCCGCATCCTCAACATGGAACAGAGCTGATGTCATGCTGGCAACCACACCAGCACCGCACCTAGCTTCCCACTTCCCGCACGCACCTGCTCCTCGTATCAAATTCACATCGCATCTACCCAAGCATCTCCTACATCGCATTGGTTCCTCAGAGAGAGGCCCCATATACTACACATGCCCAAAGCAGTTCTCCGCATCGGAAGATCGGTTCCTCTAGCTGCACCGCTTTATCGCACCCGCCAACGCCTCGCATCAAGACCTGCCTTCAGAGGCAATCACATCGCACCCGCCTGTGCCAGCCTCCCGCACGCACTGCCACTGCACAGCCCAGCCCATGACCGCCTACCGTATCATCGAGGTCTCATTATTTGTGGCCACCCGTGGTGGGTGACCAGGACGCATCCGCGTTGGTGTTCGTGAGTATATGCGCATAACCGTCTATCTTGATGTCTTCTCTCGCTCAAAGTCCCACATGGTTCGTTGCATTGTGCCATTGACTAATTTTTGGTGGTATCTCTTGCTTTGAATCAGAAATTGCCTAAAAGTATCTCCAAGGATCTCAATGCTGGCCGAAGGGGCAAGATATCCCTCATCATGGAGAGTGAAGGTCTCACCGTGGAGGGACGGTACTCTGTCAGTCCCACAGATGGCCGCTTGGCTGTTACTTCCAGGTGGAAAAAGTTCATTGATGGTGCCAAACTTCGCATTGGATCAAAGTTGAAGGTCAAGATCTTTCGATGCCGCTGTGACATGCTGGTCATAAAGTTCGCGGTTGTCTAGTTCTGTTGTCCCATGAGCCCTTAGCAAATGCATTTGTAGTTATACTTATATAAGGTTATCTTATCTAAACTGCTAATTAATTGTATGGGTGGTAAAACTCTGGCAAGCTTTTGCTCTTAGCAAGTATGTATGTATGATCAGCTATTATGATAACTAATGTTTGTGTTCATCTTAATTTGCATTTCCGTTTTAGAAAAAACTTAATTTCTATTTTGGCTGACCTGTTAGAGAACTATCAGATTGAACCCACAACATGATTCATATAGATTCATTACACCGAGCCACATGTCTTGACCTTGCGATACACTACTTCCATTAATTAGTGCAAGAAGGCTTACCTGAGCTGCCTGAACCATGGCAGATTCGAATCCACCTTATCTATCTAGAAATACAACCTTTGCAGAAAGAGGATTTGCAGTATGGGGAGGCTGACATTGGGGACCCATGAGCCAACAGCGTCGTCAACGTTTAAAGGCGGCAGGAGATCAAAAGAAAAAATAAGCCAAAAATCAGTTTGGTAAACAAATTCAAGAAAAGAAACATTTACCTTTCTCGAGAGGATGACATGCGGGACCCATGAGGCAGTAGCATCCTCAACGTATTTCAAGGCGGCAGGGGATCAAAATAAAAAAGGAAATAGCGAAATTAATTAGGTCAAAAATAAACCATCAAAGGAAACTTTTATTGTTCATTGAGGATGACATGTGGGACCGACTTGCCAGCTGCCTCATCGTTTCAAAGGGGCAGGGGATCAAAAAAAAGACAAATAGCCAGAAATTAGGGGGAAAAAAATAAATCCAACAAAGAAAACTTTTATTTACATTGAGGATGACATGCGGGACCCATGAGCCAACAGCTTCCTCAACGTTTCAAACGTGGCATGAGATTGAAAGAAAAAGTCAAGTGACAATATCAGAGCCAAAATAATCCAAGAAAAGAAACTATTAAAATATGAGTATTTGACACGTGTCCCATTTTGTATACCCACCTCAACGCTTCCAAGGCGTACAGACCGAAAGAAAATGAAGTAGCCAGAATCAGTGTGAAAAAATCCAAGAAAAGAAAGAGATTTCAATTGGGCTGTATCTCGACATCTCGGGGCCTTCGAACTATCCCGCTGGCCTTGACTCCGCATACCCCCAGCCCCAAATTAAAAATTTAGTGAGGTTAGCCTGATTTTTCTCAAAAAATGAAAGTGCTGAGGCTTGCAAAACAAAAAACAAGGAGATCTCAACATATAAGTTTGTTTATGAAAAATAAAGATTTAATTTATCCGTTTGCAATAGCTCAGAGCGAAATACAACGTTTATTGTCCGCAAAATAAAAATATCACATGCTTTGTAATGCGAGGCTTGGTTAACGGGGGACTCATGAGCCAAGAAATGGAGTCAACGTTTCAAAGGCTAGCAAGTAGGGATCGAAAATAAAAAAGCATAAAAATCACAGAAAAACAGCAAGAAAAGAAAACATTTAATAAGCCTGAAAGAGGATGACATGCGGACCCATGAGGCGAAGAAAGATCCTCAATCGCTTCAAAGCCTCCAGATGAGATCGAAAGAAAAAGGCAAGTGACATAATATCAGAGCCAAAATAATCCAAGAAAAGAAACTTTATCAGATATAGAGGATGACATGCGTCCCATTTTGTAAAGCAATGGGTCTCAACGTTTCCAAGGCTAGCACAGACCAAAAGAAAATGAGGCAAAAGAAAGATTTCAACAATTCCAAGGCTAGGATCAAAAGAAAAATAAAGGAAATAGCCAGAAATTAATTAGGGGTCAAAATAAATCCACCAGGAAACTTTTATCGTTCATAGAGGATGACATGGGACCGACTCGCCAATGTGTCGTCTTCAATGCTTTCAACGGCAAAGGATCAAAAGAAAATGCAAGAAATGTAAATTAGGGGAAAATAACTCCAAGAAAGGAAACTTTTATTGTTCAGAGAGGATGACATGCTGGACCCATGAGCCACAGCCTTACCTCAATGTTTCAAAGGCTATGATGAGACTAAAGAAAAGGCAAGTGTGACCAAATATCGTGAGCCAAAAATAATCCAAGATTTATTGTACATGAGGATGACATGTGGGTCCCATTCTTGCAGCAAATGCAGATCACGTTTCAAATGCGGCTGGAGATCAAAAGAAAAAGAAAGGAGCTAGTAATTAGGGGTAGTAAAATCCAAGAAAAGAAAGTTGATGGACATGAGGATGACATGCGGGTCCCTTGAACCAACAACTTACTCAACGTTTCAAAGGGGGCAGGGGATCAAAGAAAAAGGCAAGCCAAAAATCAGAGGGTGAAAAAAAATCCAACAAAGGAACCCTACAGCTAATACATAGGATGACAGGTCCCATGAGCCAGCAGGTTCCCCAACGTTTCAAACGTGGCATGAGATCTAAAGAAAAAGGCAAGTGACCAATGAGGTGCCAAAAAAAACCCCAAGAAAAGAAAGTTGATTTGTCGCAGAGATGACATGCAACCCATTTAGCTTGTTGTGTCTCAGCACCGCTTGAGAGGCCAGTAGGATCGGAAGAAAAAGTCAAGGACCAAACAGAGGTGCCAAAAATAATCCAAAAAGAAAGTTTTATAGCACATAGAGGATGGACATGTGTCCCAATTAGCAGCATGATCACTGCTTGAGAGGCAAGTAGGAACCAAAAGAAAAGTCAAGAGCCAAATATGAGGCCAAAAAATCCAAGAAAGAAAGTTTTATAAAGAGACAGGGATGACATGCTGGTCCCATTTAGCAGCAGCGGTATCACCGTTTGAGAGGCCGCAGGGGATCGAAAGAAAAAGTCAAGTGACCAAACATGAGGTGCCAAAAAAAATCCAAGAAAAGAAAGTTTTATAATACATAGAGGATGATATGCGGGGTCCCATTTAGCAAGAGCTATCACTGCTTGAGGCGCAGATTTTAAAGAAAGTCAAGACCAACATGAGGTGCCAAAAAAATCCAAGAAAAGAAAGTTTTATAGTACATAGAGGATGACATGCGTGTCCCATTTAGCAGCAGCGGTGTTGAGAGGCTGCAGATCGAAATAGTACAAGTGACCAAATATGAGGTGCCAAAAAATAATTCAAGAAAGAAAGTTTTATAAGACATGCAGAGGATGACATGCTGTCCCAAGCAATAGCAAAATGGGGACGCGTTTTAGCGCCAAGCAGACGAAAGAAAAGCGTAAAGGATCAAATTTGGCGGCCAAAAAACCCAAGAAAAGGAAGTTGGATTGGACATAGAGGATGACATGTGGGTCCCATTTTACAGCAGCGGTCTCCAACGTTTCAAAGGGGGCATGGGATCAAAAGAAAAGGAAGTAGCCAGAAATCAGGTCAAAAAATCCAAGAATAGAAAGAATTTTGGTTCATAGAGGATGACATGCGGGACCCATGATCCTGCATCGTAAACGGCTCGATCGGAGAACGTTGAACGAGATGGCGATCTAGAAAGAAAACAATGCCGCAGGCTGCTAGTCCGGCCCTACATCCCCATACGGGGTGCGGATTGCGTTGACTCCGCCTCGACGAACCCGAGATTTCTTCGAGATGCACCACGTCCCGGGCCACCATACGCGACGTTTTGGCTGCCACGGCTAGGTGGCTCTAAAAACGAAAAAGTTTTGACATGCACCACTGAGGGACCAAAATCGCCTACCATGGTACACCAAAGAAATCACGCTAATACTTCAACTTCTGCCTTACCATGGCAACTTTTTCTCAGAGGACAAATAAGGGAGTAGTAATTTAGTTTAATTTTCTAAAGGTAGCACATGAAGTATTTACTTGGAATGGCATAAAATACCATGTAGTAGGTAGGTATGGTGGACACAAATGGCAGGGCTTGGTCTAAGGTTATGGATGTATGAGAAGCATCTCCTCTCGATACAGGTCTTTGGCTAGCAAGGTTTGATAGCAAGCATAAAGGTTGAGGGAAACAAACAAATATACATGTGATAGAAACAATCATGCATCTTTCTCATAAGCACAAGCAATTTTAACTTCAGAATACTAAACTCATTAGCATAGAGATAATAGAGTAGTATATCTAAGTGTATTTCTCTCTTTTATTTAAACATCAGGGTGTTGTTGCTATTGACCAATGCTAAGTTTGCCAAAAACAAATAGATTTACTTGATGCTCCCAAAGTGATATCAATACTTATGTCAAGAGTAATCATATAATGGAGATTGCAAACTAAAATAAGGTATGCAAAAAGTAAATGATAAGACTTCTCATTAATATTCCATAACGATAACTCACACCAACAGATACATAGATAACCAACTAAGAGAGATACTTCCACATTGCATACTATTCCATATGATAACTTCCCTACTCATGATATGACACTACTTGATAGTAAAAGATAAAGGTGGTGATGATGTGATACCGCGGCACTCCCCCAAGCTTGGAACAAACCAAGGGGATGCCAATACCGATGATGAATTACTCCTTCGGTGATGATGGTGATGGATTCCTCTCGACAAGCTTCTTAACAAGCTCCTTTAAATCTTCAATCTCATAGGTGAGGTTGCGAATCAGCTCTGAGTTGTGCTCAACGCGGCTCATAATCATGTCAGGTGGTGAATCCCAACTCCTAGAGTTGTTTCCCCATCCTTCAGCTTCAGATTTCATCTCTCCTGCAATGTTAGAACGATCTATATCCCAACCACTTGGCAACACTACCTTGGGGGTTCTTTCAGTTTGACGATCGTAGATTAGATTGCGGTAAGGGTTGTAATTGCTCGGAGAAGATGTCCTTGGAGCCAAGTAATGACGTGGAACCGCTCCTCCAGTAGCGATTCGTGCACTCCTCTTGGTGTTGGATGGATTTGATATCACGCCAATACTTGCAACGGTGGCACGCTGGTGTACTCGCGGAGCTTCCTCCACTTCTTCCTCATCCTCACTCGCGTCTTCTTCCTTCAGTTCCGGGTCTTGAATATCTTCCTTCAAAGGTCCCTTGTCCTTGTTGTTGGAGACCATGGTGCCTCTAGATCAAAACAAATCTGGCAGAAAAACTCGAAACAAAACACGACGAGAAAACGATATACGGACCTCCAGGTCCGGGATTATAGCAAATATTTTTAATGACAAAGGAAGGTTCCGTGCCGAAACGAGAAAAGGGGCTACGAGGGGCTGTCCTACAGGTCGGCGCGGCCAGGTGGGGCTCACGCCATGGTGTTCTGCCCTCGCGCGTCTTTTCCACTCCGTTTCGATTCCATAATTTTTCATATTTTCCAAAAACAGCAGAAATAATGTTCGGAAAGGTAAAACGCGACTTTTATTACCTGTACTCGTTACCTATTCAAAGTCCAGTTCTGGCGGACTGTCAATTTGTCCTTTGTGAAAGCCTCCGGTGTTTCCACTTGAATAATATCAACATCAACATTATAAGAATCACCCGAGATATAATGCTTGAGTCTTTGCCCATTCACCCTGTGTGGCATTGCCTTGGAGAGAGCTAATTTTAATTGCTCCTGAACGATACACCTCCTCAACAACATATGGTCCTTCCCACTTCGAGAGTAATTTCCCTGCAAAGAATCTGAGACGAGACCGATACAATAGGACTTTATCCCCAATATTAAACTCTCTTTTGATAATCCTTCTATCATGCCATTTCTTAACTTTTTCTTTAAAGAGTTTAGCATTTTCATAAGCTTCACTTCTCCATTCATCTAGAGAACTTAATTGCAACAACCTCTTATTACCGGCCAGATCTTTATTTAGTTCTCTAATAGCCCAATAAGCTTTGTGCTCTAGTTCTAAAGGTAAATGACAAGCTTTTCCATAAACCATTTTATAAGGTGACATTCCCATAGGATTTTTATAAGCAGTTCTATAAGCCCATAGTGCTTCTTTCAATTTGCTAGCCCAATTCTTTCTAGATTTATTAACAGTCTTTCCCAAAATAGATTTAATCTCTCTATTTGATAATTCTACTTGACCACTAGTTTGAGGGTGATAAGCTGAAGCAATTCTATGATTAATACCATACTTAGCAAGAGTTTTTCTAAAACCTCCATGAATAAAATGAGAACCTCCATCAGTCATAATATATCTAGGTATTCCAAATCTAGGAAATATAACATCTACAAGCATTTTTATAGAGGTCTCACCATCAACACTCTTTGTAGGTATAGCTTCTACCCATTTAGTAACATAATCAACAGCGACAAGTATATGAGTGTTACCTTCCGAAGAAGGGAAAGGACCCATGAAGTCGAATCCCCAACAATCGAATGGTTCAATAACAAGAGTATAATTCATAGGCATTTCATTGCGCCTAGAGATATTACCAACTCTTTGACATTCATCACAAGATAAGATAAACTTCCTTGCATCTTTGAAAAGTGTTGGCCAATAAAAACCTGATTGTAGAACCTTTTGCGCGGTTCTATCTCCGGCGTGATGTCCTCCATAAACACTGCCACCATGACATTTACTCAATATCTCCCGTTGTTCATATTCAGGGAACACATCTTCGCATAATACCATCCACTCCTTTATATAAGTGTGGGTCATCCCAAAAATAATGCCTCAAGTCATAAAAGAATTTCCTCCTTTGCTGAGCTGAAAAGGTTGGAGGCAAATACTTTGAAACAAGTTAGCATAATCAGCATACCAAGGGCTCTCTCGCGAGCTCACCTTTATTACAGCCAATTGTTCATTTGGAAAACTATCATTAACAGGAACAGGATCATAAGCGATATTTTCCAATCTAGACAAATTATCAGCAACAGGATTATCAGCACCTTTCCTATCTATAATATGTAAATCAAATTCTTGCAAAAGAAGTACCCATCTAATAAGCCTCGGCTTAGCATCTTTCTTTGTCATAAGGTATCTAATTGCAGCATGATCAGTATGAATCGTAACTTTTGAATCAACAATATAGGGTCTAAACTTGTCACAAGCAAAGACTACAAATGCAATAAATTCCTTTTCAGCTTGTAGACAATTTCTTTGAGCATCAAGAGTCTTACTAGCATAATGAATAACATTTAATTCTTATCTACCCTATCGTCCAAGAACAGCGCCTACAGCAAAATCACTAGCATCACACATAATTTCAAAAGGCAAATTCCAATCGGGAGGTTCAACTACAGGAGCAGTTGTTAAGGCTTTCTTTAGAGTTTCAAAAGCTTCCTTATCAAAAACAAAAGGTACATCTTTTTGAAGAAGATTAGTAAGAGGCTTTGAAATTTTAGAGAAATCTTTAATAAATCTCCTATAAAACCCAACATGACCAAGAACACTACGAATACCTTTAACATCCCTCGGATAGGGCATCTTCTCAATTGCTTCAACCTTAGCTCTATCAACTTCAATACCTCTCTCAGAAATTTTGTGTCCCAATACAATTCCTTCATTAACCATAAAGTGGCATTTCTCCCAATTAAGAACAAGGTTTGTTTCTTCACATCTCTGCAAAACTTTATCGAGGTTCCCAAGCAATTATCAAAAGAATTCCCATAGACAGAAAAATCATCCATGAACACCTCCACAATACTTTCGCAAAAACCATGAAAAATAGCAGACATGCATCTTTGAAAAGTAGCAGGAGCATTACATAAACCAAAAGGCATACGCCTGTAAGCATAAGTTCCATAAGGACAAGTAAACGTGGTTTTCTCTTGATCTTTAGCTTTAACAGCAATTTGTGAAAACCTAGAATAACCATCAAGAAAGCAAAAATGAGTATTTTTAGATAACCTTTCTAGCATTTGATCAATAAAGGGTAAAGGGTAATGATCTTTCTTAGTAACTTTATTAACTTTTCTAAAATCAATGCACATTCTATACCCTACAACTATTCTTTGAGGAATAAGCTCATCATTATCATTAGGCACAACAGTCATTCCTCCTTTCTTAGGAACACAATGCACAGGACTAACCCATCTACTATCAACAATAGGATATATAATACCAGAAGTTTTAATACCTCGTTCCTTACCACCTCCTTCATCTTCGGAATTAGACGATGTTGATGTTCAACAACAGGCTTTGCATCATCTTCCATATTAATAGCATGTTGGCAAATAGAAGGAGAAATCCCTTTCAAATCATCAAGAGTATAACCAATAGCTCCTCGGTGTTTCTTCAATATTTCCAATAACCTTTCTTCCTCAATCTCTGAAAGCTTAGAACTAATAATAACATGATATATTTTCTTATCATCAATATGAGCATATTTAAGATTATCAGGTAAAGGCTTTAAATCGAAAAACAGGATCTTCCTTTGGTGGCGGTGTTGTACCCAAATCTTCCACCAGTAAATCATGCTTGAGAATAGGTTGGCGAAGAAAAATCTCCTCAAGCTCATCTCTTTCTTTCCTAAACTTTCACTATTCTCCAAATGTTGCTGTAAAGGATTATTAGGAACAAGAACAATAGATGCACACTGCTCCATTTTAAAATCATTACTAGGCAAGTCAGCTTTATAAGGAGTTTTGGTAAATTTAGAAAAGTTAAATTCATAAGGTTCACCAGAAAATCTAGTCAAAATTTTCTCTTTCTTACAATCTATAATAGCTCCACAAGTATTTAGAAAAGGTCTACCAAAATGATAGGACAATGATCACTAGCAGCAGAACCAAGTACCAAAAAGTCAGCATGATATTTAATCTTACCACATAGAACTTCCACATCTCGAACAATACCAATTGGAGAAATAGTTTCTCTATTAGCCAGATGAATAATCACATCAATATCTTCAAGTTCACAAGAACCAATTTCGTGCATAATCTCCGTGTAAAGCTCATAAGGAATAGCACTAACACTTGCACCAATATCACATAAACCATAATAGCAATGATCACCAATTCTAACGGATAGCATAGGAACACTAACTTGTTTGGATTTATTAGGATGTGAAACAATATTAGAAGCATCTTCACAGAAAATAATATGACCATCCTCCACATTTTCAGTCACAAGATCTTTAACTATAGCAACAACAGGTTCAATTTTAATTTGTTCTTCAGGTTCTTTAGGTTTCTTTTCACTTTTATTAACCGCACTAGATATAACAGAATACTCCTTCATTTTAGCAGGGAAAGGAGTTTTTTCAATATAAGCTTCAGGAATAACATTATCAACAGTTTCAACCACTACACATTTGTTTACAGATGAATCAACTTTATCTTTATACGGTTCATGATACTTATCAAAATTCTTCTTAGGCAGTTCATAGTGAGAGGCAAAAGCTTTATAAAGATTTGCAACAACTTGGGAATCAAGACCATATGTAGCACTCATATTACGAAATTTATCAGTATTCATAAAAGCTTCAATGCATTTATAATCATAAATTATACCTGATTCTCTATCTTTGTCGTTCTCCCATCCTTCAGTATTTTCTTGGATCCGATCAAGAAGGTCCCTTTTAAACTCTTCTTTGTTGCGCGTAAATGATCCAGAACAAGAAGTATCCAACAAGGTTTTATCCTGAAAAGAAAGTCTTGCATAGAAATTATCAATAATAACATTACCAAGAAGCTCATGAATGGGGCATTTGAGCATTAAAGACTTCAATCTCCCCCAAGCTTGGGCAATACTCTCTCCATCATGAGGCCATAAATTATATATGCGGTTCCGATCTTTGTGAATTTCACTTGGAGGATAAAATTTGGAATAAAATAAAGGTACAATGTCCTCCCAATCAATAGAATCACCATTCTTCAAACAATTTATACACCCATGCTACCGCTTTTTACCAGTATCTACGACATAGTGAATAGTTTTCTAACTTCATTCATGTAATACCGCACATTTGAATAACCCATAATCCATGCAAAAACAATAAATGATCACCAGGATGATAGTTCCATCCCCTTCATAGCTGTTATCCATAACACGCTCAATAATTTTCATAGGTATTTTATATGGTATCACTTCCTCACCTGGCGCTTCACCACTACCGTTGCAGTAGTAGTAGATTTCCCAAATAGAAATCAAGAGAAGATCTCTCCATAATGACTTATAACAGCAAGCAGAAATAAAATCAGCACAAACAATAAAAGTTTTCCTTACCAATTCCACTTACCAATAGCACTTCACTTACAACGGCGCCAGAAAATAGTCTTGATGACCTACAAGTAATAGGGGGTGTATCGTAGTATCTTCGATAAGTAAGAATGTCGATCCCAACGAGAAGCAGAAGGTTTCGATGAAGGATTCACTGTAAATGCTCACAAACAAGTATTCAAGGGGTTTTGATGTAATAGATGAATAAAGTACGAGTAAGTAAAATGCGAGAGAAATAATTGCAGCGAGTGGCCCAATCCTTTTTAGCACAAAGGACAAGCCGGTTTGTTTACTTATACTGACCAAACGTGGACACACGAGATTTTAGTCTAGTGCTTTCGCTTCATGTGGCTAAATAATCTTGTTTTGATAAATGTTGTGTGGGTGAACCTATGCTAATGCACCGCCCTTCCTAGGACTAATACATACTTGTGATTATACCTCTTGCTAAGCATCCGCAACTACAAGAAAGTAATTAAGATAAATCTAACCACAAACTTTAAATCCTCGAGAGATCCTCGCGATCCTCTTTGCATCGATATACTAACTGGGCTTAGGAGCCACAATTCAAGAACTCCCAATTAGCAACCGAATACAAGATGTACTCCCCTAGGCATAAATGGTGAAGTGTCGTGTAGTCGACGTTCACACGACACCACTAGAAGAATGAGACACAACTTAAATATCATAACATTGAATATTACTCAACCATAATTCACTACTAGCATTTAGACTTCACCCATGTCCTCAAGAACTAAACGAACTACTAACGACATCATATGGAATACAATCAGAGGTGATATGATGGTGAATAACAATCTGAACATAAACTTCTTGGTTCAATGGTTTCACTAATAGCATCAATAACAAGTAGAGAATAATGCCGGGAGAGTTTCCCCTATCAAACAATCAAGATCCAACCCAAATTGTTACAGCGGTGACGAGGTGCAGCGGTGGTGATGGCGGTGTAGATGGAGATGATGATGATGATGATGATGATGATGATGAGGATGATGTCCCGCTCGATGACGATGGCGACATGCGATTTCCCCTCCTAGAGGGAATTTCCCAGGATTCCCTGCCCGTCGAGCAGCCTCTTCTTTCTCTCTCGTGCTCCTCCGCCCGCAGGCGCTGTAACTCTTCGTGAGGTCCTCCCTCTGGCTTAGGTTTTCGGGACGAAGGGTTTCGCGAAGAAAAGGAGGCGAAAGGGGCCGTGGGCCCTCCACACCACTGCAGGCGCTGGCCAGCTGCTGGGGCCGCGCCGCCTCGTGGTCCGGGGCCCACCTTGGCTCCCCTCTTCTTCCCCTTCTGGCTCCCTCCGTCATCTGGAAAAATAGGAATTTACGTGAAATTTCCTTCCACAGTTGATCTTCCGAAATATTGCGTTCTGACGGTGCTTTTTCCAGCAGAATCCTGGCTCCGGTGTTTGATCCTCCAATAATGATGAAACATGCAAAATAGATGAAATAACATAAGCATTGTGTCCCAATATGAAATATATCAATGAATACAGCAAATATGATACAAAACAAGGATAAATTGACGCATCAACTTCTTACTAGTAAATCTGAGAGCATGCAAGATCATAACCAAAAACAATAGATCGATAATCACCATAACATAGTATTCTCTATCCATCTATCCCGACAAACACAACATAGAGAATTACATATAGATGATCTGATCATGTTAGGCAGCTCATAAGATCCAACAATGAAGCACACTAGGGAGAAGACGCACATCTAGCTAATGCTATGGACCCATAGTCCAGGGGTTAACTACTCACTCATCACTCCCGAGGCCACCATGGCGGTGTAGAGTCCTCCTGGGAGATGATCCTCCCACAGTGGTGTCGAGGCGATCTCCCCGACCCCGAGACGTGGACCCATGGCGGCGCTGCCTATGGAAGGTTTTCCGATCGTGGCTCTCTAAGATCGGGGGTTTCGCCACTCAGGCTTATAAGTAGGCTGGCGGCGTGAGTTGGAGGTCGAACAGGGCCCACACCATAGGCGGTTCCCTCTGTCTGGCTGGCGGCTCAGCTGGGCAAGGGGGCCACTGCCGCCCCACTTCGTTATCCCTTCGGTCTTCTGGAAAGCCAAAAAATAGGACCCCGGGCGTTGATTTCGGCCCAATTCCGAGAATATTTCGCTACTAGGATTTCTGAAACCAAAAACAGATAAAGAATCGTCTTTCTAAGATCTGTTAATAGGTTAGTTCCGTAAAATGCATCAAAACGATATAAAATGTGCATAAAACAGGTAGGTATCATCAATAAAGTAGCATGGAACATAAGAAATTATTTCCATACGTTGAGACGCATCGCGTTCCGGGCTATCTCGCGCAGCAGTGCTTTTCCGTCGTCGATGGCAATGCACCTTTGGAAGATACCGGAAATGCTGCGCTTGTAGAGTTCACCGTTTACTATGGTGAAGGCTTCATCTCCTAACATCTGCTTGCTTCCACCGGGTCCGCCTAGCCTCTGCTTTGTTAGATATGCTAGGAACGGTTTGGTCCATAGTGGCTCAAGGAGAGGACTTTGGTTTCACGGGGAGAGTTGGAGTCATTACAACTTGCCGTGAGTTTGTCTCTCATTCCTCCACACTGATAGTTTTAGAGCTGACGCCTTTCACCTTTATCATCGCTGAGTGATCACTCTCGTAAAACACTCCGTCTCGAATGGGAGAGCACATGAGCCGAGTTTGCTAAGGTGCTCTGCCTTTCATTGTCAAGTTCGCCGATATGTTTGAGCTCACATCCTTCGAATTTGGCTTCCATATTTTGGCATGTACCGCTGACAAAGTGATCACAAAA
Organism: Lolium multiflorum; assembly: GCA_030979885.1. NCBI lineage: Eukaryota > Viridiplantae > Streptophyta > Magnoliopsida > Poales > Poaceae > Lolium > Lolium multiflorum. Next base: position 165,177,924 of record CM061748.1, on the reverse strand, counting down.
GTCATGCGCCGACCGCGTCGCATAGATTCATCGACTGCTGTACTACTAAGTTCGAGTCTTCCGAGATTTTCAAAGTAGTTGTCCCACACGCCTTGCCATCTTCATTCCATGGAGCAAAGGTCAGACTGGCCGTTGTCTGCCTACAGAGGGAAGTTCATACGTAGATACACTTCATTTTATCTCCCTTCGTGGTAATATCACATTTCACTCCCCTGTTACTGCGCATGTGCTTCTGCTCGACCCGTTGAAGTACATTATCCATCCCGACATGCCTGCAGCCGCCGGTGTCTTGATTGGATCTAGTCCGCCACAAAGTCCTGGGAGGATTTGGGATTTTATAGCTGTCCGGTTAACGTAAGTTATGTCGTGTGGTGCTATCTCGATAGCCCACTCGGGACACTCGACTTCAGGGCCTCCGGGTTGGTCATTATGCTCTTCAATGGTGCTTCGCTTCACTTACTCTACAATCGATGCCTTTCCGTGAAGTAGTGCCGTGAACTTGCGGGTCGACTTCATACCGCGTATTCCAGCTTCTCATGGTGAGGGTACCTCTGCCTCTGCGGTGTGAGCACTTCACCGAGGTAGTAAACGGGCCTCTCGTGACGCCATGAACGCTTCTCGCTTCTTCCCGTTCGACCTACTCAAGACGCCGTCAAGACTTGGGCTGTCGCACGCATATACATGAGCGCTGCTCTTCCTCACTTCTGGGGTTACGAGGACTGAGATGTCGACAAGATTTTCTTCAGGTTGTCGAAGGATTCCTGCGCCTCCTTTGTCCACTCGAACTTTTCATATTTTTTCATCAAATTGTAGAAGGGCAAAGCTTTTTCTCCTAGCTTGGCGATGAACCTGCTGAGCGCTGCTAAACGTCCTGCCAATTGCTGCACTTGGTGCAGATTCTTTGGCGGCTGCATGTCGAGAATAGCTTTGATTTTCAAAGGATTGGCTTCGATCCCCCTGGCCGAGATGAAGTATCCTAGCACTTGCCCCCCTGGTACTCCGAAGAAGCATTTTTTGGGATTCAACTTGATCTTATACCTGTCTAGGTTATCGAAGGTCTCCCGCAAATCGTCGACGAGGGTGGCAGTGTGCTTCGTTTTTACCACGATATCGTCAATATAGACTTCGATGTTTCGCCCGATCTGCTCTCCAAGGCAAGCTTGCATGCAACGTTGATAAGTTGCTCCTGCGTTTTTCAACCCGAAGGTCATGACGTTGTAACAGAAAACGCCGTGTGGGGTGATGAACGCGGTTAGCTCCCTGGTCTTCTTTCTTCAGCTTGATCTGATTATACCCGGAGTATGCATCAAGGAAGGAGAGGCGGTCACATCCTATCGTGGAATCGAATTATCCGGTCAATTCGAGGGAGCTGGAAGGGATCTTGGACGTTGGTTTGTTGGTGCCCAATCGAGCACATGTCGCAGAGCGGGTGTCCTACTTGGGCACCATGACGGTTGGCCACCCACTCGATTCTTTGAGCTTCCTGGATAAATCCTCATGACGTGAGTCAATTGATTTCACCACCGTTTCTCCTTGGCCTGGGAATCGACGATCGATCGGCCGTGGATCGGTTTGGTCAAGCTGTCAATATTAAGGGCGTGAGCCGCGAGTTCCCCGGGGATACTCCTGCATGTCGAATGGTTCCCATGCAAATATTCCGCTCACGTGAGGGAACTCGATGAGCTGTTTTTCCTATGTCAAGATCTACCCGATAGCATAACTGCTTTCTTTCTGCCGGATGCACTCGGGCAGCTGCTTCCTTTGTAGCATCGAACTCGTTTGATCTTGCGGCTATATGAGCCTACTGTGCTGCGATGATCCACGGCTGCGTCGATCGCATTGAGTTCCTCCTTAGCGCCGAATTTCGAGGCGATCTTCCCTGGAACTCCTCGGTCGTGTCCGACTGGGTGAAACTCGTGAATCCGTTATTGTGGGTCCCGTTGTTGTCTGCATCTTCATTTTTAGGTACGCATAATGGGGTACTGTTATCACCTCGATTTTAACAAATCAGAGATGGGCCGTGAAGGAAGATGGGCTTGAAGGGCGACATCGTGTCATGGGCAATCAAAACCACCTCATCACTGGGTTCATGGATGTGAAGCCGTGTTACCTCGGGTCAAGGCAGGATCAAGGCGGGTCACGTTTCAGAATGATCTAACAGCTGAAGAATATGCAGCTTTGCATTGAGGATGCGACGGAGCTTAGGCTATGGTCACTCGAGAAGATCAAGGAGAACAAAGCCAAGGTAGCTCGGGCATATAATAAGAAGGTGAAGCCAAAAGAATTCCAAGTTGGTGATTTGGTATGGGAAGCTGTACTGCCATTGGGGACAAGGGATAAAGAGTATGGGAAATGGTCTCCGAATTGGCATGGCCCGTATAAAGTTGTCCAAGTTCTGAAGGGGAATGCGTACATGCTCGAGATGTTGGATGGCGTGAAATTCCCGGTAGCCGTCAACGGCCAGCATCTAAAGAAATATTTCCCAAGTATGTGGGATGATGGACAGTAAAGATATGGAGGCCGATACACAAATCGGCCAGTAAAGAAAAATAAGAACAACATTATATGAAATCGGCTCTAAAAAATAATAATAAAAGGGTAAAAATCAGGCGCATCTCGCCTGGAATCGCGTTTGGAATGCAGGCCGACGCTGTGCCATCGGCTTTTTGAGCAGTGACTTCATTGGACAAATCGGCCAAGTTGACAAGAAAGCAAAGGTTATAGAGAAATTTTCTTCATTGATAAGAAAGGATCTACAAGGAAGAGCCGATTCGTCAAGAAAGGAAGAACAAAGAAGAGCCGATCGCTTCTGAATTGCTAATCCCACAGAGCTAATCTTCATTGCCTCATCGCGGGTCAAGCGGAGCCACCATCGAAGATCGGCTCTCGAGGCTTCTTCTGTCAGCCGCGCCCCAGGTCCTCACCTAAGCCCCTTCTCGTCATCATCATCCTCATCGTCCGCCCAACTTGCGAAGCGCCCGTCGGCGGATATCCAGCGGAAGAGGAGGAATCATCTTCCTCCTCTTCTTCTTCCTCGTCATCATTACTGTCCTCGCTGTCCGCCCATGGAGCGTCGTTTACGGTGCTCCGGGCGAGGAGGGGGCCTCTTCCTTTTCACCGGGTTCTTCCTTCTGTCGGGAGGAGGTCGCCCGGGGATGAGGGTCGCCCTCATTCTTCGGCGGAGCTCGGAGGGAGAGATCTGAGGAGGTAGAGGAAGACGAAGACATTGCTGCAATGGAAGAGGGTTTTTTGGTGTTGGTGGGAGAACAGAGCAAGGGGATGAAGTGGCGAACCGTTTGGCACAGATAAATAAAGGGGATGCAGTGAAGATTTAATGCCGTGACGGTTCTCGAAGATGTGGTGCCAAAGCCGTCCAATCGGCAGAGAAGTTGGGAAGGTAAGAGTCATGATGAAGAATATCAAGGACGGCTTCGCTCCGCTACCTACATGACCCCTCGAGAGTAAAATGTGATGGTTTTGATATTGGCCACAAACCAGGGGCATGTTAACACCATTTTGGCCAAATCGAGATGCAACAAGTGAAGATGGGCTTGAAGGACGTACACGTGGAGTATCTTGCGCTGAGAGTTTGGGCTAAGTTGCCCATGTATCTGTAAATTAGTAGATCGCATTGTAATTTAGATTAAAGAGATAGAGTCTGGCCCGTGCACAGTTAGGTGCACGCCTCAATTAGAAAGTCCCTTGGACTATAAATATGTATCTAGGGTTATCGGAAAAGGAGGACAATCATCGTTCAACAAACACAAAATACGGCGCATCGCCACCCCTTCTCTTCGAGGGTTTCTCCGTGGGAGAGCTGAGGCCGCCTAGATCGCATCTGGTCATCTAGGCAAGATACTTGTTCGTTATCCTCAGACCGCCGTGTCGAAGCCTTGTTGATGGCGAGCAACATAGTTATCTTAGGTGTTTAGGGGCTTGCATTGGTGCTTTCACGTGCATATCTCGCAAGTGGCAATGCCGCTCCCAGACACTCAGCTGCTCCCATGCCGATCTAGACATAAGGGCAAAGATTCGTCTGTTTCTGCTTAGCAGATCCGATCCCATCCGTTATAGTTGCTCCTTGCATCTGCAGGGATTAGTTTAATATCCGCATAGTTAGGCCTTACAAAGGGGTGGAGGATCCAGCGGCACGTAGATGCTGTTTACCGTCCCTGCGAGGGATGTTCCGGGGATCAACGTTATGTTGGTTTTTAGGCCTCTCGTAGGGGTAGTTTGCATCGTCTCTCGTAGCTGCTAGGCCCGATCGCACTTAGGACGTTTCGATTATGCGGTGAAAACCCTAAACTGTCGTGGACGTTTAGCTTTGTCTGATCAAGCAGGATCCCCATGCCATTGTAAATCCAACGTGAACCATGGGGCGATCGGCTCTTCGAGCCACAGGAAACCTCGAGAGCCGATAGGGGTTCGTATTTAATGTTTACGTGTCTACCATGCAGGAACAAATTAACACCTTCCTGATCGGGTCTAGGTCAGGTGGCACGCCCAGCAACCGCCGACGTTTGGGCCGAAGATTTGCGGACGATTGCAGTGCCAGGATCCACTAAGCGGCCCCCGAGTTTCCTTGGCCAGCAACCAAGCCCGTCGGGGGGTTTTGGAGGGTAACACATTCTGGCACGCCCGGTGGGACATCTTCTGCAACATCCACGTCAACACCGACATCCGAGATGGCAGAGGAGCAGATCACATACAAGGATCTCCCTGCGGAGCACAAGAAGAAATACGATGAGCTGAAGGCCATCTGTGAAGCCGAGCTCATCGGCTCCTTTGAGACAACCCGTTCTCACAACATCAAGCTCAAAGGAAACACGTGTCCGTCGCATGGCGTCAACACGGTAGATCTCAGCCACTCCATAAGGGAGCCAGGGTTCTCCTTTAATGTCAACATGGCCAGGCTGGTGAACTGCCACAGCGCGGACAAAGCAGAGAGTAGCCACTCTCGTGGCAAAGATAAAGAAGAGGCCGTTCCATGCGACCGGCCCCAAGATGATGACAGACGGTACCTAACCGAGGAGGAGGTGAGAAGCACACGGTATCAGCGCCCACTCTCCGTGCATCTCCTCAACAAATATGAACAGCAGTACGACCGACGTCGCCGCTACGACGACGACGATGGAGGATATCGTCGGTCTGATGCAAACAGGAGGTATCGTCAGAACGACAGGAACAACGACGGGTACGAACGTCACGCTGGAGGGAGGTCAAGGGAGCAAGACAACGTGGATAAGCACTGGGACTGTCCATTCTTCAAACATTGCTGGGACTCAGGAATGAGCCGATTGCCAACAATCGAGAACTGCCCAGAATGCAAACAGCAAAGGAAAAGGACAAGTGAAATTTCAGTGTTCAAGCGTCTAGGACCTCTCCCACCACATAACAAACGAGCTGAGTCCCCTCTCAAGAAGAAGACTTCGAGGAGTCGATGGAGATAAAGATAGGTATCACCGATTTAAGGTGGTGCCTGATGGACTCAAATGATTCTTTGAACGCCTGTGCAACGGCACACAAACCTGAAGAAGCCGAGGCACAAGAGACTGTGACACTTTGAGAAGAGCATCTACCGATCTACGTAAAAATCCCAAGAACGTTGGAGACGAAGGCACTACTAAAGAAAGTATACAACAAACAAAGTAAAAGCCGATGCAATGTGCACTACCGATGCCGATGCGTAGACGCTGGCCGGTAATAACATGTTGTTCAGATCTCGTCGTAGATTTATGATCCAAGACATGGTGAGCATGCCTCCGTGAGCCACGTCCCCATAATAAGAGACCAAGAAGTTGTAAACCCATCAAGCATTACAATGGAAAAGGAGGCCGACAAGACTACTTAAACATTATCCTCAACATACGCTACCGTTCAACATCGACTTGCAAACATGGAAAGTCACAGGATTTACATCAACGACTTAACTAGGAAGAGGTTGATATTGGTCCCTGAGACAAGCCCTGACCAACATTCATCGCCAAAGAAGCTGCACTCCACACTGCAGGCCCGATGACAGCCCCCGTTAAAAGAGTACCCAGATTGTTTTGCCCGGGATTATACATAGATGCCTGGGTTAGATAGGGAGCATCATCGAGCACCTAAGCCTCTCAAGAAAGGATTTCTGCTGCCCAAATAGCCGAGTACGATGATGTGAAGGCCTAAGTCTTGAAGAAGTCAAGAAAGAAATCAAGAAGATGCTGGACGCCGGATATCAGGCCATGCAGGTACGCTGAATGGATTTCCAATGTGGTGCCTGTGGAGAAAAAGGACGGCCGATGGCGCGTAGCCATAGATTTCCGGAACCTTAACAGCGCCACTCCGAAGGACGAGTATCCGATGCCGGTAGCAGAAACCCTGATCAATGCAATGCAGCTGCTGGTCATAAAATATTGAGTTTCATGGATGGCAATGCCGGCTACAACCAAATTTTCATGGCTCCGGAGGATATACACAAGACTGCATTCAGAGTGCCAGGCTCGGTAGGCTTGTTTGAATATGTGGTCATGACGTTTGGACTGAAGAACGCCGGCGCGACATACCAAAGGGCTATGAACTACATCTTCCATGACTTAATCGGCAAATTGGTGGAGATTTACATCGACGACGTGGTGGTAAAGTCCGTTGCGACGAACGGACACTTAGAGGATTTGCGACGAGTCCTGGACCGAACTCGGAAGTTCGGACTGAATGAATCAAGAAGTGCGCCTTCGGTGTGACGGCCGGTCAGTTCCTAGGATTCTTGGTCCACGAGCGTGGGATTGAGATCGGCCTAAAAAGTCAGGAGGCAGTTCGAACGATGAAGCCGCCCACCACAAAGAAGGAGCTCCAATGTCTCATCGGCAAAATTAATTTCGTCAGAAGGTTCATCTCCAACCTGTCTGGGCGAATTGAGCCGTTTATGGGTTTGGTCAAAATCAAGCCCGATGAAGAGTTCCGCTGGGGGGCAGAGCAACAGCAGGCCTTTGACGATATTAAGGAATACCCGACCAAGCCATACTAGCTGTTAGTTCCGCCGCGACGTGGACATGCCATATTCTATATTTACTTGTCGTTGGCTCACACTCCATCGCACATGGTGGTGCAGTTTATGATGGCCTGGAAAAAGTGGTTTTCTACCTCAGCAGAAGGATGTTGGATGCAGAAACAAGGTACCCTGAAATTGAGAAGTTGTGCCTCTGTCTATTCTTCACCTGCACCAAGATCCAACACATCCTTGTGTCGGCCGATATCATCGTTATATGCAAATCGGACGTCATCAAACACATGTTGTCGGCTCCTGTATTAAAAGGCCGACTCGGCAAATGGATGTTTGCACTATCAGAGTTTGAGATCCGGTATCAACCGGCAAAGGCAGTCAAGGGGCAAGCGCTAGCAGATCTGATTGCCGAACGAATAAACACGGACGTAGCGGCACTATCGGTGCGCGCATGGGCTATGTTCTTCGACGGATCGGTTTGTGAGGATGGTTGCGGCATTGGCGTGCTACTCGTGTCGCCTCGGGGGGCAACATACTCCTTCTCTATCAAGTTAGCTGACCCCTGCACCAACAACGTGGCTGAGTATGAAGCGATCTGCAAGGGAATGAAGTTACTCCTGGAAGCTGGGGCTGAAGCAGTCGAGATCTTTGGAGATTCCAAATTGGTGATCTCTCAGCTCACAGAAGAATACAAGTGCGAAAGCGAGTCACTCTTCCCATTTTGGATACAATGCCGTGAGCTAATGGCACAGTTTAGGTATATAAGCTTAAATTGGATCCCAAGGTTGCAAAATACTGAAGCCAACGACCTCGCACAAACAGCGTCAGGGTACAAGGACACGGCAGGAGAAGCCGATTTTCAGGTGCAATACCTGGAACCAGACGATTGGAGAGCCGATATCTTCAATTATTTGAAAGATCCGGCTCGGGGGGCACCTAAGCGTACAAGATACAGAGCCATGAAGTACGTACTGATAGGCGATGACATGTTTTATAGAACGCTGGAAGGATTACTCCTCAAGTGTCTGGGGTCAGCCGAGTCCAATCGGCTCTTGCACGAGGTACACGAGGGTGCTTGTGGAACCCACCAGTCGGCCCATAAGATGAAATGGCTGATTAGGCGCTCCGGATTTTATTGGCCTACCATGCTTGAAGATTGCTTCCAGTATTACAAGGGTTGCCAAGCATGTCAGAAGTTTGGGAGCATTCAGATGGTGCCTGCATCAGCAATGAATCCCATCATCAAGCCTTGGCCATTCCGAGGGTGGGGTATGGACATGATCGGAGAAATTCATCCTTCATCGAGCAAGGGCCATAGATGGGTTCTGGCCATCACAGATTACTTCACGAAATGGGTGGAAGCGGTCCCTATGAAGAAAGTAGCGTCGGAAGACGTTATCAAGTTCGTATTGGAACATGTCATTCATAGGTTCGGGATTCCCCAAACTATTACGACCGATGGAGGTTCGGTCTTCGTTTCGAAAGAGATGAAAAAGTTCTGCGACGACATGGGAATCAAGTTGATCCGATCGTCTCCATATTATGCTCAAGCAAATGGGCAGGCCGAAGCATCCAACAAGAGCTTGATCAAGCTGATCAAGAGGAAAATTGACGAGCACCCCAAACGATGGCATGAGGTGTTGTCAGAGGCGTTGTGGGCCTACCGTATGTCGTGTCATGGGGCAATCAAAACCACCCCATACCAGCTGGTCTATGGACAGGAAGCTGTGTTACCCTGGGAAGTCAAGGCAGGATCAAGGCGGGTCACGTTTCAGAATGACCTAACTGCTGAAGAATATGCAGCCCTGATAAGCGACAGCATTGAGGATGCGACGGAGCTTAGGCTATGGTCACTCGAGAAGATCAAGGAGAACAAAGCCAAGGTAGCTCGGGCATATAATAAGAAGGTGAAGCCAAAAGAATTCCAAGTTGGTGATTTGGTATGGGAAGTTGTATTGCCATTGGGGACAAGGGATAAAGAGTATGGGAAATGGTCTCCGAATTGGCATGGCCCGTATAAAGTTGTCCAAGTTCTGAAGGGGAATGCGTACATGCTCGAGATGTTGGATGGCGTGAAATTCCCGGTAGCCGTCAACGGCCAGCATCTAAAGAATCGATAATTTCTTATGTTCCATGCTACTTTATCGATGATACCTACATGTTTTATGCACATTATATGTCATATTTATGCATTTTCCTGGAACTAACCTATTAACAAGATGCCAAGAGCCAGCTTGCCAAGCTGCTTTTGGTTTCAGAAATCCTAGTAAAGAAATATTCTTGGAATTGGAGAAATCAACGCCAGGGTCCTATTTTTGCACGAAGCTTCTAGACCGAAGAGATAATCTAAGTGGGGCCACGAGGCGGCCAAGGGTGGCCGGCGCGCCTGTGCCCCGTCGCGCCGCTGACCTACCCCTCCCCTGGCCCCTCGTGTGCCCCCTCTGACCCTCCGCCATATTTAAAGCCTCACGCGAACCCCGCATCGAGAGCTCGCCGATACTAAAACCTTACACAGAGACGCGCCGCGAATCCCATCTCTGGGGATTCAGGAGATCGTCCGCACCCTGGGCCGGGAGAGGGGATTCATCTCCGGAGGACTCTACACCGCCATGGTCGCCTCCGAGTGATGAGTGAGTAGTCCACCCCTGGACCATGGGTCCATAGCAGCAGATGGTCGTCTTCTCCTTGTTGTGCGCTTCATTGCTGGATCTTGTGAGCTGCCTAACATGATCAAGATCATCTATCTGTATTACCATATGTTGTGTTTTTTCGGGATCCGATGGATAGAGAGTACTATGATTATGGTGATTATCAATCTATCACCATGTTGTTTATGATCTGCATGCTCTCCTGCTGCTATTAGTAGAGGCTCGCCAAGTTTTTACTCTAACTCCAAGAGGGAGCATTATGCTCGATAGTGGGTTCATGCTTCCATTGAATCTGGGACAGTGACCGAAAGTTCTAAGGTTGTGGATGTCCTGCTACTAGGGATAAAATATTGATGCTATGTTCAAGGATGTAGTTGTTGATTACATTACACACCATACTTAGCGATAGTCCGTTGCTTGCAACTTAATACCTGGAGGGGTTCTGATGATAACCCTGGTTGCACTTTTTAGTATAGATGCGCTTGGATGGCGCCTATGTACTTTGTCGTAATGCCCAATTAAATCTCACCATATTTATCATATCATGTATATGCATTGTTATGCCTTTCTATATTTGTCAATTGCCCAACCGTAATTTGTTCACCCAACATGCTTTCTATCTTATGGGGAGACACCTCTAGTGAACTGTGGGACCCCGGCCCTATTCTTTACATAGCATACAATCTACTCGTAAATTGTGTTTTACTGTTTTCTTTGTAAACATCTTCCACTCGATACGTTTAATCCTTTCATATGCCAGTTTAAGAGATCACAACCCCACTGCTTGCCAGACAAAGTACTTTGTTGTGTTGTGCAGTTCCGCTACGCCAATCTCGGTGTTGCGCCGCATCACATTTCGCGACCATCAACCTTCAACGTGCTTCTGGGCTTACTTGTTCGATTAAACCTTGGTTTCTTTCTCAGGGAAAACTTGCTACTGGGCGCATCATACCTTCCTCTTTGGGTTCCTAACGAACGTGAGTTACACGCGACTGCTACTTTTTCTCACACAAGGTCGGGAGATCACTATACGCAAGGGGAGTCTCCACTTTCAATCTCTTTACTTTGTTTTTGTCTGGTTTATTTTTATTTACTACTTTGTTTGCTGCACTAAATCAAACACAAAAAAAATTAGTTGCTAGTTTTACTTATTTAATTGTCTTGTTCTCCATATCAAAAACACAAAAATTAGTTACTTGCATTTATTTTATCTAGTTTGTTTTATTTACCGTTGCTAAAATGAATACCCCTGAAAATACCAAATTGTGTGACTTCACAAATGCAAATAATAATGATTTCCTATGCACACCTATTGCTCCACCTGCTACTACAGCAGAATTCTTTGAAATTAAACCTGCTTTACTAAACCTTGTCATGAGAGAACAATTTTCTGGTGCTAGTTCTGATATGATGCTGCCCATCTCAATAATTTTGTTGAACTTTGTGAAATGCAAAAGTATAAAGATGTAGATGGTGATATTATTAAATTGAAAGTGTTTCCTTTCTCATTAAGAGGAAGAGCTAAAGATTGGTTGCTATCTTTGCCTAAGAATAGTATTGATTCATGGACTAAATGCAAGGATGCTTTTATTGGTAGATATTATCCTCCCGCTAAAATTATATCTTTGAGAAGTAGCATAATAAATTTTAAGCAATTAGATACTGAACATGTTGCTCAAGCTTGGGAGAGAATGAAAACTTTGGTAAAGAATTGCCCAACCCATGGACTGACTACTTCGATGATCATCCAAACCTTCTATGTAGGACTAAATTTTTCTTCGCGTGAACCTATTGGATTCAGCTGCCGGAGGTACCTTTATGTCCATCACATTGGGGGAGGCTACAAAACTTCTGGATGATATGATGATAAATTATTCTGAATGGCACACAGAAAGAGCTCCACAAGGTAAGAAGGTAAATTCTGTAGAACTCCTCTTTGAGTGATAAGATTGATGTGATTATGTTCATGCTTGTTAATGGTAGATCTAATGTTGATCCAAATAATGTTCCCTAGGGGCTTCATTGGTTGTTTCACAGAAGAAAATGTTGATGTGAATTTCATTAAAAATAATAATTTCAAATAACAATGCTTATAGGAACAACTCTGTAATAACTATAGGCCATATCCTTCTGTTAATGGTAATGGTTATGGTAATTCTTATGGGAATTCTTACAACAATAATAGGAATGCCCTCCTAAGTCTTGTGTTTCATGCTTAAAGAATTTATTAGTACACAAACTGCTTTTAACAAATCTGTTGAGGAAAAGCTTGATAAAATTGATACTATCGCTTCTAGAGTTGATAGACTTGCCTCTGATGTAAATCTTTTAAAGTTGAAAGTTATGCCTAATAATGATATTGATAATAAGATTACTACCACAGCAAATGCCATCCAAGTTAGAATTAATGAGAATATAAGATTAATGGCTGAACTGCGTGCTAGATGGGATAGAGAAGAAAATGAAAAACTAGCTAAAGAGAATAATGTAGCTAAAGTTTGGACTATTACCACCACTAGTAATGCTAATTCTTCACATGTTGCTGCACCCCCTACTATCAATGGTAAAATAATTGGTGTTGGCAATGTTTCTACTCCTAGTGCAAAGCGTACAAAACTGTCTGAAATTGCTAAAACTGTTGAAACTGCTTGTGATAAAACTGCTGAAATTTTTTCCAACCTTGGGAACAATGATCCCATTGTTGTAGCTCATAATGATTTAGATTTTGATGATTGCCACATCTCTGAAGTTATAAAGTTCTTAAAAAAACTTGCTAAAAGTCCTAATGCTAGTGCTATAAATTTAGCCTTTACAAAACATATTACAAATGCTCTCATAAAAGCTAGAGAAGAGAAATTAAAACTTGAAACTTCTATTCCTAGAAAGTTAGAGGATGGTTGGGAGCCCATCATTAAAATGAAATTCAATGATTTTGATTGTAATGCTTTATGTGGATCTTGGTGCAAGTATTTCTGTGATGCCTAAAAAGATTTATGATATGCTTGACTTGCCACCATTGAAGAATTGTTATTTGGATGTTAATCTTGCCGATAATGTTAAAAAGAAACCTTTGGGGAGGATTGATAATGTGCATATTATGGTTAACAATAACCTTGTCCCCGTTGATTTTGTTGTCTTGGATATCGAATGCAATGCATCTTGTCCTATTGTGTTGGGAAGACCTTTTCTTCGAACCGTTGGAGCTGCATGATATGAAGAAGGTAATATTAAATATCAATTTACTCTCAAGAAAGTAGAACACTTCCCTAGAAAGAGAAAGAAGTCAGCTTTTTGATTCTATTATTAGAACAAGCTATGATGTTGATGCTTCTACTCTCGATAATACTTGATCTTGCACTTTCTGCGCCTAGCCGAAAGGCGTTAAAGAAAAGCTTCTTGGGAGACAACCCATGTTTTTACCTATACTACAGAATTTTTTTGTTTTGTTGAGTCTTGAAGTTGTTTACTACCGTAGCAACCTCTCCTTATCATGTTTTTGGTGCCAGTAAAGTTTCTATGTTAAAGTTGATGTTATATTTGGGATCGTCAAAGGTAAACGCATTGTCGTCTGGCCACGAATCTGGGCACAGTCTTCCGTAGAAAATTCGAAAAATCTTCCAATTTACTATGAGCGTGATCCCCGCATATGTACGCAACTTTCATTAGTTTTGTGTTTTTCCATTTGAGCAAGTCTGGTGCTATTTTAAAATTCGTCTTTACGGACTGTTCGTTTGACAGATTCTCATTTTCTCATTTCGTGATTGCCTCTTTTTGCTATGTTGGTTTTATTTCTTTGATCCACTAATGTCCAGTAGCATTATGCAATGTCCAGAGTGAAGAATGATTGTGTCACCTCTTAATGTGTGAATTATTAATTGTGCACTAACCCTCTAATGAGTTTGTCAAGTTTGGTGTGAAGGAAGCTAAGGGTCAAGAGAGGAGAATGATATACTATGATCAAGAGGAGTGAAAGTTTCTAAGCTTGGGGATGCCCCCGTGGTTCACCCTGGTATATTTTAAGAAGACTCAAGTGTCTAAGCTTGGGGATGCCCAAGGCATCCCCTTCTTCTTATCGACAACATCAGGTTCCTCCCCCGAAACTATATTTTTATTCAATCACATCTTGTATTCTTTGCTTGGAGCGTCGGTTTGTTTTCGTTTTTGTTTTGTTTGAATAAAATTGATCCTAGCATTCACTTTGTGGGAGAGACACGCCTCCGTCAAGGTTGCATATGGACATGTCCTTAGGCTTTCTACTCTTCATAATGTCTAAGGCGAAGTTTTTCTTCATAAATTGTTATATGGTTGAATTGAAAAAATGCTGCATGTGGTAATTGGTATAATGTCTTGGATAATGTGATACGGCAATCGTTGTGCTCATGCTTTAAGCTTCTTTCATCATATGCTTTGCACCCATTAATGAAGAAATACATAGAGCTGCTAAAATTTGATTTGCATATTTGGTTTCCTCTAAGGTCTAGATAATATCTAGTATTGAAGCTTTGAACAACAAGGAAGACAGTGTAGAGTCTTATAATGTTTACAATATGTCTTTTATGTGAGTTTTGCTGCACTTGTTCATCCTTGAGTTTGCTTCAAATAACCTTGCTAGCCTAAACCTTGTATCGAGAGGGAATACTTCTCATGCATCCAAAATCCTTGAGCCAATTACTATGCCATTTGTGTCCACCATACCTACCTACTACATGGTATTTCTCCGCCATTCCAAAGTAAATTGTTTGAGTGCTACCTTTGAAATTCCATCATTCACCTTTGCAATATATACCATGGGACAAAAATAGCCTTAAAAACTATCGTATTATTATGTACTTATGCACTTTATATTTTATTAAGTTGCCTGATTGTGCGATAACCATGCTTCTCTGGGGAACGCCATCAACTATTGTTGAATATCATGAGTTGCTATGCATGTCCGTCTTGTCTGAAGGTCTATCATTTTAGTGGTTGGAGCATGCAAAATTGTTAGAGAAGAACATTGGGCCGCTAACTAAAGTCATGAATCATGGTGGAAGTTTCAGTTTTGGACATATATCCTCAATCTCATATGAGAATAATAATCATTGCTACATGCTTATGCATTTAAGAGGAGTCCATTGTCTGTTGTCCATGTTGTCCCGATATGGATGTCTAAGTTGAGAATAATCAAAAGCGAGAAATCCGAAATGCGAGCATTCTCCTTAGACCTTTGTACAGGCGGCATGGAGGTACCCCTTTGTGACACTTGGTTGAAACATGGCATGTAAGATCCGGTAGTCCAAGTTAAGTAGGACGAGTGCGGGCACTATTAGTATACTATGTGAGGCTTGCAACTTGTAAGATATAATTTTCATAACTCATATGCTTTATTACTACCGCTGGATAAAATTGTTTCATGTTTTCAAAATAAAAAGCTCTAGCACAAATACAACAATCGATGCTTTCCTTTAAGGACTATTCCTTTACTTTTATTGTTGAGTCGGTTGCCTATCTCCTTCCACCTTAAGAAGTAAACACTTGGTGAACCGTGCATTGATTCCTACATATTTGCATATTGCACTTGTTATATTACTTTATGTTGACAATATCCATGAGATATACATGTTATAAGTTGAAAGCAACCGCTGAAACTTAATCTTTCTTTGTGTTGCTTCAACAATACCTTTACTTTGATTTACTGCTTTATGAGTTAACTCTTATAAGACTTATTGATGCTTGTCTTGAAGTACTATTCATGAAAAGTCTTTGTTATATGATTCACTTGTTTACTCATGTCATTACCTTTGTTTTGATCGTTGCATTCATTACATATGTTTACAAATAGTATGATCAAGATTATGATGGCATGTCACTTCAGAAATTATCTTTGTTATCGCTTTACCTGCTCGGGACGAGCAAACTAAGCTTGGGGATGCTGATACGTCTCCAACGTATCGATAATTTCTTATGTTCCATGCCACTTTATATTGATGATACCTACATGTTTTATGCACATTATATGTCATATTTATGCATTTTCTCGAACTAACCTATTAACAAGATGCCGAAGAGCCGGTTGTTCTTCTGTTTTTGGTTTCAGAAATCCTAGTAAAGAAATATTCTGAATTGGACGAAACTTTCGCTCAGTGGTCCTATTTTGCACGAAGCCTGGCAAGACCGAAGAGATAATCTAAGTGGGCCACGAGGCGGCTGGGATGGGTGGCTTCGCGCTGTGCCCGGCCGCGCGATCTACCTCCCGGGCCCCCGTGTGGCCCCGTTGACCCTCCGCCTACTCTCTAGCCTGGCCGTGAAACCCCCAAGCATCGAGAGCCACGATACGAAAACTCCATGAGACGCCGCCGCGAATCCCATCTCTGGGGATTCAGGAGATCGCCTCCGGCACCCTGTCGGGAGGGATTCATCTCCCGAGGACCTCCCCACACCGCCATGGTCGCCTCCGGGAGTGATGAGTGAGTAGTCCACCCCCGGACCATGGGTCCATAGCAGCCTCGATGGTCGTCTTCTCCTTGTTGTGCTTCACTGCTGGATCTTGTGAGCTGCCCAACATGATCAAGATCATCTATCTGTAATACCATATGTTGTGTTTGTCGGGATCCGATGGAGAGTACTATGATTATGGTGATTATCAATCTATTGTTCATGTGTTGTTTATGATCTCGCATGCTCTCTCGTTATTAGTAGAGGCTCTGCCCAAGTTGATACTTGTAAGGGAGTATTTATGCTCGGTAGTGGGTTCATGCCTCCATTGAATCAGGGACAGTGACAAAAAGTTCTAAGGTTGTGGATGTGTTATGCCACTAGGGATAAAACATTGATGCTATGTCTAAGGATGTAGTTGTTGATTACATTACGCACCATACTTAATGCAATTGTCTCGTTGCTTTGCAACTTAATACCGAGGGGTTCGGATGATAACCTGAAGGTGGACTTTTTAGGCATAGATGCAGTTGGATGGCGGTCCATGTACTTTGTCGTAATGCCCAATTAAATCTCACTATATTTATCATATCATGTATATGCATTGTTATGCCTTTCTCTATTTGTCAATTGCCCGACCGTAATTGTTTACCCAACATGCTTTTATCTTATGGGTGAGACACTCTTAGTGAACCTGTGGGACCCTGGCCCATTTTTTACATAGCATACACCCATCGTAATTGTGTTTTACCGTTTTCAAACATCTTCCACTCGATACGTTTAATCCTTTGTTACACCAAGCCGGTGAGATGCACTGTTTCGTTGGGACAAAGTACTTTGGTTGTGTTATGCAGGTTCCACGCGCCGGAATCCCCGGTGTTGCGCCGCATCACATTTCGTCACCATCAACCTTCAACGTGCTTCTGGGCTCCTACCGGTTCGATTAAACCTTGGTTTCTTTCTGAGGGAAACTTGCTACTGTCGCATCATACCTTCCTCTTGGGGTTCCCAACGAACGTGTGAGTTACACGCCATCACCAGCATCTAAAGAAATATTTCCCAAGTATGTGGGATGATGGACAGTAAAGATATGGAGGCCGATACACAAATCGGCCAGTAAAGAATGAAATGGGGGCCGATTGTATGAAATCGGCCGGTAAAAAAATAAAAGGGTAAAAATCAGGCGCATCTCGCCTGGAATCGCGTTTGGAATGCAGGCCGACGCTGTGCCATCGGCTTTTTGAGCAGTGACTTCATTGGACAAATCGGCCAAGTTGACAAGAAAGCAAAGGTTATGTAGAGAAATTTTCTTCATTAATAAGAAAGGATCTTTACAAGGAAGAGCCGATTGCTCAAGAAAGGAAGAACAAAAGAACACTGCACGTCGAATTGCTAATCCTACGAGCCACCTTCGCTGGCCTCATCGTCACGGGGAGCCACCATCAGCACTGCTTCCGGAGGCTTCTTCGTCGCTGCTGCCCAGGTCCTCAGCTGAAGCCTCTTCTTCCTCGTCATCATCATCATCCTCACTGTCCGCCCAAGCGCGGAAGCGCTTCGTCGGCGGATATCCAGCGGAAGAGGAGGAATCATCTTCCTCCTCTTCTTCTCCTTCCTCGTCATCATCATCGTCCTCGCTGTCCGCCCACATGCGGGAGCGCTTCGTCGGCGGGTGCCTGGCGGAGGAGGGGGCCTCTTCCTTCTTCACTGGTTCTTCCTTCTTGTTGGAGGAGGTCGCCCCGGGCTGAGGGTCGCATTCTTCGACTCTTAGGCTCGGACGAGAGATCCTCGCAGGAGGTAGAGGAAGACGAAGACATTGCTGCAATGGAAGAGGGTTTTTTGCTGGTGGGCAGAACAGAGCAAGGGGATGAAGTGGCGAACCGTTTGGCACAGATAAATAAAGGGGATGCAGTGAAGATTTAATGCCGTGATTCGCTTCTCAAGATGTGCTGCCGTCCAATCGTGCAGAAGCTGGGAAGGCAAGAGTCATGATGAAGAATACTGCGACAGTTCTGTCTGCCACGACATGACCCCTCGAGGAAAAACAGATGGTTTTGATATTATCATTACCAAAACCAGGGGGGCATGTGGTATCACCAGATTTTGGCCAAATCAAGAGATGGGCCGTAAGTGAAGATGGGCTTGAAGGGCGTGACACGTGGAGCATCTTGAAGCGGCCTTGTGCTGAGAGTTTGGGCTAAGTTGCCCATGTATCTGAAATTAGTAGATCGCGTTGTAATTTAGATTAAAGAGATAGAGTCTGGCCCGTGCACGATTAGGTGCTCGCCAATTAGGAAAGTCCTCGACTATAAATATGTATCTAGGGTTATCGGAAAAGGAGACAATCATCGTCAACAAACATAAAAGGCGCAGCGCCAACTCCTTCGTCTCGAGGGTTTCTCCTGGTAAGAGAGCCATGTCGCTTAGATCGATCTAGCATCTAGGCAAGATACGCTATTCATATCTCAGACCGCTTCGGTGGCCAGCCTTGTTGATGGCGAGCAAGACTATTTATCTTGGAGGTGTTTAGGGGCTTCGTATTGGTGCTTTCACGTAGATATTCGCGTGGCAATGTCAGTCTTCCACACTAGTTGCCCTACGCTGATCTAGACGTATGGCAGATTCGCTTTGCTTCTGCTTAGTAGATCCGATCCGTTATAGTTGCTCCTTGCATCTGCAAGGATTAGTTTAATATCTGCATAGTTAGGCCTTATGCTGGGGTCGGAGGATCCGGTAGTGCGTTAGATGCTTCACCGTCCCTGCGAGGGATGTTCCGGGGATCAACGTTATGTTGGTTTTTAGGCCTCTCGTAGGGGTAGTTTGCATCGTCTCTCGTAGCTGCTAGGCCCGATCGCACTTAGGACGTTCCGATTATGCGGTGAAAACCCCAACTGTCAGTGGATCGCTTAGCTTTGTCCCGACTGCTGTGATCCCCATGCCATTGTAAATCCAACGTGAAGTACAAGATCAAGCCCTGAGCCGATCCAGTCAGAAACCGAGGAGCCAATAGGCCTCGTATTTAATGCTGATGTTCACCATGCAGAACACCAGCACTAACACCTTCCGATCTGTCTAGGTCGGGGGGGTGGTACGCCCTAGCAACCGCCGGGGACGTTTGGCCGTAAGACGAAGGACGACGCGAGGTGCTAGGGATCCACTAAGCGGCCCGGGAGCCTCCTGGCTCTTCGTGTTGCTTAACCAAAGCCCGTCGGGGGGTTTTGGAGGGTAACAGCACAATACCTATGAATTTGCAAACGCCGGCCTGCCGAGGATGGCATGATATTGAGACTCCATCACTACTTCGAACTCGATCTTTTCCTTCCTGAAGTTGTTGGGCGTAATAAGACTACATCCAATGACGTTTTTCCGAGAGAGTAAGCGGGTCGAGTCGGTATAATGCCATGGAATCCTGTGTCGGACTCCCTCAGCATATCGACTGTTAAACCCATTGCTCTCATTGTGTTGGCGAATAGTAGGTTTAAGCCGCTTCCTCCGTCCATGAATACTTTGCTCATGTTGTACCCTCCGATCTGCGCCTCAAGGACAAGGGCTGCATGACCTGGTCTAGGGACGGCTTTCGGGTGATCTGTGTCGAAGGAGATACTTTGTTCTGACCAGTCGATGAATTCGGGTGTGTCAACCATAGCAACTGGCAGCACTTCACTTCTCATGAATTTCTTGATTTCTTTTAAAAGCTGGTCTTATGGATCATGTTGACTTTGCTCAAGGTGGTTCCTCGGGAATATCTCTACTGGAAGATACTCGTCCTTCATTGGTTCTACTTCAAGCCTGCACGCATGGCCCGATAGCTGTAAGATCTTGCCTTTTTCTCCATTATGTGAACTCTTGATATAGCTTCACTCCTGAGGTCATCACAGAACTGTCGAATCTCCAGGAAGTGTCGGCAGTTCCTCAATAGGTGACTGGATTTCTCCCGACCGTCCTTCGGGTCGATGTAGGAGTGGAGGTAGCATGGTGCGCCGGAAATGTTCGTGCTAACAGCACATGGTGAACGAACGCGGCCAGGAGGCGATTGCGTGCCCTCCTCGTCCCCGTCGTACCGACGAGGGTGAGGTAAAGCACGTTCTTCTCCGTGGTGAGTCCCTTCGCCTTTTCTTTCGCCCCCACACGCGGATCGAAACTCTCGCCGGCTCCGGCGCACTTCGGGGTGGGATTTCCAAGGTTGCCGCTGTGGGTTGTCTCGCTGAAACTGGGAGCTCCGGAATCGGACGTATTTGGTTCCGGGAGGCGGCGAGGGCCTCCGGAGTCGCCATGAAGTGAACGCCTCCTGCAGGATCGGTATGCTTCGAAGTTCAAGACGAATCAAGGATCCGCAGCGAGCTCAGTCCCTTGACCGAGGTGTTGGTGACGAGCACGAACGCCTCGCAGATGTGATCGGTATGGCCATGCTCCGCTTGCACCGACAAGCTCTCTACAGATTGTTACCAATTGCTCAGAGGTGTTCTCAAGAATGCCTCCGAGTAGGGGCTTAGGGTTAAGGAATCAAGTCACACAGACATCAAGACACTGCATAAGCGGAGAGCGATTTACCCAGCTCCGGCCTCGGCGAGGTAAAACCCTGGCCGTCTACCACTGCTCTTTGGATTATGAAGATAATGGGTTACAATGGGAAATGGTCAGTTCACCAGATCTCGCCGAGCTGGCTGCTACTCAGGGCAACCTAGGCCGCTTCAAGTACAAGTTTGCTAAGACTGATCGGTCCTCGACAGCCTCCCTCCTCGGCCTCCTTGAGAGCAGGAGGCCAGGTCTCGGGGAGACCTAATCGAGTACGAGTAGGGCTTGAAGATCTATTTCAATCTTTCCTTGTCTTGGCTTCTTCCGTGTATTGTACTTCAAGTAACTTCTCCGCCGCACTGGCCCTAGCACCCTGATTCGCCATCTGGGTACCTTCATGGGCCTATCCTGACCCCGTATAGGCAGTGCAATATTGCTGCATACTCCTGAGGGTAATGCCCACATCACCAGGACATCACGAGGAGTTCCGAGATGGTCCGGAGAATAATATTCATATATGGGAAGTCGCATTCCAAGTTTGGGAATGGTCCGGTGAATTTATGGAAGGTTCCGAAAGGTTCTAGAAACAACCCACCAAGGAAGGTGGAGTCCCGGAGGGACTCCACCAGCCCTAGCCGACCCACCAAGTGGGAAGGTGGAGTCCATGGTGGACTGAGAAGGAAAGGAAGGAATTCTCTGATCTAGGTTTCCCAATTTGGTAAGTTTTGGAGTTGACTTCAATGTGGTTTTTGGGTGAACCTAGGTTTTCCACCCATTTAAAGGGGAGAGGAGGGAGTGGCTGGCCACTACTTGTCAGCACCCACCAAGGGCACCATCAAGAGTCACTTCAACCCCCTCTCCTCTCTAAACCCCAGCGACCCTCCTCCACTTATCTCCCGCACACACGCGGGCCTCCCGCCGTGAGTTCTCCACCACCATTCTCACCACGCGGTCACGTGCCGCCGGATCTGCGAGGAGGATCTAGTACTTCCGCCGCCCCGTCGGAACGGTGAGGTTTAATGCCTTTTATCGAGCATTGTACGGTGATCGAAAGTGAGGTGCTACCTGACAGGGCAATCGTCAAGATCTCCTATGGGCTTTAAAGTGTATGATCGACTGGCATCATCCACGAGATTTATTCTGTTAACGTCGCACTCAGAAGGAGATCTCATGTCGTTACCATCTACTATATTAGATCTTGGGCTTGTTATTCGTTCTTGTGGTAGGAATTGCTTTCTGCTATAAGGCGAATCCCTACATTCTGCCTGAAGCACGTGAGCGAGGTGTAGGGCTGGTTGGGGCGACATGGCCGTGACGGTGACTGATGCTCTGTGTATGCACTCAGTAAGGTGGTTTCTGCGGCAGTAAGGCTTGTGAGGCATCTTGCCACGGCGGCAGGGAGCTAGGCTCGGGCGGTGGCTGGTGCTGCCATCTACAGCGACGGAAGTCCCGTGTGGTGCAGCTCTGGCACCCTTGATGGCACCGCCGCGCTTGGCGGTTGACGAGGCGGTTCCTCGGCAATGCCCACCATGAGGGGCTTAGGGTTGACGGAAGGCGACGATGGAGATTCCAGGAGTGAGAAGACACGACGTACCCAGGTTCACGTCCCCGCGGTGGAGGATCGCTACGTCCTGCTAGCAATCCACTATATGAATATATGTGTACAGGGGGCCGCCATAGGCGGAGTTGTTGTATCTAGTCTAGTTCTAATCTACGGGTTGTGATGTCTAGGCGTATCGCTGAAAGAACATTTCCCGCCCTTTTGGGTTTTGCGTGTTTGATGTCAACACTAGTTATTTATTTATGTGTGTTGATGTAGACAGGTACAAGTTTTCGATAAACATATTCGATCGGTGAAATGGTATGCAGTGAGTTCTGAAGGCCTTTTTGTTCTGAAGTTCGGTCCCGCAGGCGGAAGTTCCGCCCGGCACTTCCCGCAGAGTCTCTTCAGCGTTGTTCGCCCATCTCTGGAAGTTCCCGGTGAGCTTACCGAAGTTCTCAGCCAACTTCCGGACAAGTTCCGGTCAGCGATTGTGGCTCAGTATCCAGTATGGTTTTCGCGCTTATTTCGAACTTGGCCGGAACTTGGCCGGAACTTCCGGTCACCGGAAGTTCCGCCCTAGTTCCGCCCTAGTTCCGCCCTCTTTTCTGACAGGTTGACTGACGAAGACTGCACCAGGCGGAAGTTCCGGCTCTCTTAGCCGGTACTTCCGGTGCCGGCCGGAACTTCCGGCCCTCCTGGCCGGAACTTCCGGTGTTACGAGAAATGGTTCAAACGGTCAGATCTGAGAGCTCCAATCATATAAATAGCTCTCTTCTCCAAAGGGACAAGTTGCTCAATTATTGCACAAGAAATCTGCCAAGCTTCACCACCATTAGAGCCACCTCAAGAAACACAAGATTTGCAAGATCTCCTTCCTCCCCCAACCAAAGCTCTTGATCTTTGGAGATTCGAAGGAGAAGCCACCGATCTACATCCTCACCGAAGCGTTTTTCATTTCCCCCTCATTTGTTTGAGGGATCTCATGCTAGTGTTCCTATTTGGTTCCCTAGTTGATTTGTGTTGATGTGTTGTTGTTGATTGTTGTATTGTTACAGATTTGGGAGCCTCCAATTCAGTTGTGGATGTGTGCCCCAAGAACCTTGTAAAGGCCCGGTTTCCGCCTCGAGGAAATCCCTTAGTGGAAGTGGGCTAGGCCTTCGTGGCGTTGCTCACAGGAGATCTGAGTGAAGCCTTCGTGGCTGTTGGTTTGGCTTGCGTAGCAACCACACTCCTCCAAACGTAGACGTACCTTCTTGCAAAGGAAGGGAACTACGGGAATCATCTCCGTGTCATCGCGTGCTCCACTCTCGGTTACCTCTATCCCACTCTATCTCCTATATATTGCGTAGCTATATCTTGCTTAGTTGATAACCTTGTCATATAGGTAAATTCACTTAGTTGCATATCTAGAGAATTTACCTTTGTGTCAAACCTAAATTGAAAAAGAACTAAAAATTGGTTAGCACCTATTCACCCCCCCTCTAGGTGCGGCATACGATCCTTTCAATTGGTATCAGAGCCTCGGCTCTTATTTCGGGCTTAACCGCCTAAGAGTATGCCGGACGATGGGCTTCCGGAAGAGGCCGGAAAGTTGGTCACCATGGTGGACATCAATTCGTTGAGAACCTCCATGGACGCTTGATACGTCTCCAACGTATCGATAATTTCTTATGTTCCATGCTACTTTATTGATGATACCTACATGTTTTATGCACATTATATGTCGTATTTACGCATTTTCTGGAACTAACCTATTAACAAGATGCCGAAGAGCCGCTGTTGCTGTTTTTGGTTTCATAAATCCTAGTAAGGAAATATTCTCAATTGGACGAAATCACGCCCAGGTCCTATTTTTGCACGAGCTTCCGAAGACCGAAAGTCGAGTGGGCCACGAGGCGGCCAGGTGATAGGCGGCGCGCCTGTGCCCCGGCGGCGCCACTCCGTCTCCCGGGCCCCTCGTGAGCCCCCCCGACCTACCCTTCCGCCTACAAATAGCCTCCGTCGCGAAACCCCCAGATCGAGAGCCACGATACGGAAAACCTTCCAGACGCGCCGCCGCGAATCCCATCTCGGGGATTCAGGAGATCGCCCGGCACCGCCGGAGAGGGATTCATCTCCCGAGGACTCTTCATCGCCATGATCGTCTCCGAGTGATGAGTGAGTAGTTCACCCCTGGACTATGGGTCCATAGCAGTAGCTAGATGGTCGTCTTCCTAATTGTGCTTCATTGTTGGATCTTGTGAGCTGCCTAACATGATCAAGATCATCTATCTGTAATACTATATGTTGTGTTTGTCGGGATCCGATGGATAGAGAATACTATGTTATGGTGATTATCAATCTATTGTTTATGTGTTGTTTATGATCTTGCATGCTCTCCGTTATTAGTAGAGGCTCTGGCCAAGTTTTTGCTCTTAACTCCAAGAGGGGGTATTTATGCTCGATAGTGGGTTCATGCCTTCATTGACACCTGGGACGTGACAGTAGGTTCTAAGGTTGTGTTGTGTTGTTGCCACTAGGGATAAAACATTGATGCTATGTCTAAGGATGTAGTTGTTGATTACATTACGCACCATACTTAATGCAATTGTATGTTGCTTTGCAACTTAATACTGAATGGGGTTCGGATGATAACCTGAAGGTGGACTTTTTAGGCATAGATGCAGTTGGATGGCGGTCTATGTACTTTGTCGTAATGCCCGGATTAAATCTCACTATATTTATCATACCATGTATATGCATTGTTATGCCCTTCTCTATTTGTCAATTGCCCGACTGTAATTTGTTCACCCAACATGCTTTTATCTTATGGGAGAGACACCTCTAGTGAACTGTGGACCCCGGTCCTATTCTTTACATAGCATACAATCTACTGCAATACTTGTTTTACTGTTTTCTTTGCAAACAATCATCTTCCACACAATACGGTTAATCCTTTGTTACAGCAAGCCGGTGAGATTGACAACCTCACTGTTTCGTTGGGGCAAAGTACTTGGGTTGTGTTGTGCAGGTTCCACGTTGGCGCCGGAATCCCTGTTGTTGCGCCGCATCACATTTCGCCACCATCAACCTTCAACGTGCTTCTTGGCTCCTACTGGTTCGATTAAACCTTGGTTTCATACCGAGGGAAACTTGCTTCTATACGCATCATACCTTCCACTTGGGGTTCCCAACGGACGTGTGCATCTACGCGTATCAACGCTCAAATGGAAAGCATGAGAAAACTGATTTCCGAGCTTTTGACTCCGGTCCTTCCTAGGGATCCCGTCATAGAGGTAAAGGACACGGGTGTGTTAGAAGAGGGAGGTGCTTCGGCATTACCCTCCTCTACCAAACCCGTGGAAGGTGATAACTTAAACACTATCAAATCTCCCATTGCATCTCCTAGGGATACTAGTGGAGGTGAGAGCTACAATCGAGTAGCTCCACCTTTTCTATCTCCCGATATACCGGTTCCCCATCCCCATTTGAACATTCGAGGCGACCCACCTAAGTTTTCCGTTGATAATTTCGATACTTGGCAATTTGAGTTTCGCTCTCATGTTTGCAGTGCCTCCAATGAACTTTGGAGAATCATCTTGGAAGGCTTCAAGCCCTACAACCCCGACAAGTTGACTAGAAGAGAAGCGGTTGATAGTCAACTCAACAACACCGCCTTGCACATGATTCAAACTAGTGTGGGGACACAAGAGCTTGCCTCGTGTTCGGAACTACACCACCGCCAAGGAAGCTTGGGATGGGTTGGCCGCTAGTTGCATTGGAAGTGAGAGCACGAGAAGGAACAAGTATAATGCTCTTCGGAATCAAGCCGAAGGATTCATGAGGCTACCGGATGAAGATCATCAAGTCATGTATGGAAGACTTCTCATCGTTGCCGATGCCTTCCGGCTTAGTGGTGCCACCCACATCAATGACTCTTGGATCAAGGAGAAGTACATTGAATGCATGATGCCGTTTGTACCCATTGATGTCAAGACCCTTGTTGGGAGAGAATGCTATTCCTCTCTCTCATCTCAAGATGCCGTGCACGAGATGCAAGCCCTCAAGGTGCTCGAGCAAAACTCTCATGATTCTCGCAATCGTGCCATTGGTATGTCAAAAGGGAACAATCTTGCCTTGATGGTCAACCCCGTAGAAGAAGTGTACCCTCAAGAACAATATAGGGCATCTTGGAGTATGTCCTATCCGGAAGATTTGGAATGCCACTATCATGATCACATGGCCTTCCATGCAAAGTCATTTTGGGTTGATCCCTCCAAGGCCAAGGAAGACAACATCAAGAGAAACCACAAAAGTGGGTTCACTAGCTTTGGTCCAAAGACAAGGTCATGCTACAATTGTGATGACAAGCGCCACTTCATTGCCGAATGCCCCTATGAGAATAGAGAGCTTCATAATGGAAGGCTCATTCCCAAGGACAAGAGCAAAGACACAAAGGGCAAATATTCAAAAGCCCCCAACAAGAAATTCTACAACAACAAGACCAAGAAGGGCAAGAGGCCTCCAAGAGTTGTGCTAGTGACTAGGGAAGAGTATTCTACCGATGAAGTTGAAAGCTCTAGTGATGATGAAGGAGAAAGCTCAAAGGAAGTGGCCGCCATTGTCACTACCAACATTCCCTCTTCATCTCTCTTTGAATCCCCCAATGAGAATCCTCATATCAAGAATGCACATTGCTTCATGGCAAAATCCTCCTTGGACACATCTATTGTGCTATCAACTCAAGAAGAATATACCTCCGGAGATGATGATGTTGATGATGAAGAAGATGCAACCTCTAATGGATTGGTCGCTCTTGCCTCCCTCTCCACTAACTCTTCATCACCAAGTGAATCCCCCAATGAGATCATTCATGTGGAGGAAGAAAGTTGTCTCATGGCCAAATCCTCCGAGGTATCATCTCCTAGCCCCTCTATGCCTAACATATCAAGTGATCTAGGGGTTGATGATGCTAGTCTAAAAGTGAAACAAGAAATGCTAGAGTTTGATGAATTCATTTTTAACCTACAAGGTAACAACAAAAAGCATGTTTCAAATCTCATGGCTCGTTTAGCTCAACAAAATGATACTCTTGAGAAAAAGGGTCAAATAGAGAGAGAAGACTCTCTTGAAATCCATGCTCTTAAAAATGCTCTTGAGGAAAGTCAAGAAACTATAGCTTCTCTTGAGGAGAGGCTAGAAAATCTTGAAGAGCCTCAAGATGAAATTAACAAGCTCACTAAAGCTAGAGATCATGCTAGGGCTAAGACTAAATTGCTTAAAAAGGAAATGGCCCAATTTGGTGTTGATCATGAGAAACTTGTGAAGGATCTAGATGAACTAGACAAAGCTCACAAAGCTTTGAAGAGTGAATACACTCTCCTATCCAAGTCAAATGAGCAACTTCAAATTAGGCTTGCTTCATATGATGTGCCTAGTTCCTCTACCCCTTCATGTGATCATGCAAATATTATTGAGGAAAATGCTAGGTTGAAGGATGAACTTGCTAAGGCCTCCTCTCCCCAAAGTAAACTTTCTTTGGATGATCTCTTGAGTAAGCAAAGATCAAACAATGGGAAGGAGGGCCTTGGTTATGGAGCCAAGGCAAAGAAGGCAAACAAGCAAAAGGCCAAGCCCGCACAAGAGAAGAAGAAAGATATCACTAATGGTGAAGCCCCTAAGGGCAAAACCATTAATGATGATGATGCGGGAAATGCTAACCCTCACTATGTTTTATTCAAAGATTATTATGGTGATGTTTATGCTAAATATGTTGGCCCATATGATGGTTATGTTGCTTGGTCTATTTGGGTCCCAAAGACCCTTGTTGCTAACAAAAGAGGACCCATTGAGAAATGGGTACCTAAATCCAAGCATTGATCTCATGTAGGACTATAGGGGATCGCAATAGTCTTCGAGGGAAGTATTACCCAATTTATTGATTCGACACAAGGGGAGACAAAGAATACTTGTAAGCCTTAACAGCGGAGTTGTCAATTCAGCTGCACCTGGAAACAGACTTGCTCGCAAGAGTTTATCGTAGTAACAGTTTTATAGCAGTAGGAATAGTAAAATAACAGCAGCAGTGAAATAAAGACAGCAGAGTGATTATAGTAAACAAGGATTAAAATACTGTAGGCACAGGGACGGATTAACGGGCATTGCATGGATGAGAGAAACTCATATAACAATCAAAGCAGGGGCATTTGCAGATAATAATAAAACGGTATCCAAGTACTAATCAATCAATAGGCATGTGTTCCATATATAGTCGTACGTGCTCGCAATGAGAAACTTGCACAACATCTTTTGTCCTACCAGCCGGTGGCAGCCGGGCCTCTAGGGAAACTACTGGAAATTAAGGTACTCCTTTTAATAGAGTACCGGAGCAAAGCATTAACACTCCGTGAACACATGTGATCCTCACATCACTACCATTCCCTCCGGTTGTCCCGATTTCTGTCACTTCGGGGCCATTGGTTCCGGACAGCGACATGTGTATACAACTTGCAGGTAAGATCATAAACAACGAATATCTTCATGAATCAATAACATGTTCAGATCTGAGATCATGGCACTCGGGCCCTAGTGACAAGCATTAAGCATAACAAGTTGCAACAATATCATAAAAGTGACATCTACGGATACTAGGCACTATGCCCTAACAAACTTATGACTATTACATGACCAATCTCATCCAATCCCTACCATCCCCTTCAGCCTACAGCGGGGGAATTACTCACACATGGATGGGGGAACATGGCTGGTCGATGGAGAGGCGTTGGTGGTGATGGCGGCGAAGATCTCCTCCAATTCCCCGTCCCGGCGGAGTGCCAGAAGTCCAGAACGGAGACTTCCCGAGACGGAGTTTCGCGATGTGGCGGCTCTCTGAGGGTTTCGCGACTTCGACTTCTCCCGTGCGTTTTTAGGTCGAGGGCGATAAGTAGTCCGGAGGAGCGTCGGGGCCAGCCGAGGGGCCACACACAGGGCCGCGCGGCCCCCTTGGGCCGCGCTGGCTAGTGTGGGGCCCCGTGCGCCCACCGGCTCGCCCTTCCGGCTCTGTGAGTCTTCCGGGAAAATAGGGCCTTCTGTATAAATTCCGAGGTTTTTCCTGAAAGTTGGATTTCTGCACAAAAACGAGACACCAGAGCAATTCTGCTGAAAACAACGTTAGTCCGTGTTAGTTGTATCCAAAATACACAAATTAGAGGCAAAACAATAGCAAAAGTGTTCGGGAAAGTAGATACGTTTTGGACGTATCAACTCCCCCCAAGCTTAGCTTATTGCTTGTCCTCAAGCAATTCAGTTAACAACTGAGCGATAAAAGAACTTTCACGAACACATTTGCTCATATGATGTATATATTCTCATGCTATGGCTAATACTTAAGCAGTTCATAATGAGATACATGCAAATAAGATCATCCAACAACTATGTCAATCATGGAGAGGTACCAACAATTAATAATAAGCATCATGAATCATGTATATAAGCAGGATTGCAATGTTCATAAGAGAATATGATAAAGTGGTATCTTACTTGCCCGTATTTGATCGGCAAAACATAAATGCCCAGGCACCTCTGGAGTTCATAGAAAGACTAGAAGTAGTGATTGTCAAAGATAAAAGCATCAAAGTTATACCACAATCAATCATATTTTGAGACAAGCATATTATACTAAGAATGACAGTTGTGCTCTCAAGATAGTGCTCAAAGAAAGAATGGAGACACAACATAAAAGTAAAAGATTGACCCTTCGCAGAGGGAAGCAGGGATTAACATGCGCTAGAGCTTTTCATTTTTAAAACAGGAGTAAAATTATTTTGAGAGGTGCTTGTTGTTGTCAACGAATGGTAATGGGTACACTAACTACCTCATCAACCGGACTCCCAAGAGCGGCTCCCATGAATTATTTGTATGTTTATGTGGCACTCCTTCCAACCTTTCTTACACAAACCATGGCTAACCGAATCCTCGGGTGCCCGCCAACAATCACATACCATGAAGGAGTGCCTTTTTATTTAAGTTTTATTATGATGATGACACTCCCCCAACCTTTGCTTACACAAGCCATGGCTAACCGAATCCTTCGGGTGCCGTCCAACAATCACAAACCATGGAGGAGTGTCTATTTAAATTAATTAATTTGGGACTGGGAATCCCATTGCCAGCTCTTTTTGCAAAATTATTGGATAAGCGGATGTGCCACTAGTCCATATGAGAGTCCGTCAAAAGTAAATGACAAGGTTGAAAGCTAAACACCACATACTTCCTCATGAGCTATGAAACATTAACACAAATTGAGAAGCATTTTGAAAGTTTTAAAGGTAGCGCATGAGAATTTACTTGGAATGGTTTGAAATGCCATGCATAGGTATTTATGGTGGACACTTTGGAACAACTTGGTTTTCAGGTGTTTGGAAGCACGAGCGTTCCCGCTCAGTACAAGTGAAGGCTAGCAAAATACTAGGGAGCGACAAATCAAGAGAGCAATAACTGTCAAATCATGCTTGCGGCAAAATAAATTAACGGAGGCATAAAAGTGATACAAGAACTCTGAAGCAATATAAATCATCGAGGCTTAATTGACTTTTTGTTCAGTCATATGCATGCGTGAGCATGTGCCAAGTCGATATAAATGAATTATTCAGAGGAGGATACCACAATGCCATACTTACTTATGAATAAAACAATGCAAGCGAACATCCATGACATGCTACTCATATTAATAAATTGGAGCTAAACATGAGAGATCATGAACTACTAGACTTTCTCACATAACATATACCTCACATGAACCAAATAAGCATGCTCACATGGATGAGTATATGTACAAAAATGAAAACAAATAGAGTTCATACCAGCCTCTCACCACAATCCAATTGTTGTAGATCGTCATTATTGCTTTTCACTTGTGTAGCTTGGATAATATGAAATGAAAACCACGCTCCAGCCACCGAAGACCATTGAACTCATGATGAACTTTACAAACCAAAGAAGAACAGCAAATATTTTTGGTGTTTTCGAATTGGAAACAAGAACAAAAGAAACAAACAAACAAAGCAAAATCTTTTTGGGTTTTCTCATAGCAAACCAACGATAGTAAATAAAGTAAACTAAGAGCAAAGAACCAAATAAACAAATGGTGAAGAGAAACAACAGAAATATTTTTGGTCTTTTTGTGTTTTAGGAAAGAAACAAAGCGAAAACAAAAGAATGCAAACTAACAGAAACACAGAAAAGCAGGATGACAGAAATCTGCCAAAACCTGACAGCAGTACAGAAATCGAAATTAACAAAAATCTTCCATTGCTCAGCTCAAAAAGTGTTCAACTAATGAAAGTTAGATAACAACCTGGGGCACATGCTCAAAAATTGGCAACTCAAAATAACGTTCTGGCTGTGCGTACGAATTTTTTGGTAACAGCCCAGAATCTGTTTTTGGACAGCACTTCCCCAAATATCATCTCCCTCTCATTAGAAAACCACTCTAAGAAACTAAACAAGTATGTAAAAGTATCCAGCAATCATAATATGCAAAGAATGAGTGATGCCGGTATACCTCCCCCCAAGCTTAGGCTTTTGGCCTAAGTGGAGTTCATTCCCACGGTCCCCATGAAGTGGTGTCTCCGTAGTACGACGAAGAACGACCCGGTTCCAGGTATGTGCTGGAGGAAACATCGGGGTATGTGACGGTGCAGTCGTAGGAGGGCTCGGCGTCCTCGGAGTCATGCTGCTGGTGGAAGTCTTGTATCTTCATATGTTCCTCCACCTCCTCCTTAGTGAGCGA
Organism: Lolium multiflorum; assembly: GCA_030979885.1. Taxonomy (NCBI): domain Eukaryota; kingdom Viridiplantae; phylum Streptophyta; class Magnoliopsida; order Poales; family Poaceae; genus Lolium; species Lolium multiflorum. The sequence goes on along the minus strand of CM061748.1, from coordinate 165,146,056 downwards.
CCATGATTGCCTGTCAATATTGAACAAACCTGGCTGGGGAAGAGGGATTTCCTTCTCATCCCCGTCAGCAAACAACATTCTATAGACCATATTATCTATAGTGGAATCAGTGGTAACAAAATGATGACTCTTCATAGCAGCAATATCAAGTCTCCTAGGGGTTAATGGCACATCATTAGAATCAAGAGGGAGTCTTAAATGTGTTAAAATGCGCAGTGCAATAGTTCCTCCAAAAATAGGCCCCCTGCTAGACAGGCGGCGAGCAATAAGAGAACCAAGATGATAAGGTGTCTGTCCAGTAAGTGCAGCATTCAAGAAAGCAAGATGATAGCTAGAGATATTGCTAGTATTTTCCCTGCCAAGAATGCTAGTAGCAATGTAATATGCAAAATATTTAATAGCGGGGAGTTGAATATTTCTTATCTTGCCGCGCTGAATGGTGCGGCAATCATCTTCGGTGATCCCTCGATAGAGCTCCAACAGGTCCCGGGGGTTGTCATCAATCCTCCTTGTTGTACCTACAGGGGCAATATCCAATGCACGACAAAATTCTTCCAATTCCATAGTAACAGGATTACCATAGATCTTGAATGCAACTGTCGGCTCATATTGCGTGTTGTGGAACTTGAAGCTCTCAACGAAAATTTTGGTGAGCATGTAGTATTGCTCCCTTTCATCTCCCACGTAGGTGGCTAAGCCCGCCCTGTTGACAAGGGTGAAGAAGTCATCCAATATCCCTGCATTTGTCAGAAAATCATAACATGGGAAGGATGAAGCATTAGGAGCCCCATTGTCCTCCTCGGGCGCGAAGCTAGGCGCGATGATATCCTCATTGTAGGATCGCCTAATCTGAGTGGACGCCCTCGAGGGCCTACCGGTGCTGGTTGTTCCTTTCTTGAACAATTCTCCAAATTTGAATTTCTTCATCTTCCTCTTCTGAAATTTTCAACAACCATTATAAAATTTGATTTCAAGGTATATAATTGAGGGGAACTACTATAGGAACTTGCTAGAGTACTAAACATGCATCAAAACTAATTTCTACCACTTAGAACAAGCATGCAAGCTCACTAAACATGTTATCTACAACAGCAAAATATTCAAGATATACTCAACCAAACAAAATTCTAATTGGACAATCAAAGGAGTCACATACCAAGGAGCAAATGTGCCAAATTTCAGACAGAAATCTGGGCTGAGCAAGGAGATCGAGAAATCGCGAGTTCTTGAGCAGAAACGCGAGTGAGAGGAACTGGTGAGTTTTTTCGGGAGAGAGAAGAGAGTGGGAGGAAGAGATGTTGAAGTGGGGCAAAGGGGCCCACACACCAGGGTGGCGCGGCCGCGCCGCTGTCAGGTGCCACCCTGGGGTGCCCCACTGGTCAGCCCCAGTGCTCCTGTGCCTCTTCGAAAAATAGGACTACCAGTATAATTTTTGTAAATTTTTTAGAACTTCGAAAAATGCACATTTCTGGGTGTTAAATTAATTATTACTGCGCAGGAAAATGATTTCCAAAATCTTAACAACTAAAGCATATTGCAAAACAAAAAGTGCTACAGCAATAAAACAAATGGAGGGAGAAAGAAAGAAAGAAATGTTGTTTAGCTCTCTTATGTATTAAAATATACTTGTTAACAAGGTTGATCAAGTCTTGCTACCAAATAAATTTTATATGACATAAGAAGAAATAAACCTCAAATCAATCATGTTACCTTATATTGAATTGATATGGATCCAATCACAAGAGTTTGATATTCTTCTTTAGGCTCATATATAGGACAATCAATGGATCCCACTTTGATAGTTTTCACATTAAAAATTGTATTAACTCCATATACTTTATCAATCCTCTTGGGAAAATAGACAGTATGTTCCTTATCATCAACATTGAAAGTAACCATGCCTTTATTGCAATCAATAACAGCCCCTGCAGTATTAAGAAAGGGTCTTCCAAGAATAATGGACATATTATCATCTTCATGCATTTCCAACACAACAAAATCAGTTAATATCAAGCAATGTTGAGTAACTTGAACAGAACATTTTCACATACGCCAACAGGAATAGCAGTAGATTTATCAGCCATTTGCAAAGATATATCAGTTGGTATTAACTTATCTAAATCAAGTCTCTTATAAAGAGAAAAGGGCATTACACTAACACCTGCTCCCAAATCACATAGAGCAGTTCTAACATAATTATTCTTGATGGAACAAGGAATAGTCGGTATACCTGGGTCTCCAAGCTTCTTTGGAATCTTACCACTGAAGGAGTAATTAGCGAGCATAGTGGAAATCTCCTCATTGGGAATTTTCCTTTTGTTAGAGACAATATCTTTCATATACTTTGAATAAGGAGGCAATTTAATAGCATCAGTCAAAGGGATTTGCAAAAATAAAGGTTTCATCCAATCACAAAATTTATTATAATGTTCCTCCTCCTTTGATTTTAGTTTCTTAGCAGGAAAAGGCATTTGCTTTTGAACCCAAGGTTCTCTTTCATTACCATGTTTCTCAGCAATAAAATCTTCTTTAGTGTACTTTTTATTTTTAGCATGCTTTTTAGGTTCTTCTTCAACCTCTTCTTTATCAGGAGTATCATCCTTATCATTATCTTTATCATGTTCATTACCACTTTCAGTTTCAGCATCAGAAATAGAAATACTATTAGGATCATTAACAGGTTCAGAGGATTCTACAATATTCTTATGTTTCTTTTTCTTTTTCTTAGATGGAGCACTAGTTTTAGTTAGTTGAGAATCTTGTTCAACTCTTTTGGGATGCCCTTCAGGATATAGAGGATCCTGGGTAGAAACACCACCTCTAGTTGTTACTTCATAAGCATGTTTTTCTTTAGAATTATTTCCCAACAAGTCATTTTGCACTTTAGTGAGTTGATCAATTTGAGTTTGAACCATATGAAAATGTTTAACAAGTATCTTAACATCATTGGAGGTTCTCTCCACAATATCATGCAATTCACTAATAGCTCGAGAATTTTCCATTAAATGATTCTCTACTCTCATATTAAAGTTTTCTTGCTTAACAATATAATTATCAAACTCATCTAAGCATTGAGCAGGAGGTTTTGAATACGGAATATCTTCCCTAGTAAAGCATTGAAGAGAGTGTACCTCAATCATGGATGAAGGGGGAGTTATCTCACATAAATCTTCTATAGGAGGTAAATTCTTCACATCTTCAGGTTTAATACCCTTCTCTTTAAGAGACTTCTTGGCTTCCCTCATATCTTCATCATTTAATTTAATCATACCCCTCTTCTTCACTATCGGTGTCGGGGTTGGTTCAGGTGTAGACCAATCATCATGATTCCGGCCTATTTTAGCCAATAATTCTTCAGCGTCGTCTGGAGTTCTTTTCCTGAAAACACAACCAGCACAACTATCCAGGTATGCCCTAGACTCAATGGTTAGTCCACTATAAAATATATCAAGTAAATCATGCTTTTCCAAATCATGATCAGGCCGAGCTCTAATAAGAGAACAAAATCTCGCCCAAGCCTCGGGCAATTTCTCTCCATCTTCCTGGTCAAAATTATAAATTCTCTGCAAAGCAATATGTTGAGCACTAGCAGGAAAGTATTTCCGGAAGAAAACATCAAGCAATTCTTTTGGACTTTTAATAGAACCAGGAGGCAAATTATTATACCAAGTTTTAGCATCATCCTTTAATGAGAAAGGAAAAAATTTAGCGACAAAATAAGTACGCATCTTAACATCATCAGAAAACAAGCTACTCAGAGTAGATAACTCAATCATGTGTTCAACAGCACTTTCTTTTTCAGTACCACAAAAGGGTGTTTTCTCAACAATAGCTATATGAGATAGATCAAGAGAAAAATCATAATCTTTATCATTAATGTTTATAGGAGATGTGGCAAATTTAGGATCGGAGATAGTTTATATCTAACAGCATGTTCTGCAAGCAACTTTTTAATTTTTCTTGCATCAGTAGTAGCATTGCATTTTTCAATAAAATCATCATCAAGCTCCACATAATCTTCATCAAGATCATCACTAGAATATTCAACAGACTCAGGTGAATTAACAGGTGTAGCAGCATTTTCATTAGGAGTTTCAGTATTTTCAATTTGCCTAGACCTAGCAATTGTAGCATCTAGAAAAGATCCTAACAAACCATCATTATCAAGCACAGCAGAAGCATCATCACAATTATGAGAGGAATTTTCAGATTCAGCAGAAGTACCAGCATTTGAAGCTTGTGGTGGTGAAACAAGTTTACTTATCACAGATGGTGAATCAAGAGCAGCAGAGTGATGGCGTGTAACTCACACGTTCGTTGGGAACCCCAAGAGGAAGGTATGATGCGCACAGTAGCAAGTTTTCCCTCAGAAAGAAACCAAGGTTTAATCGAACCAAGAGGAGCCAAGAAGCACGTTGAAGGTTGATGGTCGCGAAATGTGATGCGGCGCAACACCAGGGATTCCTGCGCCAACGTGGAATCTGCACAACAAAACAAAGTACTTTGCCCCAACGAAACAGTGAGGTTGTCAATCTCACCGGCTTGCTGTAACAAAGGATTAAGCGTATCGAGTGGAAGATGTTTGCAAAGAAAATAGTAAAACACAATTGCAGTAGATTGTATGCTATGTAAAGAATAGGACCGGGGTCCACAGTTCACTAGAGGTGTCTCTCCCATAAGATAAAAGCATGTTGGGTGAACAAATTACAGTCGGGCAATTGACAAATAGAGAAAGGCATAACAATGCATATACATGATATGATAAATATAGTGAGATTTAATTGGGCATTACGACAAAGTACATAGACCGCCATCCAACCATCTATGCCTAAAAAGTCCACCTTCAGGTTATCATCCGAACCCCCTCCCGTATTAAGTTGCAAAGCAACAGACAATTGCATTAAGTATGGTGCGTAATGTAATCAACAACTACATCCTTAGACATAGAATCAATGTTTTATCCCTAGTGGCAACAGCATCCACAACCTTAGAACTTTCTGTCACTGTCCCAGATTCAATGGAGGCATGAACCCACTATCGAGCATAAATACTCCCTCTTGGAGTTAAGAGTAAAAACTTGGCCAGAGCCTCTACTATTAACGGAGAGCATGCAAGATCATAAACAACACATAAACAATAGATTGATAATCACCATAATCATAGTACTCTCTATCCATCGGATCCCGACAAACACAACATATAGTATTACAGATAGATGATCTTGATCATGTTAGGCAGCTCACAAGATCCAACAATGAAGCACAACAAGGAGAAGACGACCATCTAGCTACTGCTATGGACCCATGGTCCAGGGGTGAACTACTCACTCATCACTCCGGAGGCGACCATGGCGGTGTAGAGTCCTCCGGAGATGAATCCCCTCTCCGGCAGGGTGCCGGAGGCGATCTCCTGAATCCCCCGAGATGGGATTCGCGGCGGCGGCGTCTCCGGAAGGTTTTCCGTATCGTGGCTCTCGTACTGGGGGTTTCGCGACGGAGGCTTTAAGTAGGCGGAAGGTCAACGCGGGGGGCCACACGAGGGGCCCAGGGGGTAGGTCGGCGCGGCCAGGGCCTGGGCCGCGCCGGCCTCCCCTCTGGATGCCTCGTGGCCCCACTTCGTTATCTCTTCGGTCTTCTGGAAGCTTCGTGCAAAAATAGGACCCCGGGCGAAAGTTTCGTCCAATTCGAGAATATTTCTTTACTAGGATTTCTGAAACCAAAAACAGCAACAACAACTTGCTCTTCGGCATCTTGTTAATAGGTTAGTTCCAGAAAATGCATAAATATGACATATAATGTGCATAAAACATGTAGGTATCATCAATAAAGTAGCATGGAACATAAGAAATTATCGATACGTTGGAGACGTATCACGAGGTACTAAGAGTTGTACCTTTTCTTGTAGTGGATGGTAATATGGCGATCTTAGTATCGCGAGGTTTACCCATGATGGAGACTTTGCAGCGAACAATATCAATCCAAGTGAACTTCCAAATAAAGCTATGCTCCCCGGCAACGGCGCTAGAAAATAGTCTTGATGACCCACAAGTATAGGGGATCGCAACAGTCTTCGAGGGAGGTATTACCCAATTTATTGATTCGACACAAGGGGAGACAAAGAATACTTGTAAGCCTTAACTGGAGTTGTCAATTCAGCTGCACTGGAAACAGACTTGCTCGCAAGAGTTTATCAGTAGTAACAGTTTTATAGCAGTAGGAATAGTAAAATAACAGCAGCGGTGAAATAAAGACAGCAGTAGTGATTATAGTAAACAGCAGGATTAAAATATTGTAGGCACAGGGACGGATTAACGGGCGTTGCATGGATGAGAGAAACTCATATAACAATCAAAGCAGGGGCATTTGCAGATAATAATAAAACGGTATCCAAGTACTATTCAATCAATAGGCATGTGTTCCATATATAGTCGTACGTGCTCGCAATGAGAAACTTGCACAACATCTTTTGTCCTACCAGCCGGCGGCAGCCGGGCCTCTAGGGAAACTACTGGAAATTAAGGTACTCCTTTTAATAGAGTACCGGAGCAAAGCATTAACACTCCGTGAACACATGTGATCCTCACATCACTACCATTCCCTCCGGTTGTCCCGATTTCTGTCACTTCGGGGCCATTGGTTCCGGACAGCGACATGTGTATACAACTTGCAGGTAAGATCATAAACAACGAATATCTTCATGAATCAATAACATGTTCAGATCTGAGATCATGGCACTCGGCCCTAGTGACAAGCATTAAGCATAACAAGTTGCAACAATATCATAAAAGTGACATCTACGGATACTAGGCACTATGCCCTAACAAACTTATGACTATTACATGACCAATCTCATCCAATCCCTACCATCCCCTTCAGCCTACAGCGGGGGAATTACTCACACATGGATGGGGGAAACATGGCTGGTCGATGGAGAGGCGTTGGTGGTGATGGCGGCGAAGATCTCCTCCAATTCCCGTCCCGGCGGAGTGCCGAACGGAGACTTCGGCCCGAGACGGAGTTCGCGATGTGGCGGCTCTCGGAGGGTTTCGGCGACTTCGACTTCTCCCGTGCGTTTTTAGGTCGAGGCGATAAGTAGTCCGAAGGAGGGCGTCGGGGCCAGCCGAGGGGGCACACTAGGGCCGCGCGGGCCCCCTGGGCCGCGCCGGCCTAGTGTGTGGGGCCCTCGTGCCCCACCTGGCTCGCCCTTCGGCTCCGTGAGTCTTCCGGGAAAATAGGGCCTTCGTATAAATTCCGAGGTTTTTCCCGAGGAATTTCTGCACAAAAACGAGACACCAGTGCAATTATGCTGAAAACAGCGTTAGTCCGTGTTAGTTGTATCCAAAATACACAAATTAGAGGCAAAACAATAGCAAAAGTGTTCGGGAAAGTAGATACGTTTTGGACGTATCAATCTCATGTAGGACTATGCCGCCGGAGGTTCAAAATGGGTACTTGATAGTGGATGTACAAGTCATATGACCGGCGGCAAGAACCTCGTCAAGGAGTTGAGGCCCAATATACATGATATCACCGTCTCCTTTGGCGATAATTCTACATCCGAGGTATTGGGTTTTGGCAAGGTTGTGGTTGCACACAACATTACTCTTGTGGATGTCATGCTTGTCAAAACCCTTGGTTACAATTTTCTTTCCGTTTCCGCCCTTGGCAAGATGGGTTTCGCCGTCTTTATTGATAATGATATTGTGGTCCTCTTGTGGAGCAAGACTCTAAAAGTCGCTTTCGTTGGGTATCGCGAACATAACTTGTATGTGGTGGACTTTTCGGGGACCACCACTTCAAGTGCGATGTGCCTATTCGGAAAGGCGGATGTGGGTTGGTTGTGGCATCGCCGCTTAGCCCATGTCAACATGAGAACTTTGCAAAGTCTTCACAAGGGGAACCATATTGTGGGACTAATGGAAAATGTTTCTTTTGCCAAAGATCGTGTTTGTAGGGCTTGTGTTGAAGGCAAAATGCATGACTCTCCGCATCCAAGCAAGACTATCATCTCTTCCAAGAGGATCTTGGAGCTCCTTCATGTGGATCTCTTTGGTCCCGTTACTCATGCAAGTCTTGGTGCGAAGAAACATTGCTTGGTGATTGTTGATGATTACTCAAGATACACTTGGGTCTACTTTCTCAAGACGAAAGATGAGACTCAACAAATATTCATTGACTTTGCTACCGAGGTGCAACGCCAACACAACCTCCTCATTATGGCAATAAGAAGTGACAACGGCTCCGAGTTCAAGAACTATACACTCAATGATTTTCTTAGTGATGAGGGGATTCGTCATCAATATTCCGCTGCTTACACCCCTCAACAAAATGGTGTTGCGGAGAGGAAGAACCGGACTCTTATGGATATGGCAAGATCTATGATGGCGGAGTATAAATCCCGCTACAACTTTTGGGCCGAAGCCATCTCCACCGCTTGCCACTCTTCTAACCGGCTCTATCTCCGCAAGGGATTGAACAAGACTCCATATGAAATACTCACCGGCAACAAGCCTAATATCTCATACTTCAAGGTGTTCGGTTGTAAGTGTTTCTACAAAATCAAAGGAGTTCGTTTGTCTAAATTTGCTCCTAAAGCTTTGGAGGGTATATTTGTTGGTTACGGTGCCGAATCTCACACTTATAGAGTCTTTGATATTGCCTCCGGGATTATCATCGAATCTTGTAGTGTGAGGTTCGAAGAAAATGATGGCTCCCAAGTGGGGCAAGTTGATGTATGTGCAGGTGATGAAATACCTCAAGATGCCATAGTAAGAATGGGTGTGGGATTTTTCCGCCCCATTGAGGGACACGGTGTGGCGTCTCGGGAAGAACTATGCTCTACCACGGTGGAGCCCTCATCCTCTCAACATCAACAAACCCCATCTCTTGAAGCTAATGATGCACCAACCCAAGAACAAGAAGAAAACCCTCCCTCTCATGTACAAGATCAAGGACAAGATCAATCAAGGATTCATGATGGCTCCGATGAGTTTCCATTTGATGTTTGCACTTCACCAAATATTGTCCAAGATCAAGCACATGAGGTTGAGCATTCTCAAGAAATTGAGGAAGCTCCAATTGAAGGTCAAGACGGGGACCCAAATGATCAAGTTGATCAAGTGACACCTCCAAGGCCTAAAAGAACCAAGGAGGAGATCGAGGCCCGTCGTCTAGCAAGAGAGAAAGGACCCTTGAAATTCGTGGACACACACATGACAAGGTCCTTGGTGATGTTCGAGCAAAGGTTTCCACAAGAAGGCAATTGGCTAACTTTAGCAATCATCATGCTTATATTTCCGTAGTGGAACCCAAGAAAGTATTTGAAGCCCTTGAAGATTCGGATTGGGTGGAAGCCATGCACGAGGAACTCAACAACTTCAAGCGCAACAAAGTGTGGACCTTAGTAGAGAAGCCAAAGGAGTGCCGCAATGTTATAGGCACTAAATGGATATTCAAGAACAAGCAAGATGAGTTTGGAAATATTGTGAGGAACAAGGCAAGATTGGTGGCTCAAGGTTTCTCTCAAGTTGAAGGAATTGACTTTGGAGAGACCTATGCTCCCGTGGCTCGCCTTGAGTCCATCCGTATCCTTCTTGCTTATGCATCGCATCATAACTTTAAGTTACAACAAATGGATGTTAAAAGTGCATTTCTTAATGGTCCTTTGCATGAAGAGGTTTATGTTAAGCAACCCCCGGGGTTTGAGGATCTCAACTTTCCTAACCATGTCTACAAGCTTGATAAAGCACTTTATGGTCTCAAACAAGCTCCTAGAGCTTGGTACGAGCACCTTAAAGAATTGTTGGTAGACCGTGGGTTTGATGTTGGGCTAATCGATCCCACTCTTTTTACTAAGAGGGTTAATGGGGAGCTTTTCGTTTGCCAATTATATGTTGATGATATTATCTTTGGCTCTACTAACCAAGCTTTCAATGATGAATTTTCAAAGCTTATGACCGATAGGTTTGAGATGTCTATGATGGGAGAGATGAAGTTCTTCCTTGGTTTTGAGATCAAGCAATTGAGAGAAGGAACCTTCATCAATCAAGCAAAATATCTCCAAGACATGCTCAAGAGGTTCAAGATGACCGAGTTGAAGGGTGTAGCCACTCCTATGGTTACCAAATGTCATCTTGCACTAGATCCCAATGGTAAAGAGGTGGATCAAAAGGTATATCGCTCCATGATTGGATCCTTGCTTTACCTTTGTGCATCTAGACCGGACATAGTGTTGAGTGTTGGTGTGTGTGCAAGGTATCAAGCATCTCCTAAAGAGAGTCACATGATGGCTCTCAAAAGAATCTTTCGATATTTGGTTGATACCCCAAGATATGGTATTTGGTACCCCAAAGGCTCAAGTTTTATTCTCAATGGATACACCGATGCGGATTGGGCGGGGGACAAGGATGATAGGAAATCAACTTCCGGGGCTTGCCAATTTCTTGGTAGGTCCTTGGTGTGTTGGTCTTCTAAAAGCAAAATTGTATATCTCTCTCCACCGCCGAAGCCGAATATGTTGCCGCCGCAAGTGGATGCACTCAATTGTTATGGATGAGGCAAACTTTAAAGGAATACGGTGTCATTTGTGACAAAGTGCCTCTATTATGTGACAATGAAAGTGCTATCAAGATTGCCTATAATCCGGTGCAACATTCAAGAACGAAGCATATTGAGATCCGGAATCATTTCATTAGGGATCATGTTGCCCGTGGTGATATTGAGCTTATCTATGTTCCTACCAAAGATCAACTTGCCGATATATTCACGAAGCCTCTTGATGAAGCAAGGTTCTCTTATTTGAGGAATGAGCTAAATATCATTGATTCAAGGAGTATATCTTGACCATCTTGCAAACACACCTTTGTCTCAAAACTTTATTTGGTTTAGATGTGGGCATGGAGATAGGGGGAGTGCGGTTTAAAACTATTGAGCTATCCCTCCCCCCATAATGCCAACATTAAAAGAAATCATTCTCTTTATATCATATAATGATATGTGTGTTGGAGATATGCCCAAGAGGCAATAATAAAAGTGGTTATTATATATCTTTATGTTTATGATAAAAGTTTATATACCATGCTATAATTGTATTAACTGAAACATTGATACATGTGTGATATGTAAACAACAAAGAGTCCCTAGTAAGCCTCTTAACTAGCTTGTTGATTAATAGATGATTAGTTTCATAATCATGAACATTGGATGTTATTAATAACAAGGTTATATCATTGTATGAATGATGTAATGGACACACCCAATTAAGCGTAGCATAAGATCACGTCATTAAGTTATTTGCTATAAGCTTTCGATACATAGTTACCTAGTCCTTATGACCATGAGATCATGTAAATCACTTATACCGGAAAGGTACTTTGATTACATCAAACGCCACTGCGTAAATGGGTGGTTATAAAGGTGGGATTAAGTATCCGGAAAGTATGAGTTGAGGCATATGGATCAATAGTGGGATTTGTCCATCCCGATGACGGATAGATATACTCTGGGCCCTCTCGGTGGAATGTCGTCTAATGTCTTGCAAGCATATGAATAATTTCATAAGAGACCACATACCACGGTACGAGTAAAGAGTACTTGTCAGGAGACGAGGTTGAACAAGGTATAGTGTGATACCGATGATCAAACCTCGGACAAGTAAAATATCGCGTGACAAAGGGAATTGGTATCGTATGTGAATGGTTCATTCGATCACTAAAGTCATCGTTGAATATGTGGGAGCCATTATGGATCTCCAGATCCCGCTATTGGTTATTGGTCGGAGTGAGTACTCAACCATGTCCGCATAGTTCGCGAACCGTAGGGTGACACACTTAAAGTTGGATGTTGAAATGGTAGAACTTGAATATGGAATGGAGTTCGAATATTTGTTCGGAGTCCCGGATGAGATCCCGGACATCACGAGGAGTTCCGGAATGGTCCGGAGAATAAGATTCATATATAGGATGTCATTTTATGTGAATAAAATGTCGGAAGGTTCTATGGAAGGTTCTAGAAGGTTCTAGAAAAGTCCGGAAGAAACCACCAAGGAAGGTGGAGTCCACAAGGGACTCCACCTCCATGGCCGGCCAGCCCTAGATGGGGTGGAGTCCCAAGTGGACTCCACCATAGGGGGCCGGCCACCCCCCACATGGGAGGTGGGAATCCCACCTTTGGGTGGGAGTCCTAGTTGGGCTAGGTTTCCCCCTCCTATGGAAGGTTTTTGGTTCGGGTCTTATTCGAAGACTTGGACACCACCTCTTGGGGATCCACCTATATAATGAGGGGCCAAGAGAGGGGGCCGGCCACACCAAAGCCTCAAGCTTGGCCGCCCCCTATAGTGGCCGGCCACCCCCTCTCCCCAAACCCTAGCGCCCCGCTCCTCCACCATATCCCGCACGCTTAGCGAAGCTCCGCCGGATTTCTCCACCGCCACCGACACCACGCCGTCGTGCTGTCGGATTCAAGAGGAGCTACTACTTCCGCTGCCCGCTGGAACGGGGAGGTGGACGTCGTCTTCATCAACAACCGAACGTGTGACCGAGTACGGAGGTGCTGCCCGTTCGTGGCGCCGGAACCGATCGTGATCAAGATCTTCTACGCGCTTTTGCAAGCGGCAAGTGAACGTCTACCGCAGCAACAAGAGCCTCCTCTTGTAGGCTTTGGAATCTCTTCAAGGGTGAGTCTCGATAATCCCCTCGTTGCTACCGTCTTCTAGATTGCATCTTGGCTTGGATTGCGTGTTCGCCGTAGGAAAATTTTTGTTTTCTATGCTACGTTCTCCTACAGTGGTATCAGAGCCGTGTCTATGCATAGATGGTTGCACGAGTAGAACACAATGGTTTGTGGGCGTTGATGCTCTTGTTATCTTTAGTTGAGTACTTTGCATCTTTGTGGCATAGTGGGATGAAGCGGCTCGGGCTAACTTTACATGACCGCGTTCATGAGATTTGCTCCACGCTTGACATGCAACTTGTATTGCATAAGTGGCTTTGCGGGTGTCTGTCTCTCCTACTATAGTGAAGATTCAATTTACTCTTCTATTGACAACACTAGTATCACCGTTGTGGTTCATGTTCGTAGGTAGATTGGATCTTGCTCGAAAACCCTAAACCACGTAAAATATGCAAACCAAATTAGAGAACGTCTAACTTGTTTTTGCAGGGTTTGGTGATGTGATATGGCCATAATGTGATGATGAATATGTATGAGATGATCATTATTGTATTGTGGCAACCGGCAGGAGCCTTATGGTTGTCTTTAAATTTCATGTTGAGTAGTATTTCAAAGTAGTTGTAATAGTTGCTACATGGAGGACGATCATGAAGACGGCGCCATTGACCTTGGTGCTTCGCCGACGATGATGGAGATCATGCCCGTTGATGATGGAGATCATGTCCGTGCTTTGGAGATGAAGATCAAAGGCGCAAAGACAAAAGGGCCATATCATATCACATATGAACTGCATGTGATGTTAATCCTTTTATGCATCTTATTTTGCTTAGATCGCGACGGTAGCATTATAAGATGATCCCTCTCACTAAAATTTCAAGATAATAAAGTGTTCATCCTTAGTAGCACCGTTGCCAAGACTTGTCGTTTCGAAGCATCTCGTGATGATCGGGTGTGATAGAATCAACAAGTGCATACAACGGGTGCAAGTCAGTTTTGCACATGCGGATACTAAGGTGGCCTTGACGAGCCTAGCATGTACAGACATGGTCTCGGAACACGTGATACCGAAAGGTAGAGCATGAATCATATGATTGATATGATGAACACTTTGAGTGTTCGCCATTGAAATTACATCTTGTCTCGTGATGATCGGGCATAGGTGTGATGGATTTGGTTCGTGTGATCACTAAGACAATGCGAGGGATATTGTTTTGAGTGGGAGTTCACCTAGATTTTTAATTATGTTGAATTAAAATTTGAACTCAATTTGTCATAAACTTAGTCTAAACTATTGCAAATATGTTGTAGATATGGCGTCCCCAATCAATTTTAACCAGTTCCTAGAGAAAGAAAAACTTAAGAGCAACGGTAGCAACTTCACCGACTGGTTCCGTCATGTGAGGATCTTCCTCAATGGCGGAAATCTGCAATATGTGCTTGATGCACCGCTAGGTGACCCTCCTGCAGAAACTGAAACCGATGAAGTAAAGAATGTTTACGCGACTCGGAAAACTCGGTACTCTCAAGTTCAGTGTGCCATCTTATGCAGTCTGGAATCCGATCTTCAAAAACGTTTTGAGCACCACGATCCTCATGAGTTGATGAAAGAGTTGAAGACTATTTTTGAGACTCATGCGGCCGTGGAATGCTATGAAGCATCGAAACACTTTTTCAGCTGTATGATGGAAGAAGGCAGCTCCATTAGTGAGCACATGCTCGTCATGACCGGGCATGCGAAGAAACTCAGTGACTTGGGAATAGTGATTCCTAACAGACTGGGGATTAATCGTGTCCTTCAATCACTGCCACCAAGTTACAAGAACTTTGTGATGAACTACAATATGCAGAACATGAACAAGGAGTTTCCTGAACTCTTTGGCATGCTAAAAGCTGCTGAGATTGAGATCAAGAAAGAGCACCAAGTGTTGATGGTCAACAAGACCACCATTTCAAGAAACAGGGCAAGTCTAAGGGAAAATTCAAGAAGGGTGGCAAGAAAGCTGCCACGCCTCCTGTGAAACCTAAGTCTGGCCCTAAGCCTGATGCTGAGTGCTATTACTGCAAGGAGAAGGGACACTGGAAGCGTAATTGCTCCAAGTATTTGGCGGATCTGAAGAGCGGCCTTGTCAAGAAGAAGAAAGAAGGTATATCTGATATACATGTTATAGATGTTTATCTCACTGGTTCTCGTACTAGTACCTGGGTATTTGATACTGGTTCGGTTGCTCATATTTGTAACTCGAAACAGGAACTAAAGAATAAACGAAGACTACGAAGGATGAAGTGACGATGCGCGTTGGAAATGGATCCAAAGTCGATGTGATCGCTGTCGGCACACTTCCTCTACATCTACCTTCGGGATTAGTTTTAAGCCTAAATAATTGTTATTTTGTACCCGCGTTGAGCATGAACATTATATCTGGATCTTGTTTAATGCAAGACGGTTATTCATTCAAGTCTGAGAATAATGGTTGTTCTATTTTTATGAATAATATCTTTTATGGTCGAGCACCTGAAAAGAATGGCTTATTTCTGTTAGATCTCGATAGTAGTGATACACATATACATAACATTGATGCTAAGCGAATTAAATTGAATGATAATTCTACTTATATGTGGCACTGTCGTCTTGGTCATATTGGAGTGAAACGCATGAAGAAACTCCATACCGATGGATTACTTGAATCACTTGACTTTGAGTCACTTGATAGATGCGAAGCATGTCTGATGGGAAAAATGACTAAGACTCCATTCTCGGGTATGATGGAGCGAGCTACTGACTTATTGGAAATCATACATACAGATGTGTGTGGACCAATGAGTGTAGCATCGCGCGGTGGTTATCGTTATGTTCTAACCTTCACAGATGATTTAAGTAGATATGGGTATATCTATTTAATGAAACATAAATCCGAAACTTTCGAGAAGTTTAAGGAATTCCAAAGTGAAGTAGAAAATCAACGTAACAAGAAGATTAAATTTCTACGATCTGATCGCGGAGGTGAATATCTGAGTTATGAGTTTGGCATGCATTTAAAGAAATGCGGAATACTTTCACAATTGACACCGCCGGGAACACCACAACGAAACGGTGTGTCCGAACGTCGTAATCGAACTCTCTTAGATATGGTTCGTTCTATGATGTCTCTTACTGATTTACCTTTATCTTTTTGGAGTTATGCATTAGAGACAGCCGCATTCACTTTAAATAGAGCACCATCAAAATCCGTTGAAACGACACCGTATGAATTATGGTTTAATAAGAAACCTAAGTTGTCGTTCCTAAAAGTTTGGGGTTGCGAAGCCTATGTAAAAAAGTTACAACCGGACAAGCTAGAACCCAAAGCGGAGAAATGCGTCTTCATAGGATACCCTAAGGAAACTATAGGGTACACTTTCTATCACAGATCCGAAGGCAAGATCTTTGTTGCTAAGAACGGAACCTTTCTTGAGAAAGAATTTCTCACTAAAGAAGTGACTGGAAGAAAAGTAGAACTCGATGAGATTGAAGAATCTCTACTCGTTGATCAGAGTAGCGCAGTACCGGAAAATGTTCCTGTACCACCTACACCGGCAACAGAGGAAGCTAATGATAATGATCATGAAACTTCAAATGAGACAGCTACTGAACCTCGCAGATCGACAAGGGATCGTGCCACTCCAGATTGGTATGATCCTTGTCTAAATGTCATGATTGTGGATAACAATGATGAAGACCCTGCGACGTATGAAGAAGCGATGATGAGCCCAGATTCCAACAAATGGCAAGAAGCCATGAAATCCGAAATGGGATCCATGTATGATAACAAAGTATGGACTTTGGTAGACTTACCTGATAGCCGCAAGGCTGTCGAGAATAAATGGATCTTCAAGAGAAAAACAGATGCTGATGGTAATATTACTGTCTATAAAGCTCGACTTGTCGCAAAGGGTTTCCGACAAATTCAAGGTGTTGACTACGATGAGACTTTCTCACCTGTAGCGAAGCTAAAATCTGTGAGGATTTTGTTAGCAATAGCTGCATTTTTCGATTATGAGATTTGGCAGATGGATGTCAAAACGGCGTTCCTTAATGGAGACATTGAGGAAGAGTTGTATATGGTACAACCCAAAGGTTTTGTCGATCCTAAAAATGCTGACAAAGTATGCAAACTTCAGCGTTCAATCTATGGACTGAAGCAAGCATCGAGAAGTTGGAACCGACGTTTTGATAAGGTGATCAAAGACTTCGGGTTTATACAGTGTCATGGAGAGGCCTGTATTTACAAGAAAGTGAGTGGGAGCTCTGTAGCATTCCTGATATTATATGTAGATGACATATTATTGATTGGGAATGATATAGAACTATTAAGCAGTGTAAAGGGTTATTTGAATAATAGTTTTTCAATGAAAGACCTTGGTGAAGCATCATATATATTAGGCATCAAGATTTATAGAGATAGATCAAGACGTCTAATAGGGCTATCACAGAGTACATACCTGGACAAGATTCTAAAGAAGTTTAGAATGGACGAAAGTAAGAAAGGATTCTTACCTATGTTACCAGGCAAAGTCTTGAGTAAGACTCAAGGACCGGCTACGGCAGAAGAAAGAGAAAGGATGAGTCAGATCCCCTATGCCTCGGCAGTAGGCTCTATCATGTATGCCATGCTATGTACAAGACCGGATATAGCACATGCTGTTAGTTTGACTAGCAGATATCAAAGTGATCCAGGAATGGAACACTGGACAGCGGTCAAGAATATCCTGAAGTACTTGAAAAGAACTAAGGATATGTTTCTTTGTTATGGAGGTGACCAAGAGCTCGTTGTAACAAGTTACACCGATGCAAGTTGGAACACTGATCCTGATGACTCTAAGTCACAATCTGGGTACGTGTTTATATTGAATGGTGCTGCAGTAAGCTGGGCAAGCTCGAAGCAGTGCACGTGGCGAAATCCTCAACAGAATCGGAGTACATAGCGGCTTCAGAGGCTTCATCAGAAGCGGTATGGATGAAGAGGTTCATTGTAGAGCTCGGTGTGGTTCCTAGTGCATTGGACCCACTAGTCATCTACTGTGACAACATGGGTGCCATCGCCAATGCACAAGAACCAAGGTCACACAAGAGGCTGAAGCATATCAAGCTGCGTTACCACTCGATTCGCGAGTACATCGAAGATGGAGAAGTAAAGATTTGCAAAGTACACACTGATCTGAATGTAGCAGATCCGTTGACTAAAGCTCTCCCTAGGGCAAAGCATGACCAACACCAGAATGCCATGGGTGTTAGGTACCTTACAATGTAATCTAGATTATTGACTCTAGTGCAAGTGGGAGACTGTTGGAGATATGCCCAAGAGGCAATAATAAAAGTGGTTATTATATATCTTTATGTTTATGATAAAAGTTTATATACCATGCTATAATTGTATTAACTGAAACATTGATACATGTGTGATATGTAAACAACAAAGAGTCCCTAGTAAGCCTCTTAACTAGCTTGTTGATTAATAGATGATTAGTTTCATAATCATGAACATTGGATGTTATTAATAACAAGGTTATATCATTGTATGAATGATGTAATGGACACACCCAATTAAGCGTAGCATAAGATCACGTCATTAAGTTATTTGCTATAAGCTTTCGATACATAGTTACCTAGTCCTTATGACCATGAGATCATGTAAATCACTTATACCGGAAAGGTACTTTGATTACATCAAACGCCACTGCGTAAATGGGTGGTTATAAAGGTGGGATTAAGTATCCGGAAAGTATGAGTTGAGGCATATGGATCAATAGTGGGATTTGTCCATCCCGATGACGGATAGATATACTCTGGGCCCTCTCGGTGGAATGTCGTCTAATGTCTTGCAAGCATATGAATAAGTTCATAAGAGACCACATACCACGGTACGAGTAAAGAGTACTTGTCAGGAGACGAGGTTGAACAAGGTATAGTGTGATACCGATGATCAAACCTCGGACAAGTAAAATATCGCGTGACAAAGGGAATTGGTATCGTATGTGAATGGTTCATTCGATCACTAAAGTCATCGTTGAATATGTGGGAGCCATTATGGATCTCCAGATCCCGCTATTGGTTATTGGTCGGAGTGAGTACTCAACCATGTCCGCATAGTTCGCGAACCGTAGGGTGACACACTTAAAGTTGGATGTTGAAATGGTAGAACTTGAATATGGAATGGAGTTCGAATATTTGTTCGGAGTCCCGGATGAGATCCCGGACATCACGAGGAGTTCCGGAATGGTCCGGAGAATAAGATTCATATATAGGATGTCATTTTATGTGAATAAAATGTCGCGGAAGGTTCTATGGAAGGTTCTAGAAGGTTCTAGAAAAGTCCGGAAGAAACCACCAAGGAAGGTGGAGTCCACAAGGGACTCCACCTCCATGGCCGGCCAGCCCTAGATGGGGTGGAGTCCCAAGTGGACTCCACCATAGGGGGCCGGCCACCCCCCACATGGGAGGTGGGAATCCCACCTTTGGGTGGGAGTCCTAGTTGGGCTAGGTTTCCCCCTCCTATGGAAGGTTTTTGGTTCGGGTCTTATTCGAAGACTTGGACACCACCTCTTGGGGTTCCACCTATATAATGAGGGGCCAAGGGGAGGGGGCCACACAAAGCCTCAAGCTTGGCCGCCCCCTATAGTGGCCGGCCACCCCCTCCCCCAAACCCTAGCGCCCCGCTCCTCCACCATATCCCGCACGCTTAGCGAAGCTCCGCCGGATTTCTCCACCGCCACCGACACCACGCCGTCGTGCTGTCGGATTCAAGAGGAGCTACTACTTCCGCTGCCCGCTGGAACGGGAGGTGGACGTCGTCTTCATCAACAACCGAACGTGTGACCGAGTACGGAGGTGCTGCCCGTTCGTGGCGCCGGAACCGATCGTGATCAAGATCTTCTACGCGCTTTTGCAAGCGGCAAGTGAACGTCTACCGCAGCAACAAGAGCCTCCTCTTGTAGGCTTTGGAATCTCTTCAAGGGTGAGTCTCGATAATCCCCTCGTTGCTACCGTCTTCTAGATTGCATCTTGGCTTGGATTGCGTGTTCGCCGTAGGAAAATTTTTGTTTTTTATATCGTATAATGATATGTGAGCTTCAATGATGAGTAGTGGTTTTGGGCCCAAGATATATCTTCGCGGTGCCATGCCATAACACTCATATATGGTGGTCTAGGCCACCACACTCTTCTTTGTGAAGAGTTGGAGTTATGTGGATCTTAATTGATTTTTATTTGACCTCTCCTTGTTTTTATGGGAAATCACTCATTTTTGGCCTTCATTTGCATTATTTGCAAAAATGAGTGATCATGTACCATCTCACAGTTTGGCGCATCTGTCCTAAGCCTATCTCATCTAAGCCATATCCTCTTCCCTCTCCGAGTGCACCACATTCTCTGTCAAAAATCGTGTTCTGGCCCTGTTTTCAGTCCGACCGGAAGTTCCGGCCGTTCCGACCGGAAGTTCCGGCCTGATCCTTCTGGCCAGCACCTGTCTGCTGTCGCTGTTCCTGTTGGTGAAATTTTGGGGGGGCGGAAGTTCCGGCTCCAACGAGCGGGCTTACGATTTTTCCCATATCTGTCCGGGGACGGGGAGGGGGCAGTTTCTGCCTCCCACTTCTCTCCATCCAAGATCTAGTTTCTCTCTCTCTCCCGTAAGGCGACTGCAGCTTCCTCCGGCCGGATCTCTCTTCTCCGGCGACCCCCGCCGGATCGGCTCCGTGGATCGGCATCCTCCCTCTTCTCCTCCATGGCTCCCCCGGTTTGTGCCCTCTCCCTCTCTATGTGTGGGTAGACCTCACTAGATGAACTATAGGGCATACTCTAGGCAAAGCTATGGTAGAACATCTCTAGATGCCTTTCCCTTACTAGATCTTGCATAGGATGTTGTAGTATTGCGGTTAAACGAGCCATTGCCACAGATCTGGTGAGAAACTGCCGCTGTGTTCGAACAGCCGGAAGTTCCGGCCCTACACGCCGGAACTTCCGCCCCGGGGCGGAACTTCCGCCGGTTCTCACCGGAACTTCCGGCCTGGCAAATTTTTCTGCTATTACTCTATATCCTGTGTAGGCTCTGGTTCTTGGCTTCCTTTCTTGTGTGCACTCATTTATCATTCCTATCCTGCTGATTCCATCCCAGGTACTTCCAAGAAGAGGAACAAAGCTCCGGTGGACGAGATTGAGGAAGAACTTGAGCAAACTAGGCCCTCCAAGCTCACCGCTCGTCAGCAATCTTCTCAAAGGCAAAAGACACCCGCTGTTCGTGGCAAGAATATCCATGTATCCGTGAAGAACATGCAGTATCTTGAGTACAAGGAGATCCGTGACTTGAACCCTTACCTCACTCCTCGGAACAATCGGGTTACGGATAAGCGCTTCCACAACAAGACTCAAGAGGAGATCTTCTATGAGGTGTATGTGCCATTCAAGAAGGGGGTAGCCCCTCAACATGCTATTGACACCGGCAAGATGGCCGCTTCTAGGTACTTTGCAGAGGCCTATGCTATGTGTGGAGAGTTTGGGCTCTATCCCATTATGGAGCTCAACAAGGATTATGATGTCGGGTTGATCCACCAATTCTATGCCACCGTCCACTTTGATTCAGATGAAGCTAAAACTTTCCGGTGGATGTCTCATGAAAGGCTCCTTGAGTCTAACTTGGCAAAGTTTGGAAGTGCCCTTGGATACCCTCGCCTCCCGGGCGTAGATGAAAATGGTTGGAGGTGCCATGATAGCTCCTTTTCTCAACCAAGGGAAGTCTTGGAGAACCTCTACATCAAAGGTTGGGGTGTCCCGGGCAAGAGTGCGGATCTTCTCCCTACTTGGGACATTATGCTTAGAGTCTACCGAGAAACCATTGGACCAAAGGGTGGCAACCTTGATGAGTTGCATTTATATGAAGTCGATCTTATGGCAAACTCCTTTGCTAAGAAGGGCACCGGTGAGAAGCTTGATGTGATGGACTACATCTACAATGAGATGTGGTCATGTGTGATGGAGAAGAAGCTTCCCTCGTATGCTCCGTACATTATGAAGCTCATTGAGGACACTTGGATTGATTCTTGTAAGACCTCCCTTATTCACTCTATTCCTCTCAACATCACAATGCATGAAGTGAAGGTTCTGAGGACCAAGCGCCACAACTCCCCCATAGAAGATGTTCCCCCCATGGATGAGAAGCCACCTAGCTGGGCTTCTAAGCTTGCTCGCCGCATGAGACAGATTTTTTGCCTCACCGCTGCAGTCAACCACCGTCAGTATCAGCAGCATGCAGAAGCCAAGAAGTCTCGGGTTCGTCAAAAGAGCATCATGAGGGCTCTTGCGGTGGAAGTGTCTCCTCCCGGATCCGAGGAGAATATCACTCCGGAGGCTGAATGGGTTTCTCAGCATGGTGTTCCTCTTCCTCCGGATGGGCTTGAGATCGAGTCTCCTCCTCACACTCCACCCTACCCCGGCGCTCCATCGGATCTTCCTCCCGGCTGGGCTAACGCCGACCCTTGGGGCGTGTAGTTTCTCCTATCCCTTTTTGGTGCCTTGGTGCCAAAGGGGGAGAGTGAGACCTTATTAGGTTGCTCTCCGTTGGGTATTTGCATGGGGAAGTCACAAGCTCGTGTTGGCTTTGATTTTTATCGCTTGTGACTTCATTTATCCTTGTGGTGTCGTCTTTTATCTATGTGGTTGAACTATGTTCTTAGTTTATTTGGCTTGTAAACTCTATCTATGTGTTTGGAACCTTATCTATGTGGATGGTAAACTCCGTATGTGAGTCTTCCATGGTTATCTATGTGTGCATGATTTTTTTTATCCATATGATTATCACTATGTTATATTGCTAACCCATGGAAGACGGATGCAAGATTTAGGGGGAGCTTCGTATGTACCAATGCTCATATCTAGGGGGAGCTCCTCTATATCTTCCACATTGTTGGTTTACATTATTCATTCCTTGCAAATACTTGTGTTGTCATCAAACACCAAAAAGGGGGAGATTGAAAGAACATTTCCCGCCCTTTTGTGTTTTGCGTGTTTGATGTCAACACTAGTTATTTATTTATGTGTGTTGATGTAGACAGGTACAAGTTTTCGATAAACATATTCGATCGGTGAAATGGTATGGCAGTTCTGGAGCTCTGAAGGCCTTTTTGTTTCTGGCGGAAGTTCGGCCCCAACAGGCGGAAGTTCCGCCCTGGCACTTCCTGCAGTAGCTCTTCAGCGTTGTTCTGATTGCAGTTTTTCTTCTCTGGCCGGAAGTTCCGGTGAGCTGGCCGGAAGTTCCGGTCAGCGGAACTTCCACCCAACTTCCGGACAAGTTCCGAAGTCGCGATTGTGGCTCATAACATCCAGTATGGTTTTCGCGCTATTGAACTTGGCCGAACTTGCCGGAACTTCCGGTCACCGGAAGTTCCGCCTAGTTCCGCCCAATCTTTTCGACAGGTTGCCTGACGAAGATTTTCCTGGCGGAAGTTCCGGCTCTCTTGGTCGGTACTTCGGTGCCAGCCGAACTTCCGGCCCTCCTGGCCGGAACTTCCGGTGTTACGAGAAATGGTTCAAACGGTCAGATCTGAGAGCTCCAATCATATAAATAGCTCTCTCCTCCAAAGGGACAAGTTGCTCAATTATTGCACAAGAAATCTGCCAAGCTTCACCACCATTAGAGCCACCTCAAGAAACACAAGATTTGCAAGATCTCCTTCCTCCCCCAACCAAAGCTCTTGATCTTTGGAGATTCGAAGGAGAAGCCACCGATCTACATCCTCACCGAAGCGTTTTTCATTTCCCCTCATTTGTTTGAGGGATCTCATGCTAGTGTTCCTATTTGGTTCCCTAGTTGATTTGTGTTGATGTGTTGTTGTTGATTGTTGTATTGTTACAGATTTGGGAGCCTCCAATTCAGTTGTGGATGTGTGCCCCAAGAACCTTGTAAAGCCCGGTTTCCGCCTCGAGGAAATCCCTTAGTGGAAGTGGGCTAGGCCTTCGTGGCATTGCTCACAGGAGATCTGAGTGAAGCCTTCGTGGTTGTTGGTTTGGCTTGCGTAGCAACCACACTCCTCCAAACGTAGACGTACCTTCTTGCAAAGGAAGGGAACTACGGGAATCATCTCCGTGTCATCGCGTGCTCCACTCTCGGTTACCTCTATCCCACTCTATCTCCTATATATTGCGTAGCTATATCTTGCTTAGTTGATAACCTTGTCATATAGGTAAATTCACTTAGTTGCATATCTAGAGAATTTACCTTTGTGTCAAACCTAAATTGAAAAAGAACTAAAAATTGGTTAGCACCTATTCACCCCCCCCTCTAGGTGCGGCATACGATCCTTTCAATCGCCTCTATGTTTTTCTGTTTCTCCCTCTATCCTCTAAGGGGCGCCCCTGTCTGGCTTTATATATCAACCAAGCTAGGGTTTACAAGAGTCCTAGTAGGATTCGTATTGGAGTCTTCTTTCTTGTAATCCAAGTTGATATTCCTTGTGGGTCCAGCTTGTCGAGTCCTTGTGTTGGTCCATCTTCATAATTTGTACCGGGTATAGCCCACATCAGCGGTGGTCTGCGGTTTTCTGGCGCCCCTCCTTGTCCTGCCTTGGCGACGCTCTAGTGTCATGGACCTTGATCAGGGCATTCTCTGCCTCCAGTATTGAGTGTACCGCTGGCTCGGGCTGGTTGGGGCAGCGGCGTTCCTCATCCCGCAGCGGGTGGGCATGCGGTCTGGTTGTGGGTGGTGGCGGCGGCAATCTCGTCGTCTGGTCGATACATGATGGGGTGACGGCCCCGGGCTATGTGGCGTCAACTGGACTGTAGTGTGTTCGTATGCCGGGACAACGGCCCCATAAGTTGTGGCGTTCACTCAACGAGGTGGATCTACAGCGAGGAGCTGGTGGATTGGTTTTTCTTGGGCTACGAGGGTGCCAAGGCAATCGACCCGGTTGTTCTGGTGGAGTGGTTTTTCTTGGGCTACGAGGGTGCCAAGGCAATCGACCTGGTTGTCCTGGCTCTCTGATTTGGCACGACGTGGATGTCGGGACGGCGGTCCTGAATGGTGGTTGTGGTAGGCGCGTCGGGGCGCATCAGGGCATGGTGTGCCATGGTGGTCTTTGTGCGGTGGCAGCAAGCTGCAAGGCGGGTGTGCCAACTGCGGATTTTGCGGATGGGCTTCAATGACTTGGCGATGGTGAACTCCGCACGAAAGCACTGCACCGACCTCGGTCGTTGCCAGCGATGTCGGCGTCCTCGGACGTTGCTCCCCTCGTTCGAGGCATCGTTGAGGAGCTCCTTCACCTCCCTTATTGTTTCGAGCCTTGGTCTCTCCTGGAGAAATCCTAAGCTTTAGCTTTTGCTACAGCGGGCATTGGTGGCATCGTTGTCGCTCCCCCCCCCCCCGGGGGGGGTGGGTGTTGCCTTGGAGAGCCGGTATTCCGCTTCGCGGATTTGGCTCCCTTTGCTTGGCTTTTTTGTCTATCGAACAGGCGTGTGCGCTGTCTCGGGGCCGGTGTGGATATCAAAGTGGCAGCTCCGAATCTCTCGTGTTTTGAGTGTCGTGTCTTCTTGCTTGGGCAGAAGTGACGTCGGCTCGCGTGGTGCGCGGCCTCAGGACCGGTGTGTGGTGTTAGGTTGTACTGGTTTTCGCAAGTTTTCTTTATAAACTGGCCCTGTAGGTTTGGGTATGTCGCTTTACATACCCCTCCTCGGTTTTCAGCCAGTTTTTCCTTATAAACCGGCCAGTTTCCTCTTGCTTAATGAATAGGTTGCTCCAAAAAAAAATCAAGATTGCTTAGCACACGATAAAGGTTCCTTTTCGGCTCTTTTTTAGTCACGGTACCAAACGAAAACGAACTTAATTATGTACACCCAAACGCAGCCCTCCTTATGGTTCGATGGTATCATAGGAGGATACATGAGGAAACTGCAACTCATGGGCTCATGGCACATCGGTCAGATCGGTGGCGGTGGCATGATAGTGATAATTTTATAGCTCGAAAAGTTCATGTTGTTCCGGCTTGCAGGTACAGGGAACTGAAAACATCTGCTGTCTATCTGTATGTATGTGCATGTACGGTATCACCGTGTCAGAGATATCACAGAAATTATGAGCTCCTCCTTCCCACTACCAAGTCTTAAGTAGAGGCAACCGTTGTCGCCTGATGTGTTCATTCTAAATGTATTTGGCACGTCAACTAAATATATGCACTAGGTTCCTGTGAGTCTGGGGCACTACACTGGAACTTGGAAGTGCCATGGAAAAATTCATGTGCAATACAAGTTTGAATCGTCTGCGGCAGACTCTACTTGCAATAAGCTCCTCCATATGTATGTGCAGGGACAGTTCTGAAATATAAAGTATACACCATCCGCACAAGGAAAATGCTCAAGATACAGTCAAAAGTGATGTACTAGTATTTTGCAAAAGTGGCAGAATATAGTACAATCACTAACTGTTGAATTGCAAGGGAAAGAAAAGAAAATAGTGATTTCCAGATTTTCCCTCGAATTATGCACCTTTAAATATCCAAGACCATACCAGGGACCCAAATCCTTGCACTGCTAGTAAAGTTATGAACAGAAAATGGATTCTGAAAATTCTAGTATATGCCTAAACTGAAGAAGTGCTGATTATCCAGTATATGTCCCAATAGAACTGCTAGTGCAAAGAAACACGTATTGCACAGAAAGGACTAACAAAAATGGATAGAAGAAGACCAAGTTGATATATGCATCATAGAAGAGGCATTTACCTTGGTGATATCAGAGGCAATATGCTCCCACTCCAGGTCTCATTTGCCCGGTGATGATTTGAAAATAGCAGTAATCCCTTTCCTCTCCTTTTTTTTTATGCCTGGATGTTCTCATGTTGTCAACTTCACGCAGGTACAAGATGGACTGACTGACAATTATCCTTGCAAATTGTCAAGTGCATGCTGTTTGCGAGGTGAGGTCAGGTTATCCTAATTTAGCTGATATTAGTGCACTCTCTGCAGCCTCACACGGATTATCTTCACTGATGGAATTTTCTTTTCAGATAGTACTTCCCAAGTTCGCAACACCAGATACATACAAGTGAGTGTATGTGTTAAACCTGTAAAAAAACATTGCAAAGAAACCCAACTATGTAAATTTGGCCAGGTTCAATATAGAACTATGTAAATGTGGCTATGGAAGATAAAGAATTGGCATGTCAAATTCACTGCAAGCACTGGTGATTGTGATATGGGTGCTTTGTCAGTTATCCAAAAATCTTAGTCCAGTGCTTTGCTAGTTATCCAAAATTTGGGTGAAGTAACAGCCAAAATGTACAGAGAACAACTTTTTTTCGCCTCAACTCAAGCTAACCAGGGAAACTCCGGGAGGAGCCAGGGTTGCGCGGCCGCCGGCCTCGGCGCCCCGGTCGCTGCGAGTTTGGGTCAGGGGCAGGGGCCCCTGCCCATCTCCCGTGCCCTGCGACACTCCTCCGCCTGATCTGTCGATTCCGGCAGCCGGGGTGGCTGCTGGTCGTCGATCTGGCCGCTGGAGTTTCCCCTTTGCCGACCTCCAGATCTGATGGCGGCACCAACCGTGGTGGTTGTGGGTCGCCCTGCGATGGTGGAGGAGCTTCCTCCCTGGGATCTGCGCGGGGTAGATGCCAGTGAGGCCGGTGGTTGTCTGATGGTGTGCGGGAGCCCGGTGTCAGCGAAGTCCTCGGTGCTCTGTTGCGGTCCGGCGGCGCGAGGAGATCGGTTTCTGAGGTGGCGGCCTCAGTTGGTGGGAACCTTTTGGCTGACGGGCGAGCCAGAGGTTCAGGTGCTGGTCGGTGGCCATGGTCGTGTGGGCGACGTGGCCTCGGCGAGCGGCGCTCCGTGGCAGCGGTGTGGTCGCCGTTTTGGCGGTGCCCCTACCCTGTGCTGGAGGCGGAGAAGTATTGCCGAGGGGAAACCCTTGCTCGGGTCTTCCTGAGACGCGACGGCGACGTCTACGGACGCCGTCCCCTTCTTGAAGGCGTCGATGCGGCTCTTCTCGGCTCTCCTAGGTGCTCCGGGCGAAAGCCCAAGATTTTCGGATCGGGTGGTGGCGGCGCTCTTGCGTCGTTCTCTTCTTGAAGACACCACCTTGGAGCTCACGGTGTGCGGCTCCCCGTCGGTTGGTCAGCGGAGGTGCGAGGCTCCCTCATGGCGCCGACTCTTCGTTTGGCAATCTTCGGCAAGGCTTGCTCCGTGCCCTTCCCTTGTCGAGCTTCCTTGGCGCTGCTCTTCGGTTTGTGAGCAACATGGGTCGGCCCCCGGTGGTGGTCGGCTTCCGGTGGCGTCTCTACGACGGAGGAGTTCTGTTGAGGCGCGCGTGAAAATGGCTCGCTCTCGAGTGAGCTCCGGCCCGACACTGTAGCTTCTAGCTCTACTTCGAGTCCTCGTAGGCGCTTTGGCTAAGCATGTTGGTCGCGCTTCCGGTTGTAGCTTCTTCGGTAGTTCGTGTGGGTGTGTGGTGTCGTTCTGCAAGCTGGGTTCAGCACTTTGTATCGTTTTTGCCGTTAATGGCTTTGTTAATTCAAAGTTGGGCACTTGAGTGCCTTTTATCTAAAAACTCAAGCTAACCAACATGAACCAGCAGAAACAAAGTTCAAAAGAGCAGAAGGCCCAATTGATCAGCAAATCCATGAACAAAGAACTTGCAAAACAATTGAACATTGAATATCACAGAAGAGAACAAAATTTACAGATCTGGCAAGCCATATCACCAAATCCATGCACGAATCATGGATTTTCCGTTCCAATCACAGCAACACCAACACAGGAGACCACAAAATAAAAGATCAGCAAACATTTGCAACTGATGACAATTAGGATAACATGTTTCACTGCATTTTCATTTCATTTCAGCATCATGCTAGTACATAGGAACGACAGGGTACCCGATGAGACCAGGACACATCATATCAACACCACCACAAACAGAAGCAACCAACGCATTCCTACAGGCAGGCACGAACAGCTTCGGCGACGGATGCCTAGGCCCTCTCCCCACGGATGCGGCGGGCGAGCTGGATGTCCTTGGGCATGATGGTGACGCGCTTGGCGTGGATGGCGCAGAGGTTGGTGTCCTCGAAGAGGCCGACGAGGTAGGCCTCTGCGGCCTCCTGCAGCGCGGAGACGGCGGAGCTCTGGAACCTGAGGTCGGTCTTGAAGTCCTGCGCGATCTCCCGCACGAGGCGCTGGAAGGGCAGCTTGCGGATGAGCAGCTCGGTGCTCTTCTGGTACTTGCGGATCTCCCGGAGCGCGACGGTGCCGGGGCGGAAGCGGTGGGGCTTCTTCACCCCGCCGGTGGCCGGGGCCGACTTGCGCGCCGCCTTGGTGGCCAGCTGCTTCCGCGGGGCCTTGCCGCCGGTGGACTTGCGCGCCGTCTGCTTCGTGCGGGCCATCGGGGAGGAGTGGAGGGCTAGGGTTTGGATTTGGATTTGTTTGTGTCGCCGGTGTGGGATTTGAGTTTTGGGTGGAGTGGGTTGGAGCCGGCGGGGGCTTTTAACAGGGAGGCCTGGGCGGGCAATCGGAAAAATTTGGGGGGAGAAGGCGCGGGGCGGGTGGTGGACTGGAGGAGGGAGATGAAGTTCGGGTCGTTGGATCGCTGAGATATAGACGGATGGAATCACGATCCGTGGAGTGGAATTGGTGCGACGTGATTGGCTGAGCGTCGTGTGTTTTCAAACGAATTAGTGGATAGGGTGTTACGTTCAAGTGACTCTCAAACAAACAAAGGGGCAATCCAAGAAAACCCCCCAAGTTGGCGCGCACTTTTATCATAACCCTCCTGTCCGACATGTGGGTCCGAACCCCACATGTCGGCGACAAGGGGTTATGATAGCGCGCTCATTATCGTGTATTTTCTCAACAAACAAAGAACCTCTCCTTCTCCACCTCTGTCGAAAGCTCCTCTCCTCCTCTTGAGAGTCCGCCGCCGACTCCTGACTCCAGTCCCTCTCGCCGCCGATGCTTGCACTAGTTGGTGTAGAGATGGATCTGGACATCAGCTAAGAAGGAGTTCATCACCGGAGTTCTTGAGCGGCTGCTGGTGGTGGGTGGTGATGGGGTGGCTCGATACCCTGCTCTAGAGGTTGAAGACAAAGGCGTTCTACAACAACATCACCCTCTCCTCGTCAATAAAGCTCACTAGGGTCGTCGGTTGGTGCAGTCTGATCTGGTGGAGCTCTATCTCGTCTTCTTCTCTGTCCTGTCGTGGAGGTGAGGGGAGAAGGGGCGGTGGAGCTGCGACCTTCGTCAGGCAACGCCACCTTTGTTGCAGTGGTGCATCGTCAACGAGCTCAACCACGCGGATGGCATCGACGCCTTTGCGATCTTCGACCAGCATGGCGGCCTCTCTTCAACCTCCGACGTGGAGGCTTTTCTCCGCTTCTGCTTGAGCTCAGCGCTTCTTCTCTGCCAAGTGGTACGTCCCCAGTAGCTTGGAGTTGTCCGGCGGCAGCGCATCTTCCCTGGAAGGGGCCGCTCAAGCAGTTTGTCCTTGTTCCTCAGTAGCGACGCCTTGAGGACGCCGACGACTGGTGGCAGAGACACTCAAGGACTTGATTGCTTTTGCAACTTTCTTTTTAGGGTATTTTTGTAAATGAGGAGCCCTTATCTTCAAATATTAGGTTTTTTAGGACGAGTATTGATAGGGGTCTACTCGCAATTTGTACCTACCACGTGCTTTGTTAATGCAGCTCCACCGAGGTCTTCTATCCCCTTGTTTGTTCAAAAAAAAGCGTTGCTTTCCAGTTCCGGGACCAAATAGTACCTCTGTTTGGGTTGTCTGACTTGTTTCCGTGGGCTGTATGAGGGGGAGCGAGGTCGACCTAAACGGATAGCAGCTGTCCGAATATCTTAGAAGAGCACTAAGGGCATCTCCAACCGGGCGACCCAAACGGACGGCCCAGCGCACCGCGTCCGCGTGTCCGTTTGGGTCGCACGCTGCGCCCAACGCGCGGACGCACCGCAAATGTAATAAAAAAACATAAATGAAAATGAAAAATAAAAACAGCACCAAATAAATATAAACTACTGGTTAGTTAAACTTAGCCCTATTTTGGGCAATTTTTACACAAAAGAAAGCCCTATATGGGCTTTAAACTAAAAAAAAACCCTAGACAGGGTTTGCGAGCACGGTGGCCGCCGGCAGTACTACCCCTAGTACTCGTCATCGTCGGCGTCGATGACGACGCGCCCCGCGGCGACGCGCGTTCGGCTCGACACGCCGGAGGGCACCGGGACTCGGCCAGGGCTCCCACTGCGCCCTTTCCCGGGCGGAGTGCGGGTTCGGCGGGCTCGCCGGCTGCGCAGCCGTGCCCTGCGCGCGGACTCCTGCCGGAGCTGCTCCTCCTCCGCCGGGCGCTCCTCCTCCGCCGGCGCGCGGCCCGCGCTCTCCTCCGCCCCGCGCCGCCCGGCTCCTCCTCCCGGAGTGCCGCGACGCGTAGCCTCCTCTGACGGCGCGCCGGCTCGGGAAGGCCCACGCCTCCGCCTGGCGTCCTCCAGGCCTTCCTGGCAGCCTCCTCCAGCGCGGAGGTGCGCAGCGCCTCGGCGAGGTGCGGCCATTTGGCCAGCTCGTCGAGGTCCAGCTGCTCGCGGGACGCCGCGAGCGCCGCCTGCAGCTCCGGGTCGGCCTCCTCCCCGGGGCTGCGGCTGCGGCTGTGGCGGGGCGCGGGCTCGTTGATGTAGAGCCCGCCGGGGCGGCGGCCTGCCCGCCTGGCAGGTGTGCGCGGCTGCGCGCGAGGCCGCGCCGTCGCGGATGTGAAGCACGTGCGCCGGCGCGCATCGTGCTCCACCTCGAACCACAAGTCCCAGTTGGGACTTGCGTCGCCGTACGCGGGGTCCTGCTGGAGGTCCGCCGGCAGCTGAGCGCGGCGCCTCCGGATCTCGGCGTAGCGGGCGCGGCCGGAGCCCGGGATGGGCGGCACCGGAACCCGATCTGGGCTCAGGTGCCAGCCGTGGGGGAGGTGCACGTCCCCCCACGGCATTGGGACGCCGGCGTCCCAGAACATCTGCGCCACCGCAACGGTGACGTAGATCCGCTCGCGTCTGGGAGGCGCCGGCGGCCCCATTGCGAACGCCGGCGGCGCGACTTGCCGGCTGCTGCCGGCCTCGTGGTCGTTGGCGGACGGCTCGAACTCGCGCTTCGGGGCCATGGCGGCGCGGAAGCTTCGAGCTCGCGCGTGCGGCCGGAGTGGAAAGTGGGACTGGATAGGGACAGTCCCCTTCCCAGTCCACATTTAATAGGACTGGGCACCGACAGGTGGGCCAGCCACGCGGACGGGCGGACACGCGAGGACGCCGCGTGCCATCCGCGGCCACGCAAACCCGGCCAAGATTTGGGCCGGGTTGCGTCGTTCCGCGCCGCGGCCGTCCGCTTTGCGGTGCGTACCCGCGTTGGGCCGGGTTTTTGTCCGTTTCGACCCATCCGGACGCGCGGGCGCGGGATGGGTCGCCCGGTTGGAGATGCCCTAAGCTCCCAGGGTTCCCGGCGCCTGAGGTGAATTAGGTTGTCGCTATCATTGGGCCTACAGCTAGATGGTCGGTTCCTCTGTATACGTGTGTGGACTATTTGGCCCACAACTCGGATCATGCAGTCAAAGGGAATTGGGAAGGCGCGACCTGGGATAATCCTGCCGGCCTCCTGCCCGGGGGGCGGCCTCGTTGAGGCGGAGCTCGGCGGCGAGGCCGGTGAGGCCGATAGCCTCAGGCCACCATGTCCCGACACGGATTCCGGCGGGGCGGACCGCCATGGCCGACGCGGAGCGGCGGAGGAGCACCTGGGCTTCAGGGCGAGGGCGTAGGGCGGCGCCGTGTCCTCTTCTCCTCCTTCACCTCTGACACATGGAGGTTGAGGTCGGGGAGCGCCGTCGGGGGCGCGTCCGCGGGAACCGCAACCGGCGGTTGGAGGAACTCCGTCACGGGGTCCTAGCCCAGCGGAACGAAGTGATCCGGGTCCTCATAGGAGGGCGTCGGAGACGGGAGGCACGGCCCGTTCCCAGGGCGCTGGAAGTGGTGCATCAGCGGCGGCCGTGTTGGAAGTTCCTCATCGGAAAACTCGCGCTCTGGATCGTCGACGAGCCATCTGGCGCTTGTATAAAACTAATTTGCTATGCAATTCGATGAAATCTAGGCAGATTGCTCTGTTCTCACTAAGTTGTTTACAGTTTGTATGATTTGATAGATGGATCCTATATATTCATATCTCAAGTCTTTATGTCTGTTACCAGGTCCTGCTGCGACCACCGTCCGACTTCCATGTTGAATAGGCTCTCGAGTTTTTCTGTAAGACAGAGCCATCGGAAGCATTGAGAAGCAACAGCAATGGCCCTGTACGGGCGGCAGCGGAGAAAAATGACGAGTGGAGCTGTGAGAACTGAAGTAACTTGTGGTGTTCATTATCCAGTATCCTATGAGAATTTTCCTTACTAACTATCATCAATTAGGGAAATATTAGCCCTTTTTAATTAGTATCTGTAAATGTGAAACCATCTATTCTATTTATCTTTTAATTAATTAGACAAATATTTTAATCAAGTGACCTTATCTACTGTACCCTTCTTATCTTCATTTATTTTCCCGTTGATAAACACTCTCCATGTGGCATAGTATTG
This sequence comes from Lolium multiflorum, assembly GCA_030979885.1. Taxonomy (NCBI): domain Eukaryota; kingdom Viridiplantae; phylum Streptophyta; class Magnoliopsida; order Poales; family Poaceae; genus Lolium; species Lolium multiflorum. Next base: position 165,112,788 of record CM061748.1, on the reverse strand, counting down.
CTAAGCTACAATATGTTTATTTAGCATTAGATCACCTTAGAGGATGCCCAGTGTAGCCGCAGTTTTGTCTGCTTCTTTCTGTAGCAGTCACCGGTGGATTTCCTTTTCATTTTCAAGATAATTATTTATGGTGTGGTTATTTTGGATTGTCGGCAAATTACGTGTGGATTTCATGCGGATATATGTGTTGGCACTCTTGCAGGCTCTATGAAAATACACATGAAGGGATTCCATGCGAATATATGTTGAAGGTTCTGCATTTCTTAACTTAACTGAGTATGCCAAATTCTTGGCACTTTTAGTCGGGGTTTTGCTGTTCTCTTTTGTTCTTCCCTGTCGTGGATGTGACCACGGCAGATGCTACAGGGGGTAGCACTTCGTTGATGCGAGGGGAAGGGAACATCGCCATCTACGGGTCGAGGTGCAAGAGACGCAAGGGTTTTACCCAGGTTCAGCCCCTCCGGAGAGTAAAAGGCCTACGTCCTGCTAGATCTTTATTGCTCAGTGGAGAATTACAATGGGGGGGCTCAGCCGGCGGCTATGCCGGGAGCTTACAAGGGGAGATTGGATCTATCTTGACGTCCCTCTAGGGTTTAAGGTCGGGGGTTTATATAAGCACCCCCGATCTAGGGTTACATGGAGATAACTCCAAATCATATCAGTTGCTACCAATCCGGGATTCGCTAACCCTCTTGCAAGTAATCTTCTCATCCAGTCGCACAGGTCTCCCTCTCGAGATCGCAGCCCAATCGCCTTAGGGCCCAGTCGCCCGGGCGACTGGCGACTCGCCCGGGCCTCCATCTTCATGACGAGTGGGACTGGCGACCCCCCCTATGGGCATATCCCCATCAGTAGTCCCCGAGCGCGGTGGTGACGAAGCGCGGATCTAGAGCAAGTCTTGGAAAGACGCAGTGATGGATCAAGATGAATCGCCGCCGGGCTCTGAAGATAGAATCACGAGCTTGGCGCCAGTCTTCAATCGCCATGGTTTGGTTAGCCAGTCGGCGTGTGACAGTCGGCGTCCACCAGTCGTCGTCTGCCAGTCGGCGCCTGCCAGCCTCCTCTTATCATAGAGACACGTGGAAGGACCAACGGCTAGATTTCACGTTGACCGAGGCACGGACCGTTTGCATGTTGTTGACCGTTGGGCCTGACGTGACTGCTAACGGCTAGTTTAACGGCTATTCAGCCGGAACCGGAGCAAATCTTGACCATTGATTACGGGCGGCGATTCCGGGGCGAGTTAACGAACGGATTCCATCCCTGCTTGGAGCGAGTGCGGGCGGTATAAAGGGCTGCCCCCGAGATTAGGGTTCATCACTCCTCCGCCCTCTTATCATATCTCCCTCATCTCATCTTCATTCCCAGCCCCACGCGCATCCATGGCGACGAAGGGTTGGGGCAAGTCGAAGGTCACGCGGGAGTCTCTGCTTCCATACGTCGCCTCCGGGGTCATCCCGGAGTTCAATCGCGAGCGATGGCGGGTTCCGCCGGCGGACGAAGTGGAACCCCTCCCGCGACCCGGGGAATTCGTGATCTTCCTGAGCTTCCTCGACCGTGGGTTTGCTCTCCCCACCTCCGATTTCCTCCGACAGTTGCTGGCCTTTTACAGCATCAAGGTCTCCGACCTTGGACCGCACAGCGTCCAACAGATTTCACTGTTCGTGGCGCTGTGCGAGTGCTACTTGGCCTGTCCGCCCTACTTCCCACTGTGGGTGTCGATCTTTCATGGGCGGGCGACTCGGGCCAGCAAGGGCGGCGAGGCGCTCATCCCGAACGGCGGGATCACCTTCCAGTGAAGTCCGGGGAAAGCTTCATTGACATGGCGCTCCCCAAGAAGGCGCAGTCGCAATGGCGCCGCTTCTGGTTTTACGCCAAGGAGTACACTCCCCCCGGCGAGGTCTGTATCCCTCAGTTCAGCCCCGAGCCCAGCATCCCGCGACGCCTCAATGTCCGGTCGCTGCCGCGCGAGCAGGAGGAAGTAGTGAAGGGAATGCGCCAGGCGATCCAGGCACTGAAGGACAACGGCTTGACGGCGGTTGATGTGTATAACTGCTGGCTCGGCCGGCGCCTGATCCCCCTGCGATGCCGAGCTCACCCCATGTGGGAATACCGGGGACAAAGCGATTGCACCCGGTCGTCGGCGACCGAGTGGGACGAGAGCGAGTACCGAAAGGCGCTGGCCAAGATCACCACAGCCACCTTCACTTCCTTCGAGGACGGCCTGCAGCCCTATTCCGAAGATACCCCAGCGCCTCAGGTAATGCACCATGTGGCGGCTTCGCCTGGCTCGGCCGTGTTTCTTCCCTTCTAACTTGTTTCCTCGACTGGAATGCAGCGCTGGCAGAAGGTCGCCGACCACCTCCCCCCTCTTGCCGGGAAGGAGCCTCCGGAGATGACCGAAGGCGAAGAAGAAGCGATTGACGACGAGGAGGAGCGCACCGAGTCGGACTCCGAAGCGCGGGACTTCATCAGACTCCCGCGCGGGTCGAAGAGGGGTGCCGGGTCCTCGTCCCAGGATGCGGCCGAAGAGGAAACGACTTCCCGTCCGGAGGGCGAGGCGGAGCTTCCCAAGGAAGGGGTCGAGCCGCTGTCGAAGCGACTGCGCCCCACTCTTCTAGAGGGCACTATGAGGCTTCAACGCCCCTTGAAGGCCACGATCGACGCGGGGGCTCGGGCCGGGCCCGGCGTGAAGGCAATCCCCACGGTGAGGTAAGGACTCCTCGTCAGACTTATTCTCCCGAGGTCAGAACCGGGCGTCGGTTCATCTCGCCTCTTTGTAGGTCCAAGAAGAAGACCTTGACGAAGCCGGCCGCGACTGGGGTAGCGGCCACGAGGGCGGCCGAGGCGAAGAAGAAGGCCGCGGAGAAGAGAGTGGCGCCCTCCGACCTCGGGGGCACAGGGTCGGCTCCGGAAGAAACCGCCACCGCGAGCCAAACCGAGAAGGCGAGCGCCAGCCGTGCTGAGCCCACCGCCGAAGCCTTTCCTCTGCCCAGCATGGTTCGCGGGGGCATGGCGAGCGCGGCGACGGGACCGGACGTCGTTCCACCCGTAGTGGAGGAGGAGTCGACTGTCGTTGGGTCGACCGAGGGGCAGAAAGCGCCCGAGGTCGAAGAGAATGTTGTTGAGGAGGGCTGCCTGTCGGGGCCGCTGAAGGAGCGCCGGTCCAAGGCCGCTAGGGACCGAGCCCCACCCGGTGGTGCCGACGCGCGGGCGGGCGAGGCGCCGTCGACTGAGGCGGTGATGCAAGCGGAGGTAGCGACGGAGTCACGTCATCCGCCGCCTTCTTCCTCGACTTTCACCGAGCTCCACACGGCGCTTGGTGAAGTACACGTGGTGAGTGTAGTCTAGTCACCCCCAGTCCCCGAGGGTCGACTTGGTCTGAAAGGGCGAGTCGAGTCTCCCTTCTGTCCGTCTGTATTTCTTTTTTTTTGTTGACTTTGGCACTGTTTCGGATTTTCACAGGCGGAGGTTAAGCGACTGACTGCGCTCGTCGAAGAGGCGGCGCAGAAGAACCGGAAGCTGATTGCTCTGGGCAGTAAGTCCTGCCCGCTCGCTTTCCTCACTCGGTGTTGATGGTCCTTTGTTCTCACCGTCTTCTTTTTCCTGTAGCAGAGGCGCAGGCAAAGGCTCTTGCCGAGGCCCGTGAAGGATTCGTCAAGGAATCTTTATACCGTGAAGCCGATTTCCGGGCGCAGCAGGCCGAGGAGGCCCGGAAAAAGGCAGCGGCGGAGGTGGTGGACTTGACGAAAGTCCTGGAGAAGAAGGGCCGGGAGCTGGAAGATGTCATCGCCGAGTACAAGGGAAAGCTGGAGACCGTAACTAGTGCGCGGGACTCCGCACGTGGGGCTGCCGCATCTCTTCGGGAGGAGGTTGCGGCCTTGAAGCAGCAGCACGCCAAGGAGCTAGCTGCGGAAAGGGAGGCGTCCGAAGGCATCGTTCTGGCGGTGCAGGCCGAGAAGACCAGCTTCGAGGCCTTCGTCAGAGAGATGTCGCGGCAGATTCTTGGTAAGTTCTTGTCTTCGCGCTTGCTGTCTTTTTGTGGATTCGAGTCTCTGAGCGTGGCGAGTCGGCTACGGGGGCCAGTCCCCGAGCATGGCGAGTCGGCTTCGGGGGCCAGTCCCCGAGCATGGCGAGTCGGCTTCGGGGGCCAGTCCCCGGCGTGGCGAGTCGGCTTTGGGGGGCCAGTCCCCGAGCATGGCGAGTCGGCTTCGGGGGCCAGTCCCCGAGCATGGCGAGTCGGCTTCGGGGCCAGTCCCCGCGTGGCGGATCGTTTTTGGAGGCGAGCTCTTTATTTTTTTCCTCGTCCTTGTGTTGGTGATTGTAGGTACGTGCGACTTCGTGGAGACGGCGACTCCACGGGAATGCTTGTCGACCGCGACCACGCGTATCATCGCCTGTGCGGGGGAGATATTGGCGGCGCTCCAGTACCTGAGTCCGCGGGAGGTGATTCCGCGGGACACGCCGTCTGTCTTCAGGGCCGTGTCTAATATTCCGGCCGTTGTCGACTGGCTTCGCCGCTCCTCCTGCCGTGTTGGCATTACCATGGCTCTGAGCATGGTGCTGGCGCACTACTCCGAGGGGTTCGACGTGGAGGAGGTTACCGCTGGCTTCCCCTCGGAGACTGGCGAGTTCGATGTTGCTGAGGTGCTGCGCTTGATGGATGCGGTGCGTCCCTTTGCTGACCGGGTACTGGCGACTGCGGACTTGGAGACTCACATCTCCAGCCAGGCGGCGCCTGGGGACGCGGAGAAGGAGCCGGGCCCGGTGGACTACCCTGCGGAGCGTCTCTTCCATGCCGCGGCGGCCGGCTCATTGTCTACTTACCCGGTCGTTCTGTACACGCCGAAGTTTCGTCACGGTGATGACGGCGCCGAACCTGTAGTAGAAGGGGCTCCGGGGCCATCTTCGTAGGTTTCTGAGTCCCTGTGTAAGAAGTAACTTGAATGCCCGCGAGCGGGTGTTAGTTGTAAATAAAGTGATAACTTTTGCTTAACTATGATTCAGTGGTTGCGTTTGGTTTTATGTTATTTCGTGGCGGCGATGCTTTGGAGTTTGTTCCGACTACCCATGGCCTTTGGGCCAGTCGCCTTGCGACCCCGATGAAGGCTATCGACTTGACTGTTTTCCTTTTCGAGCTGGGCGTCCCCAGTCGCAGTACGTAGTCGTTGTAGTGCGAATAGCGGCCTCATGGGTGGAGTAGCGGTGAGTTGTAGTTTGCGCTGTTTGTATGTAGCGCGCCGCTCGTCGTGGCTCGGTGAGCCAGTCGCTAGGCGACTCCAAAGGGGGTCATTGCGGGCGTATTTTCCTTGGCGAGCCGCGGGTCCGTTTTGCGGGGTCCCTAGTCGAAGTACTTAGCCGCGCAAGTCGCCAGCCTAAGGTAGAGGAGGGCATTAATGTGCTGTATAGCGTAGCACGAGGCGGTCGCCGTGTCCCGTGGGGGCTGGCCGAGCGTGCGGCCCTGCTGTGGGTTCCAGTCGCCGTTTTCATCCGACGGCGTAAGGGATGGTGGATGGCCGGACCTGGTGTTGCGTCCGGTCACCCCGCCATGCCCTTGTTAGCCCGGCTACTTGGTCGATCGTGGACTTCGCTCTTCCAGCAGCGGCGACCGGAGATCTCTCAGTACCGAGTCGCTTGTCGCGGCGACTAGGCCGGTATGTACCAGGATGAGAGATGGAATATGTAACCGGAGAGGCGGTCGAAATTGGAGATAAATGCGGTCGGCGATTTTTATTAATCTCTGCTTTTGCGGGCTACATTTTTCCCTCAGGTGTAAAACCGTCGGAGAAGGTTGATGTTCCAGGGGCGCTCCACTTCTCTGGTGAGCGGTTCGCCTTTGTCGTCCTTGCGGACGTCGATGAGGTAGTAGGAGTCGTTGCCGAGTACGCGGCTGACGGCGAATGGTCCTTCCCAGGGCGGGGACAGTTTGTGCATGCCTTTCCTGTCTTGGATTAGCCGGAGCACTAGGTCGCCGATTTGGAAGGAGCGACTCCGGACGCGGCGACTGTGGTAGCGACGGAGATCCTGCTGGTAGATGGCGGTTCTGGAGAGTGCGAGGTCTCTGGCTTCGTCGAGGAGATCGATGTCATCCTGGCGAGCTCGCTCGTTGGCTGCCTCGGCGTAGTTGGCGACCCGAGGTGAGTCGTAGGCGATGTCCGTAGGCATAACGGCTTCGGCGCCGTACACCAGGAAGAAGGGCGTGAAGCCAGTCGACCTGTTTGGCGTTGTGCGGATACCCCACAGCACTGACGAGAGCTCTTCTGCCCAACAACCGGCTGCGCGCTCCAGGGGCACGACCAGGCGTGGTTTGAGTCCGTGAAGGATGCTCTGGTTTGCTCTTTCTGCTTGGCCGTTCGACTCGGGGTGGGCGACTGAAGCGAGGTCGAGTCGGATGCCCTTCTCCTCACAGAAGTCAGCCATCTCCCCTTTGGCGAAGTTGGTGCCATTGTCAGTTATGATGCTGTGCGGGTAGCCATATCGATAGATAAGCTCGCGTAGGAACTTTGTGGCCGTCTTCCCGTCGCACTTCTTTATGGGCTTTGCTTCTACCCATTTGGTGAACTTGTCCACCGCAACCAGGAGGTGAGTATATCCGCCGGGGGCCGTTTTGAACTTCCCCACCATGTCCATGCCCCAGACGGCGAAGGGCCAGGTGAGGGGGATGGTTTTCAATGCCGACCCTGGCATGTGCGACTGGCTTGCGTACTTTTGGCACCCGGCGCACGAACGGACGAGCGCGACCGCGTCCTCGTGGGCCGTCGGCCAGTAGAAGCCGTGACGGAAGGCCTTGGCGACGATTGAACGCGCGCCTGCGTGGTGGCCGCAGTCCCCTGCGTGGATGTCGCGCAGAATGTTACGCCCTTCTGCGGTGGCGACGCACCGTTGGAATACTCCTGAGACACTGCGCTTGTATAATTCGTTGTTGATGATGGTGAAGGACTTACACCTGCGCACGATGGCTCGTGCTTTGGCTTCGTCCATCGGCAGTGTTTGGCGCTCGAGGTAGCTTATGTATGGCTCGGTCCAATCGATGCTGTCGGCGGCGAGTGCGACTAAGGTGGAGTCAGGAGCGGGTGGCTCGGCGATGTCCAGCTCGCGGGGTGCGCGCACCGAGGGGTGGCTGAGGATATCCAGGACGACGCCCGGAGGTTGGAGTCGCTTGGACCCGATTCTGGCCAGCGCATCGGCTTCTTCGTTCTTGCGCCTGTCGACCCATTCGACGATATGGCCGGCGAAGCTAGCGCCGGCTTGGTCGACGGCGCGCTTGTACGCGATCATGTTGGCGTCGGTGGCGTCACAGGTGCCGGAAGTCTGGCTGGCGACTAGGTCGGAATCGCCGAGGCAGCGCAACCGCGTTGCGCCCATCTCTTTTGCGACTCGCATACCATGTAGGAGCGCCTCGTACTCGGCCATGTTGTTGGTGCAGGGCTCGAATCTGAGCTGCAAGACGTACTTCACTGTGTCGCCCTTTGGTGATGTGAGGACGACTCCCGCGCCTGCCCCTTCGAGGTTTTTAGAACCGTCGAAGTGCAGTGTCCAGTGTTTAAGGTCCGCGGGGGAGCTTGGCTGCTGGGCCTCTTCCCAGTCGGCGAGGAAGTCGGCGAGTGCCTGAGATTTGATGGCATGGCGCGACTCGTAGGTGATGTTGTGGACGCCGAGCTCGACTGCCCACTTGGCGATCCGGCCAGTTGCGTCGCGGTTGCGGATTATGTCGGCGAGTGGCGTTGAAGCGACTACCTTGATGGGATGCTCGTGGAAGTAAGGGGCCAGTCGCCTCTGGGCCCTGAGGACTGCGTATACCAGCTTTTGGTAGTGCGGGTACCGCTGCTTGGATTCGATTAGAGCTTCGCTGATGTAGTAGACCGGGCGTTGTACCAGTTGCTCCCTTCCTTCTTCTTTCCGTTCGACAACCATGACCGCGCTTATAGCGCGGTTCGACGCGGCGACATATAGGAGCATAGTCTCTGCTGGCAGCGGGGCCGCAAGGATAGGGGCGTTCGACAGAGCGTGCTGGAGTTCTTCCAGGGCCCGCTGCGCCTCGTCTGTCCACCTGAATGATTCCGACTTCTTGAGCAAGCGGTAGAGTGGCATAGCCTTGTCGCCGAGCCGGGGTATGAAGCGACTGAGGGCGGCGACTCGGCCGGCGAGTTTCTGCGCGTCGACTAAGCAGGTCGGCTGCTTGGTGCGCATGACCGCCAGTGTCTTCTCCGGGTTGGGCTCAATGCCTCGTTTGGAGACAACGTAGCCTAGCAGTTGTCCGGATGGAACCCCAAAGGTGCACTTCAGAGGGTTGAGCTTGATCTTGTACCGCCGTAAGTTGGCGAACGTTTCGGCGAGGTCGTTGATGAGGTCGGCCTGGTGGGTCGATTTGACCACTACGTCGTCGATGTAGACGTGCACATTGCGGCCGATCTGGCTTTCCAGGCAGCTGTTCATGCACCGCTGGTACGTTGCCCCGGCGTTCTTGAGGCCGAAGGTCATGGACGTGTAGCAGTAGGCGCCCATGGGCGTGATGAATGCTGTCTTTTCTTGGTCTTCCTTGGCCATCTTTATTTGATTGTACCCGGAGTACGCATCAAGGAAGCATAGCGACTCGGACCCGGCGACCGCATCGATAATTTGGTCGATTCGCGGTAGGACGAATGGGTCCTTGGGGCATGCGCTATTGAGGCTTGTGTAGTCGATACACATTCGCCACGTCTTGTTTTTCTTTAGCACCAAGACTGGGTTTGCCAGCCACTTGGGGTGTTTGATTTCGATGATAAAACCGGCGGCGAGTAGCCGGTTTACTTCTTCGGCGATTGCGCGTCGTCGTTCTTCTCCTACAGGGCGCATTGCCTGTCTAGCGGGTCGCGCGGAGGGATCGACGTGTAATTTGTGCTCAGCAAGTTCTCTCGGGACACCTGGCATGTCGGACGGTTTCCATGCGAAGATATCTCGATTCTCACGGAGGAACTTGATGAGCGCGCTTTCCTATTGGGCGGACAGGCCCGTCCCAATGGTAACTTGTCTACTCGGATCGTTTTCTACAAGATCTACTTGGCGAGTGCCTGTTGCAGGCTTGAAGGTTGCTGCGGACGAGTCGAGCTCGGTTGGCTTCTCCAGGATGGCGGGGTCGTTGCGATCCACTGGGTACTTGGCGAGTTCGGCGGAGTTGTCTTGTTCGTCGGCGATGACGGCGTCGGCGAGCTTGGCGCTGTCGTCCTCGCATTCCAGTGCCATCTCCGGATCCCCGTGGACGGTGATGACGCCTCGAGGCCCTGGCATCTTCATCATGTTGTATGCGTAGTGGGGGGTCGCCATGAAGCGGGCGAACGCCTGTCGACCGAGTACACAGTGGTAGGAGCTGCGGAAGTTTACCACCTCGAACGTTATCCGCTCGGTGCGGTAGTTCACGGGCGTGCCGAAGGTGACTGGCAACGTCACCTTGCCAATCGGGAAGGCCTTCCGCCCAGGGACGATGCCGTGGAACGTAACCTTGGTGTTCTCGAGGCGTGAGTCTGGTAGACCGAGCCGCTGGAAGGTTTCGTAGTACATAATGTTGATGGAGCTTCCCCCGTCCATCAGGGTTTTTGGTAGCCAGTAGTCGGCGACCTTGGGCCTGACGACTAGTGCCACTCGCCCGGGGTACTCGATTCTGGGGGCGTGATCTTCACGGCTCCATGTGATGCTTTGCTCGGACCAGTTGAGCCACCGGGGCACGTCAGAAAGTATGACTGCGTGTACCGCCACTGCCCTTGCGAGGACCTTCCTGTCCCGCCGGTCGCCGACCCCAGTGAAGGTGTGGAGCGAGCCGGCGCTGCGACCGAAGCCTTCCCCCTTGTGCTGGTCCTGGTCTTTTGCGCGATCCTTGTGCTGATCACCGCCGTTGCTTTCCTTGGCGCGGCGGGCCCTTTCTATTTGCTTCAGGGAGTAGCAATTTCCCGTCGTATGATTGGCGGGCTTGCCCTCCTTGCTGTGATAGATGCATGGTGCATCTAGGAGGCTGCGGGCGTCGAAGCGCTTGGGCTGGGGCCGATCTTCCCGTGGTGCGCGAGGGTCGCGCCGGAACGACTTTGGCTCGCGCTGCTCGTAATCGGTGGTGGCGACCAGCTCGTTGTGTCCTCCCTCTCCACGGCGCTTGCCGCTGTTGGATCGGCCGGCAAAACGATAGTCGCCACGCCGGGGCTCCGCGTGCGTGGGGCGGCGATTGCGTCGTTGACCGTACTCGTCATCCGAGTCGACTGTAGGGTCTTCGTCGGCGTAGCGGAGGGCGATGTCGAAGAGCTCGGAGATTGAGATATTATCCCTGCTGACGCGACGGAGCTTGGCGCTTAGTGGTTCATACCGGCAGCAGCGTCGGAAGCAATAGATTGCCGTGTCCGTGCTGATGCCGCTGGAGGTCGTCCACATATCCTGCCAGCGCTGCACCCACCGGCGGGTCGACTCGCGCGGGCCTTGGACGCAGCGATCCAGGTCTTCTATTGTTGTGGCACGTGTGTACGCGCTGGCGAAGTGTTGGATGAATGCGGCGCGAGCTTCTTCCCAAGAGTCAATGCTGTTGGCGGTGAGGGTGTTGAACCAGTGGCGATTGACGCCGTCCATCATGAGGGGTAGGTAGCGCGCAGCGAGTAGCTCGGTGTGGCCCTGGATCCCCATTGCCATGGCGTACGAGTCGATCCAGACCGTGGGGTCGATATGTGTGTCGTACTTCTCGATGTCACGGGGTCCTTTGAACCCCACAGGGTACGGTTCGCCTCTGATCATTGGCCCGAAGCAAGCGGGGCCGATTCGAGTGAACGCGCTCTGGCGCGGGGCTTCATCGGCGTGGCGGTCGTTCAAACGTGTACGCGCCCGCCATTCTTGGTCGTTGACGATGTGGGTTCGGGCGTCGACCGGCTGTCCATTGGTGGCGATCATCACCCGCGCAGGGCGCGGCTCGATTCGGTTGTTAGTCGAGTGGGCCGCGTGCGGCGCTGGCGGCGGACCGTTGTTGGCGTTGACGACTGCGCGGTTTGCCGCGTCCGACGACGCTGCGCGACTGGCGGATGTGCGCGAATAGAGTCGCCCTTGCGAATCGGCTGCGGCGTGCTGTTGCTCCAACGCCTTGGCGACCAAGGCCTTGGCATGCTGGACGAGGATTGCTCCATCTCCCGTTTCAGGGATTCTTGCGAGGACGGCCTGAGCAGCCGCGACGTTGTCAGCTGGAGACGAATGCAACGGTAGGCCGTTGGCGTCAACTTCTGCTTGAGGAACTTCGGGTGGTGGCGGTGGGGGTGGCGGAGGTGCTCCGCGTGCCGCTCTGTCGGCGGCAGCCCGACTTCCTTCCGGGATGTCAGGGTTTTGGATTCGGGCGACCCGGATTTCTCCGTCTGGGTCGTCGAAGTTAAGGCGCGCGCTGGGGAAGTCGTTTGCGCGGGCGCGCTCCATGCGCCGGCGGTTTCGCTGCTGACGATAGTGGGATACAGCTCTCACTTCGTCTTGCTCGAGACTTCTGCCTTTCGGCGAGCTCTTTTTTCCTCTGCTCTTCGAGGGCCGCCCGGTGGGCCTCGATCTCCGTTGCGGTGGCGGTTGCAGGGAGGGGGGTGGTGAAGGCGTCGACTGGGAGCTCCTCCCCGCCCCCTGCCATGAAGACTGTGGTCGGGTAGCGGTAGCGTGGGGCCTCGACGGAGTCCGACTCGGAGTCGCTGCCGAAGAGGGAAAGGATGGAGTCGTCCTCGAAGCCACCTTCGAAGTCACTTGGGTGGGAGACCAAGGAGATAGAATCCTTGTCCGACGCCGCGGCAGCAGAGCGGGCAGTCGGGGGCGCAGCGGTGGACTCGGCGATTGATGTTATAGCGATGATGTCGGAGAAGTCGGTGTCGATCGCGGCGATGACGGAGTCAATGGTTGGGACGTCGTCGGCGGAGTCGGTGGTTGGGACGACGTCAGCGGAGTCGGCGACCGTTGAAGCAACAATGGAGTTGGCGGTCGGTGCTGCGACCGCCGACTCGGCCTCATCTTCCAGGGCCGTCTCTGCCTCTACGTACACCTCGCCGGTGACCGGGCGAGTGGCAGTGAGGGGCTGTCCCGGCGCGTAGGGGTCGTGCGCCCGATCGGGGCGAGGCTCAGCGGGGTCGCTGACGCCGGCGAGCCCGACGAAGAGGTTGATGGAGCCGATCGGCACCATCCAGGCGTGCTTGAGGGGCGACGAGGCGGGCCGGTAGGTGCTTGGCTGGATGTGGAAGAAATTGCCGGTGGCGATCATCCTGCCGGACGCAACCGACCGCCGCACCGGTGAGTAGGGCCTCGCCGTAGCTCGGAGGCTTGATGTCCCATGCCCCACGGTGGGCGCCACTGTCGTGGATGTGACCACGGCAGATGCTACAGGGGGTAGCACTTCGTTGATGCGAGGGGAAGGGAACATCGCCATCTACGGGTCGAGGTGCAAGAGACGCAAGGGTTTTACCCAGGTTCAGCCCCTCCGGAGAGTAAAAGGCCTACGTCCTGCTAGATCTTTATTGCTCAGTGGAGAATTACAATGGGGGGGCTCAGGGCGGCTATGCCGGGAGCTTACAAGGGGAGATTGGATCTATCTTGACGTCCCTCTAGGGTTTAAGGTCGGGGGTTTATATAAGCACCCCCGATCTAGGGTTACATGGAGATAACTCCAAATCATATCAGTTGCTACCAATCCGGGATTCGCTAACCCTCTTGCAAGTAATCTTCTCATCCAGTCGCACAGGTCTCCCTCTCGAGATCGCAGCCCAATCGCCTTAGGGCCCAGTCGCCCGGGCGACTGGCGACTCGCCCGGGCCTCCATCTTCATGACGAGTGGGACTGGCGACCCCCCCCTATGGGCATATCCCCATCATTCCCAGTGGGGTTTTGATTTTCTTTTCTGGTTGTACTCTTTGCATAATCTCAAACATTCTCTTCTAATGCAGAATAAGACACACTTTGGTGTGTGTTTTCACATAAGAAAACTGCGCCTTCATAGTTCATTGCAGTTTCAAACTACGTTGTCCTCAAACATTGTAGTCTCCAGTTGTCACATGGTCTGTCCTTCAAAACAGCAGGTAATATTCATATTTAAGATGCCGTTACCCCATTTGTAGTCAACTTAGGAGCGGTTAATCAAATATGTTGTTCACTATCCAAGTAATTTGTTGTCAGTCTAATTCAAGCATATCTCTGAAGCCAGTTTTTTTTGCTTTACTGATGGCTTTTCTGTAGATGAATATATGCTGCAGTGAATTTTTTGAAGGGTTTCATGTTTCTTTATGATGTTTTGATTATAGATCAGCGGCATCACCATTTTTAATAGAATTTCCCCTTATTTAACAATTCAGCATCTAGCCCACCTGCAGTAAGACATCGAATCTGCGATATAAAGTGTCCTAAGTCTTTGGTTAGTGATTAATGTAGGAATTTGTGCCTTTTAGTATTTTGTATGTCCGCTACATTGTTATACTCCTGGAATCAAAACCTCTATGCGGAAGTATTCGTGGAAATAACAAGGAACAGTTGATGCGGAATTGTACTTAAGAAATATACGCAAGGAAACCGGCACCGCTGTACTGGACCGCAGTTTATATGAATATGCTGGAATTATACCTGGAACAGTATAGAGTGGAATGTCACGTTGTCCGTAGGATTGGCTCTATGGATTGTTAAAGCCCGCGACTTCGAATTCAAACTCAGCGCATGACTTGCATGCGTGTTTAGGACCTAATTGATTAACATTTGGGCTCAGTAGATGACTGTTAATGATTATGGATGGTTTAACAAGTCACGGAGTTCTATCTAGAAACAGATTGAAATATGTAGGATTTGGAGTCTATATAGATCCTTACCCTCAGCCTCAATATGCATTGTGAGCGGCACCACTGATAACGCAAAGAAATAAAGGGTAGGCTGACTAACTCCATGCGCTAGGTTTCCTACAATTAATCCAGACATTACAAGTAGTAAATACAGAAATCAACAACAACACACTCTGTCAGCGAAACTTGAATTTTGCTTCCCTGACACAATGGGACTTTTTCCATAGTTTCAATGCGAGGAAACAAGTTCAGTCATAATTTCCTGAATTCAACTGAAAGAAGGGCTGGTTGGCCCAATTTTTGTGTAGAATGGTACCAGATTTTATTTTCAGGGTAATATAGTACTTTTACCAAGTTAATAACCAAACCACATTCCACACTGCTTAAATGCATTATTACAGATCAGAGAGAGTAACAAGCTTTGTTCTAGGCTGGGGGCCATCTATTTGTGAAGTAGAAAGGAGATGAAGAGCCGCAGGGCTTGAAGTGACAGAAATGACGACGATGCACGGCTGGACTACCATGTGTGGATGATAAGAGAGACGGCTTAAGAATTAACCAGCCTTATTCTTAAAATGGTAAATATCAACCATATACACGTTTGATTCATATTTTTTGTTCTAAAAGCGGTATGTACCAACCAGCCTTATTTAGGAAGCGTGCTTTGATAAAATGTAGGAAAAACTTCCAATAACCTGTAGATCAGTTAAATGGTTAATACTGAATCTATAAAAATAATATCCTGCTGATAAATATAAACATATGCATGCTATTCTTCATTTTACTATTGCTCCAAATAATTTGATTATTTTGTTAAAATGGCATCAAGCTGTTGTAGAACCATGCGAAGTGCCACCCTGAGGAAACTTTTACAACCAGGGGCCAATAGGAATAAAAGTCTTTATCTAGGCCTACTAATTTGCTACAACAAATTAGTCGTCCAATGCCTTCACCACCATCTGTGACGACCTGAATATAAGCTGTCATCTTCAGTACCTGCCATATATTCAGGGTTAATGTTGTTTTCTTTTTCACTTACATGGTTTGCTTCCTATAAGTGGAACTGAGCATTCCATCTGTCCTTGGATTTTCATGTTTTGAGCTCTAATTGATGTTGTTTTGTGTTATGAGTCAGCTTGCCATTTGTTCTGACTGTTACATATGAAATGCAGATAGCAGTAACTATATATGTACTGAAGTATATTGTAACAATCTATTTTGGCTTTATACTCATAATAAGCGACAATGTATCCATACTGAATGTCTGAAGATCATGACCTTATGTATACGTGGCATTTCCATGTGTTCGTATAATTTCAGATGGTTTACTTAAAAGTATGTCAGCCAAGATCTATTTTCTTAAAGCAATACTAACATCTTGTATATCTTAAAGAGGTGCAAGGTTACACAGAAAGTTCTGAACCTGAACTGTGCGATAAAGTGAGAGAAGTAGATGACCGTGAGCAAATTTCATCTATCGGAATTTAACCATGTGCAATGGGTATCACATATTTCACCCTTCCGGAGTTACGGTACATTGTTGCTCCGGTATATTAGCGTTCGTAGTGAGGGAGGCAACATTGTTTTTTCAAGTTGGTTCTATATCTTTTTTCTGCATGTTAGATACACTCAACAACAAGTGTCTTCACTCCATACTATTTTTGGTTGAGCAGATAAACTATAACATACACCAAGTCATGCAGGCAAGAATTTGCTTCAACTTTCATGGAAGGATATTTTATTGAATGGTTTATACTTCATACTATGTTTGAGTATTTCTGATCTGAATTCTTGTGATTATACAGCAATGATTGCACACTCAGAATTGTGCTTAATGTTTTCTTTGTAGTAACCAGTTATATGTGCACTACTTTCTTAACTAAATTATCCGAGACAGGTTTAAGAAGCTAAGTGTCACCACTGATCTACTTACCGTCCCGAGGTGGTGGGTGTGAGATAGCGGTGGATATGCAGTCTTCATGGCATCACACCATGGGAATGCCTCTACTCCTAGCCATGTCGTGATGTGAGTGAAAGGTATATGTATGTGCTTCTATTTGCCATCCAGAGATCCACGATGACCACACCAAACACGAGTACACACGATATTAAATAGAGGAAGGGGTCCATGCCAACGACTCCACAGACGGTGATCTAGATCTGGATTCTACCTCGACACGTCTTACAAAAAGTAAGCCGTTCCTCTCCTGTAACACCTATTGAACAATTGATTTAGAGCTACCCAGTAGCTAGACACAAAGGAAGCGACCTCAGTGATGAACCGTAGTAAGGAGCTTGGAGTTTACCAAACCTTATACATGGGGCACGTACTAAATAAAAGTTACCTAGCATTGCTGCCACGAATGTCTAGATGCTGCTGCCGCAAGTCCAGTTTGTAGTGCCCTTCTGTACATGATGTTTGTACCCTTTTGTATATGATGTTTGTACCCTTTTGTACATGATGTCTTCATTTTGCTGTTGTGATTAGAAGATAAAAAATGTTTACGCAAGTTTAAGGAACCAACCAATCTAGAAAAACCAATCTCCTAGATGTTTATGTGTTGCTTATTTAAGTTCACCAAAGACAAATTCCACAGTGCATTACGTTTAAACAGAAACCTCGGTAAGATAGTAACAAACATATTTATGCCCGCTTGCGTAACAACGCGCTAATATCATAGGTCGGCGCAGCAGAGCGCGCAGGGACCATCTAGTATCTATATGAACATGGGCAAGACCCAACGGCGTGATGAAGGGTGTGTTTGGTTCGGTAAACGAAGTAGAGCGTAATGTAATGATTCCATTCTAGGAAAATGGGTTGGTTCCATTCGTTCGTTTGGTTGGACTACGGACTACAAAATGGAATGGAATGGTTTCATTTGGGCGTTTCGTTGAGAGATGGAACGAGTATTAATCATGGTGTGATGTTGTTCGCTCAGTTACTGCTACTTGCACCGACCGCTGTATCTTGCAGCTCACCAGGCCACCGCCTCCTGCAGCTCGCCTTGCCGTCTGCTGCAGCTCGCCTAGCCACCGCATGCTGCTACAGCTTGCCCGATGGTCGCCTCTTGTTGCTTTGCCCGCCTGTCGCCTGCCATTGCTCAGCATCTCGCCCGGCTCCGGTTGCTGATGCTCATCGCGCCGCCAGAGTAGAGAGGGAGAAACAAGGAGACACTAGTGGATAGGGTTAGTTGCGCGCCGCTAGGGACGAGGGTGAGTTAATTTCCAGGTAATATAGCAATTTGCGCAGGGTTAGCGCGGGGAACGTGTACATTCCACCGATTCGGTGGAATGACTTCATTCCGGGTCTAGCGAGAATATTCCCTTTTTGAAACCACTATATTCCGTTCCATTTTTCAACCGAACACAATAATGTGTGGTAAGTGTGGAACTGTTCCATTACATTCCACTCGGTGACCCGAACCGAACACACCCTAAATAGACCGAGTGGTGTCAATCGGTCCGCGAGGACCATTTTCAACCTAATTTTGGACATGAAATACGATCACGCGCGCATCCACCTGTGTCTCCCTCTTGTCATCATCGAGCCCTTCCGTTAGAGGCACATCCCCAGTTTCTCTCCCTCCACTCTCGTACGAAACCCATCCAAGTAGCCCCCAATCCCTAGCGAGAAATGGAAAGTGGCGCAACCCCCACCCCTGCCACCCCGCATGTGCTCGTCATTCCCCCACGACAGTGTCGCAAAGACGCCGCGCTCTGCCGCTTTTCTACGCCCGCCTTCGGCCTGCCCTGGCGCCATCGAGGTGGGGCTTTGATCCGCCCCGTCGTGCTCTAGAGTATCCCCTTATTCGATTTGATTTTCCTGGCCTAAATCGCTCGCCCACGACCCTAGCAACCCTAGTACCCGTCGGTGGTCCTGGCCGCCAATGCCTCTGCTCCGGATGATGTTGACCATTATCGGCCGTTTCTTTGCCTCTGCTTGCCTACAGTGATCCTCTAACTCGCCCTAGACCGCCTCCTCTGCTGGCTCTGCCCTCTGCACCTCCGCTTGGCCCCGGTTGAACCCTAGGGTTCGACGGCGCTGCTCCACGGCTCCTACGTCTTTGTCTGGTTCTCTGCGACATACACGCCTCCTCCTCGAGCTCTTGGTCGGATGGTGGCGTGGTGATGAGGACATCCCATCTACTGATACAACCGATGTACCTACAGCCACACAAATACAAGGACCAATCACTCGAGCTCGTGCCAAACAACTTAATTATCAGGTACTTTCGTTTCTTGGAACTATTCCTCACATACATGAGAATATGACGCTGCCTGTTACTCTTAGGAATGATGGACCTAGCATGGATGAGGAGGACAAGCATTGGAGCATGATCACACATGGAGGAGATGGCAGCAAGCGTTTGAGGATTGAAGATGACGCCACAAGTGGAGATTTCAGAACTTTGAAGCCACCATAAGAAGAGATGAAGACATGGACGAAATATAGAGTTTCCCACTTCATAATTTCGTCCATAGCAGATGATGCGTCACCTTTAGTTTTGGGCCAGGCCCATGTCATTTTCGCAGGAATTAAGTCAGCCATGTTTTAGAG
Organism: Lolium multiflorum; assembly: GCA_030979885.1. Lineage (NCBI taxonomy): Eukaryota > Viridiplantae > Streptophyta > Magnoliopsida > Poales > Poaceae > Lolium > Lolium multiflorum. Next base: position 165,094,446 of record CM061748.1, on the reverse strand, counting down.
TCCGTATTGAAGGGGGAAAGGCCTTCTAGGGTTTGGTTCGGCCACCATACGTATGGCTGGCCGAAACCCCACCTTTTTCTCCTTTAAATACCCCATAGCCATCACGTTTAGACTCGGATTTTGATTAGACTAAAAGTTAGCCATTGCTGCAACTCTCGTGTACTTTTTTTGAGGCCAACGCCCAGAACAAGACCGACTATTCGGAATCCCACCTTATTCAATAAAGCTTTCATCTATATCCGCAATATCTTGATTGCAATATTAGTTCTTACTTGTTCTCGATTTCAGGTAGGAATTAAGACCCTCACTGGTCAGGCTGATCGTGCATTCGCAAGATCAGTAACTCCCGGAGATTGTCCTAGCGATTGCATTGGCGCACGAGCGTTGCACGTGTAGTCGGATCGTCAAGCACGAACTCCACCAATAAATCGACGCTATCATACTCTCATCGAAAGATCGGCCATCTTTGCCCTATCAAGTGGTATCAGATTTCAGGTTGCTCGGTGAGATTTTACAGTTTTCCTAGTGTAGATTGCATCTGCCATCATACCCATAAACCACGAAAAAGCCAAAAATACTGTTAGGGTTTTAGATCATCGTCCCATAAACCCCTGCCACGCCTTGCATTGTCTTTTCAGTTTTGCATAGTTGAATTTGTGTCTGCATCTTCGTGTCGAGTTGCTGGTCTTAGCGTCTAGTTCCTTTAGAGTTTCGAGTTCTGGTCATACTAGTTACGTGTAATAACCCAGAACATAGGAACAACGAAGGGTAGATTTAGAAATGGGATGTGCATTGCATCGCAAAACGGGGGAAATTTTCGCGCCATATTGCAACTAAACCTAAGAGGGATCGAGGTTCTCTCTCATTTTGCACTTAGGGTTAGGCAATGTGAGTAGGGAAATTTCGACATGATCTCTTTTGTATCTTATTGATTTTGGGAGTTGATTTCATTTGACAAGTGTTAATACATTTAACAATAAGCAGTAAACAATATAAATGTGAATTCATAATTCAAACACAACTTATGAAATCAAATGACTATGAATTTCACATTGAATATTAAATACAATATTAATTCAGAATATAAATATTACATAAAGAAAAAGCTCATAAACAAAAACTTGAGCTTTATTGATAAACCACACAGAATACATTGTCTTTACATTATCCTTGATACAAGAATTGATAATATTAAACAGAAATGAAAAAGGAAAATTACAAGGTTGTTCTAAATTAAAACCTAGACTAAATGCCTTGATGCTATCTTCTGGCCATGATGCAAAACCTGCAAAACAGAAAAGCCAATACTAGACAGAATGTTAAGTGTTAGAAATTCAGTTTGGACAGATTAGTGTGACAGATTCAGTTTGGTCAGTAACCAAGTGTCATTGACACTTGTGATTGTCCAAAACCAAGGACAGCACCAGGATAAGTGAGAGCAGACCAGAACTGAGCAGCCATCAGGGGCTCAAGTTTCAGCATATGAGCACACTGCTCATGTGTGTTGTGCACACAACAGCAAGGCAGTATACCAGCTTAGTCACCAGAGCAAAGCATGCTTGTGTGTCATGGCAGGGACAGAAGTAGGGCTCATATAAAAGCAGTACAAACCCTAGAACCAGTGCACAGTCGACCAGATAAGATTCACCAGGTAAGGGGTGAAGTGAGAACAAGCACCAGTTCATCCAGTTCATACTCAAGAACAGCACCAAAACACAACCACTTAACCACCAGGAATCATGATGACCTGAGAAGATCCACCAGAACCTGGAGGTGAAGGTGAAAGGATCGTATGCCGCACCTAGAGGGGGGGGTGAATAGGTGCTAACCAATTTTTAGTTCTTTTTCAATTTAGGTTTGACACAAAGGTAAATTCTCTAGATATGCAACTAAGTGAATTTACCTATATGACAAGGTTATCAACTAAGCAAGATATAGCTACGCAATATATAGGAGATAGAGTGGGATAGAGGTAACCGAGAGTGTAGCACGCGTTGACACGGAGATGATTCCCGTAGTTCCCTTCCTTTGCAAGAAGGTACGTCTACGTTTGGAGGAGTGTGGTTGCTACGCAAGCCAAACCAACAGCCACGAAGGCTTCACTCAGATCTCCTGTGAGCAACGCCACGAAGGCCTAGCCCACTTCCACTAAGGGATTTCCTCGAGGCGGAAACCGGGCCTTTACAAAGTTCTCGGGGCACACATCCACAACCAAATTGGAGGCTCCCAAATCTGTAACAACACAACAAATCAACAAGCATACATCAACAACAACAACTAGGGATCCAAAGAGGAACACTAGCAAGGGGGCCCTCAAGCATAAGAGGGGGAAATGAGAAACGCTTCGGTGAGGATGTAGATCGGGGTCTTCTCCTTCGATTCTCCAAAGCACAAGTGATTTGGGTGGTTGAGAGAGGAGATCTGGCTATTTTGGTGTTCTTGGTGGCTCAGCAATGGAGGATGAAGATCTTAGGGTTTGAGCAAGCTTCCAAGGTAGGTGAAGGGGGGTTTTTATACCCCACCTACTTTTCTGCCCGTTGGAGGTGAAACCCCGGCAGTGCCGGCCTTGAGACGCCGGCAGTGCCTGATGGGGATACACCCATGGGGGGTGGGTCGCCAGTCCCACTCGCCATGAAAGGAGGAGACCCAGATGGGCCACCAGTCGCCCGGGCGACTGGGCCATGAAGCGACTGGGCCACCTGTCCAGGAGGGAGGCCAGTGCGACCGGATAAGAAGATTGCGTGCGGGAGGAGTAGAGGATCCCGGATTAGTAGCAACTGTATGATTCGGAGTTATCTCTTTGTAACCCTAGATCGGGGGTGTCCATATAAACCCCCGAGCTAAAACCCTAGAGGACACATCATCTGAGATCCAATCTCCCTCTGTAAGCTCCGGCGTAGCCGCCGACTGAGCCCCCCATTGTAATTCCCCACTGAGCAATAAAGATCTAGCAGGACGTAGGCCCTTTACTCTCCGGAGGGGCTGAACCTGGGTAAACCCTTGCGTCCTGTGCACCTCGACCCGCGTATGGCCATGTTTCCTTGCCCCCGCATCAACGAAGTGCTGCCCCCGGTAGCATATCCACGACAGTGGCGCCCACCGTGGGGCATGGAACATCAAGCCTCCGAGCCGCGGCGAGGCCCTACTCGCCGATACGCCGGCAAGTCGCCACAGGCAGGATGATCGCCACCGGCGGCTTCTTCCACATCCAGCCGAGCTCATACCGGCCGGCGTCGACTCCCCTCGCTCGCGCCTGGATGGTGCCGGTCGGCACCATCAACCTCTTCGTTGGACTCACTGGAGTCAGCGATCCCGGTGAAATTCGCCCCAGCCAGGTACACGATCCCTTCGCGCCAGGACAACTCCTCACCGCAACTCTCCCCCTCACGGGCGAGGTCCACACGGAGGCCGAGCCAGCCTTGGAGGATGACGCCGACTCGGCTGCCGCAGCATCAACTGCCGAGTCCATCGCCACGGCGTCGGTCGCCGGGTCCATAGTCGCAGCCTCGCTCGGGGACTCCATCACTCCAGTCTCCAACCCGAGCGACTTTGAGGACGATTCCGTCCTCCCCCTCTTCAGCAGCGACTCCGACTCGGACTCGGTCGACGCTGCCTGGCACCAGCACCCCACCGCCGTCTTCATGGCGGCCGGCGAAGGAGACCAGCCTCCACAAGACCCCTTCTCCACGCCGCTCCCTCCCACCGCGACTGCGGTCGAGATCGAGGCGCATCGAGCGGCCCTAGAAGAGCAACGGAAGAGGGAGCTCGTGGAGCGGCAGAAGTTCCGCCTCGAGCAAGATTCGGTGAGGGCCGTGTCCCATTACCGTAACGAGCGAAATCGCGCACGCATGGAGCGCATCCAAGCACAAGGCTTCCCCAGTGCGCGTCTCAACTTCGATGATCCGGATGGAGAGGTCCGGGTCGCCCGACCTACGAACCCCGACATCCCAGAGTCGAGTCGCGCCGCCGCCGGAGGAGTAGCTCACGGAGCACCACCACCTCCCCCTCCACCCCCCGGAGGACGACCGCCTCCCCAAGCAGAGGTCGACGCCAACGGTCTGCGACTCCATTCGTCCCCAGCAGACAATGTCGCAGCGGCCCAAGCCGCACTCGCCAACCTCCCTGAAACAGGGGAGGGTGCTATCTTCGTTCAGCACGCCAAGGCTTTAGTCGCCAAGGCCCTGGAACAGCAACACGCCGCCGCCGACTCTCAAGGACGGCTCTACTCGCGCTCGTCGGCAAGCCGAGCCGCGTCTTCAGCCGCGGTGAACCGCGCAATTGTCAACGTCAACAACTGCCCACCTCCAGCACCGCGAGCCGCTCACTCGACTTGTTGGAGATATGCCCAAGAGACAATAATAAATGGTTATTATATATCTTTGTGTTTATGATAATGTTTACATACCATGCTATAATTGTATTAACCGAAACATTGGTACATGTGTGATATGTAGACAAACAAGAAGTCCCTAGTATGCCTCTTAAACTAGCTTGTTGATTAATGGATGATTAGTTTCATAATCATGAACATTGGATGTTATTAATAACAAGGTTATGTCATTGTATGAATGATGTAATGGACACACCCAATTAAGCGTAGCATAAGATCTCGTCATTAAGTTATTTGCTATAAGCTTTCGTTACATAGTTACCTAGTCCTTATGACCATGAGATCATGTAAATCACTTATACCGGAAAGGTACTTTGATTACATCAAACGCCACTGCGTAAATGGGTGGTTATAAAGGTGGGATTAAGTATCCGGAAAGTATGAGTTGAGGCATATGGATCAATAGTGGGATTTGTCCATCCCGATGACGGATAGATATACTCTGGGCCCTCTCGGTGGAATGTCGTCTAATGTCTTGCAAGTATATGAATAAGTTCATAAGAGACCACATACCACGAGTAAAGAGTACTTGTCAAGAGACGAGGTTGAACAAGGTATAGTGTGATACCGATGATCAAACCTCGGACAAGTAAAATATCGCATGACAAAGGGAATTGGTATCGTATGTGAATGGTTCATTCGATCACTAAAGTCATCGTTGAATATGTGGGAGCCATTATGGATCTCCAGATCCCGCTATTGGTTATTGGTTGGAGTGAGTACTCAACCATGTCCGCATAGTTCGCGAACCGTAGGGTGACACACTTAAAGTTGGATGTTGAAATGGTAGAACTTGAATATGGAATGGAGTTCGAATATTTGTTCGGAGTCCCGGATGTGATCCCGGACATCACGAGGAGTTCCGGAATGGTCCGGAGAATAAGATTCATATATAGGATGTCATTTTATGTGAATAAAATGTCGCGGAAGGTTCTATGGAAGGTTCTAGAAGGTTCTAGAATAGTCCGGAAGAAACCACCAAGGAAGCTGGAGTCCACAAGGGACTCCACCTCCATGGCCGGCCAGCCCTAGATGGGGTGGAGTCCCAAGTGGACTCCACCATAGGGGCCACCACCCACATGGGAGGTGGAAATCCCACCTTTGGGTGGGAGTCCTAGTTGGGCTAGGTTTCCCCTCCTATGGAAGGTTTTTGGTTCGGGTCTTATTCGAAGACTTGGACACCACCTCTTGGGGTTCCACCTATATAATGAGGGGCCAAGGGAGGGGGCCGGCCACCACAAAGCCTCAAGCTTGGCCGCCCTATGGGCCGGCCACCCCTCTCCCCAAACCCTAGCGCCCGCTCCTCCACCATATCCCGCACGCTTAGCGAAGCTCCGCCGGATTTCTCCACCGCCACCGACACCACGCCGTCGTGCTGTCGGATTCAAGAGGAGCTACTACTTCCGCTGCCCGCTGGAACGGGGAGGTGGACGTCGTCTTCATCAACAACCGAACGTGTGACCGAGTACGGAGGTGCTGCCCGTTCGTGGCGCCGGAACCGATCGTGATCAAGATCTTCTACGCTTTTGCAAGCGGCAAGTGAACGTCTACCGCAGCAATAAGAGCCTCCTCTTGTAGGCTTTGGAATCTCTTCAAGGGTGAGTCTCGATAATCCCCTCGTTGCTACCGTCTTCTAGATTGCATCTTGGCTTGGATTGCGTGTTCGCCGTAGGAAAATTTTTGTTTTCTATGTTACGTTATCCTACAGTGGTATCAGAGCCGTGTCTATGCATAGATGGTTGCACGAGTAGAACACAATGGTTTGTGGGCGTTGATGCTCTTGTTATCTTTAGTTGAGTACTTTGCATCTTTGTGGCATAGTGGGATGAAGCGGCTCGGCTAACTTTACATGACCGCGTTCATGAGATTTGCTCCACGCTTGACATGCAACTTGTATTGCATAAGTGGCTTTGCGGGTGTCTGTCTCTCCTACTATAGTGAAGATTCAATTTACTCTTCTATTGACAACACTAGTATCACCGTTGTGGTTGATGTTCATAGGTAGATTGGATCTTGCTCGAAAACCCTAAACCACGTAAAATATGCAAACCAAATTAGAGAACGTCTAACTTGTTTTTGCAGGGTTTGGTGATGTGATATGGCCATAATGTGATGATGACTATGTATGAGATGATCATTATTGTATTGTGGCAACCGGCAGGAGCCTTATGGTTGTCTTTAAATTTCACGTTGAGTAGTATTTCAAAGTAGTTGTAATAGTTGCTACATGGAGGACGATCATGAAGACGGCGCCATTGACCTTGGTTTCGCCGACGATGATGGAGATCATGCCCGTTGATGATGGAGATCATGTCCGTGCTTTGGAGATGAAGATCAAAGGCGCAAAGACAAAAGGGCCATATCATATCACATATGAATTGCATGTGATGTTAATCCTTTTATGCATCTTATTTTGCTTAGATCGCGACGGTAGCATTATAAGATGATCCCTCACTAAAATCTCAAGATAATAAAGTGTTCATCCTTAGTAGCACCGTTATCAAGTCTTGTCGTTTCGAAGCATCTCGTGATGATCGGGTGTGATAGATTCAATAAGTACATACAACGGGTGCAAGACAGTTTTGCACATGCGGATACTAAGGTGGCCTTGACGAGCCTAGCATGTACAGACATGGTCTCGGAACACGTGATACCGAAAGGTAGAGCATGAATCATATGATTGATATGATGAACACTTTGAGTGTTCGCCATTGAAATCACACCTTTTCTCGTGATGATCGGGTTTAGGTGCGGTAGATTTGGTTCGTGTGATCACTAAGACAATGCGAGGGATATTGTTTTGAGTGGGAGTTCACCTAGTGTTTTAATTATATTGAATTAAAATTTTGAACTCAATTTATCATAAACATAGTCTGAGTAGTATTTTGAATTAATTTTGTAGTATTGGCATCCGTTTACTACTATGCGCTAGTCTTGTTATTGAGATAGAAATACTGTTAAAATCTGATAAGAAACTTTACGGATTAGTACCGTATTGTTAAAGAATCAAGAATTGATTAAGTCCTATTGCAAACTTTTAGTGAAACTCACTTTGTTGATTCAGAGAGCTATGGTTTCAATTAGTACCTAAAGTTATCTTGTCTCCGTGAAACTTGAAGTTCAAATCTGTTTGAAAAGTAAGGAGCTGAAAATTTAGTTTTCAGAAATAATCAAGGTATGAGATATATGTGATATCTAAGACCTTATTGCAAGATGATAGAATATAATTTGGTGAGACTACATAAACTCATAAGTTTTATGGGAATGTATGAAGGTTGAAGACGCCAGGCGTCACAATCCTCCAACTATTGGAGCACTAACAATATTCGCATATCCATGAAGTTATCATCCTTAGTATGCACCGTTGCTAAGACTCGTCGTATCGAAGCATCACGTGATGATCGGGTGTTATAGATTCTACGTGTGCTTACAATGGGTGCAAGCCAGATTTGCACATGCGAATACTAAGGTTAAACTTTATGAGCCTAGCATGTACAGACATGGTCTCAAAAAGTCGTCATGATATGATGGATAAAATTATGAGTGAAATTGTTCATCATATTAAAAGGTTACTAATAGTGAAATCCGGAACACTTGTCATATGATGATCAACTTCAAAGAACCTCAAGGTTATTGGTATTTGATCAACAAACCTAGAAGTTATTGATATTGAAGTGTTTTTCTGAATAATGAGGAAAGCTAAAAGAGAAACTACAAAAGATTATTGGCAGAAAGAAAGAAAAGACTAGAAAGTCTAGCTCAGGTGTATATAAATGATATACATGTTATGGATGTATTCCTCATTTGGTCACACAATAAAATTCTTGGGTATTTGTACCACATTGGTTGGTATGAAGTGTCATACAAAACAACGCAATACAAGAGTACAATGGCCTAAGTGACTAACAAGGAATATGATAGGTATGCACGTCTGGAACAAAAATAAAGTGTTATTATGTTCATCGTTGGCATTCTATCTAGCCCTTAGAATTTATAATAAAGAACTTAATAATTGTTATTTTGCTCTGGTCAAATGAAAACAATGAGTTGTTCAAATTATGACATTACTCCATGAACGATGGATAAGTTATTATAAATCTTAATGGTGAAACACACATACATAACACTGACGCTAAAATGCCATAAGGCAAGTGATTTGAATTCCACTCATTTGTGGAACCTCCATTTAGGTCATGTTAGAAAGGAACGCATGAAGGAACTTGATCAACTGTATATACAGGGTAATTATTCGCCCACAGACAGTGGATGTCGTTCTTTCCACAGGGACTAGGCGACGACTAAGGTACTCGGCTAAAGCTAGGTCACATGAACAGGTTGATATGCGGGAATATAAATCTAACTAGCAAAGCAAACCCAGAGTTTACACTAACTGAACGTACTGAAAGAACAAGAGACAAGACTGAGACTAAGTTATCTTTTTATGATTTTCGTTTTAGGAATTAACACTGAAATGAACCACTCATATTTAAATGGACAAGATAACTAGCATACACCAAGGAAAGGGATAGAAGCAAGATTGAGGTAGGGAGATAGTTCTCACGACACATACACAACACACATACACAACAGTGGTAAATGAAGTTGTTTTCACTAGCAAACAATTAAGACTGGGATAGAAGCAATTTTAAGGGACAAGGATAGAATATTTCACAAGGTACACACCAAACGCAGTTCACATATATAGATCACGTTTACAAACAGTAGTACTGAAAGTGACTAACAATTGCACAATCTCATGAGATGAACAATCAATAGTATACGTAACAGTACATCACAGGGGCATATCACCAAACAGGTTGCATGTGTATCAATTTCACACACGGTTTGAAAGGTACAGACCACACAATCTGAAATACAACTAGACAACTCACTTGGCAGAGAGAAGATAAGCAGAGATGAAGATAGGGATAGAGTGAAATTCGTCACCAAGAAATAGCAGCAGCAGCAGCAGAGGACGTAGAGGATGGAAATCAGCTTCAGGTCATTCTCGCCCAAGTCTTCGTCGCTGATGCCGGCGTCGGTGATGAGCAGCAGATAGCAGACCGGAGCTCGTGCGGCGTGTGGTGGCGGATCGATGGCGCACCGCCACACCGGCCTGGCCGCGGCGGCGGCCGGAGGTGGAGCAGGAGCTTTGGGGATTAGGGATAGAAACCAGGCCTGCGGGAGATGGAGCCCGTGGCTCCCCTTTTCTCTCAATCTGATCTGGCAATTTGCAGCTCGCCCCTTCATCTTCTTTTCTTTCTTCACAAGATGTTCCTTTTCTTTTTCATAGTATCCCTGGTTTTCTCCACTTCTTCATGTTCAAGTCCTTTGGTGCATTTGGTCGGTACATGTGTAATTCGTCCAAAATGAGAAGAATAAGTGCCTTTTCGCACCGATCTGCACAATATTTCCAGAGCATGTAAAATTGCACAATTGGGCATATTAATCATCATAGCATCAAGAATTGACAAGATTTTGTTATCAAAATACAAGTAAATGCCGCAGAAGTAATAGGAAAAAGGCTATATAAATGATGCTTATCATGCCCCCACACTTAAATCTTTGCTTGTCCTCAAGTAAAGGTAAAAGGTAAATGAAAACTGAGTATGCAAACTTGAGAGAGTAAACTAGATTCAGAATGACACTAGCGAAACTGATATGACTATCAACCAAGCTTTGCTGTTTACTGAAAATGGGATTCAAAACATTACTGAATGTAAGATATGAATAAGGCAGAATTTATTGTCGGGCAGGAACTGAAATTACCACTTTACTAGAGAACCCAGCAATCAACATGCAAAAACTTTTGGTTAGAGGTTAAAGAATGAAAATGAGTCAAATCTGCCAAAATGAAATGATCACTCAAAAACAATTTCCATTCCTCCTTTTATTAGTGAACACACTCAAATTTGGCACTGATTTTCTTCTCTTTGCTCTTATCAGGTAACAACCATTTTCCTTTATTTAACCAACACCAAACGAGCAAATAGGTATCAATAGGTATTTGCAGGGTCACAAGCATGGGTTAGTCCTCATTCCTGTAGTCCAGGCATCCGATCCAGAGATCACATGGACCCAGCTAAGTTCAGAGGTGTTAGAAAGTTAATCTCCACCTCTCAGTCCAAGTGCTCTGTCCAGGGACACAACACCCAGCTGAACACAGGAGTTGAGTTAGCGCAAACAATATTAGTTTGAAGAAAACATGTTAGAATCCTCAGCCAAAGTCAGACATCCAATCCAGAGATCACATGGGCCCAATTTGGTTCAGGATTAGTTAGTGAATTTCTAGCAGAATGATAGCTACCAACACATTCCCACAGTCCAGATATAATATCCAGGGATAACATATTCAGCTGGGTTCAGTGTTTGTTGGCTCTCAAGCAAAGAAGAAAATTTCAAAATCCTCTCAACAAGTTTCATTCTGGAACATTCAAATTTACCAGAAAGTAATGTTAGCAATCTAATTAGCAGTAAACAACATAACTTGCTTGACAGACATATAAGTGTTGTATTGTCATGGAGAATATAGGTTACAATTCAGATTTCAGACTCAGTTCACAATATATGAATTTTTGGCCAAATAAGAATGTTTTATAAGTAACTGTGGTGGACACGAGAGATGTAGAAAATGTGCAAGGAATAATAATGATAGGAATTAGCACAGCTCACCGGGCTCATATGATGCAGCAGCTCACAACCTTCTACATCATCATGCTTTTCTTCGTTTTCTCTTCACCCTTCTCCTCATTCCATTCCAACTTTTCTCCTCATCGCCATGCCATACATCCACCAGGATCCCAAGGGATGTCAACCCGAACCATCTTTGGCCTCGATGAGTGGTGCACAAGTAAAATCCTGAAAGTACACTCACACAAAGAACAACTTGCACAAGTGATAGGGTTCGCACCCACTAGATCATCAATTGAGTAACCAATTATATAAGCATAGCAATAAAAGATAGCATGAAGGAATGTCAACAAAGAATTGCATGTTACATAGGTATTATCAATGGTTCTGCATGCTTTGTTAAGGAAGTTGAAATCATCATACCTGAGATGGTTGAGCAGTTTCAATACTGCCTTAATGGGAGATGTCATGGGATGTATGGTAGTAGAAATTTCTTGAGGGACAATGTCAGTAATGGAAGTAGTTGAGCTCAGCTCTTTGACATCTGAGGTAACCTCATCCTCATCAATCGTGAAGATCTCCATCTCAGGCTCAAAGGCTGCAGAATCAATGCTGCTATCATCTTGGAAGGTGAACTTCTCCATTTCCGTTCTCAGCAGGACATCATCAATATCAACTAAAGGTGGCTCCTCAACATCAAAATCAACTGACTGAAGCTCAGGCTCACTAATGAAAGAATCATCCAATAGAATAACTGAATCTTGCACAATGGCGTCCATTTGTGTATCACTTGTGATGGCATCATCATCATCAAATAAGACCAATGCAAGATTGATTTTGTCACATGCAGAATCTGATTCAAGCTTTTGATTGAGAGTTGGTTGTTGAGGTGTAGTAGTCTGATGGTAGCAAGCCAAGAAGTCTGAACTAGGATCCTCACCATACCACTGAAATTGGTGGAAGGCTAAGTTCTCAATGAGCATAGTTGCACCTTCAACGGTTTTGTTCATGATTGTTCCACCAGCTGACATATCAATAAGATCTCTGGAAGCACATGTCAGCCCTCTGTAGAATATCTGTAGCACTAACCAATCCTTTTGCCCATGGTTAGGACATTTTCTAAGCAGATCCTTATATCTCTCCCAAGCTGCATACAAGCTCTCACAGCCATCTTGTGCAAAGCAGAGGATCTGGTCACGAATTGCAGATTGCTTGTGGAGCGGAAAATATCTTTCTAGGAAAGCTTGTGAAATCTCACCCCAAGTGTATGACCTTGACGGCAGGGAATAGTACCAATCCTTAGCACCATCCCTGAGAGAGAATGTGAACAACATACACTTGATTGCATCCTGAGAAACTTCATGGTACTGGACTGTGTTCGCATACTCGAGGACATTGCGGATGTGCTCGTGAGGGTCTTCAATAGGTAATCCTCTAAACTGATTCTGCTGGACAAGAGCAATAAGTCCAGGTCTCAACTCAAAGTTTTCTGCCTCAATAGATGGCCAAATTGGCCCTGTTCTAGTATCCAAACTACTTGGCAACCAAAGGTCACGAACTAAAGCCATATTTTCAAGTGCAACTATTAGTCAACCTGCAAATAGTTAATATACCCTACAAAAACTCACAAACAACACACACTGGTGAGACGGTTAGTATCCTAATAAGCCGAAGCAACAAAAAGAGAAAAAAGATAAGAGAAACACAGAAACAAATTTCACAGAAAAAAAAACAAGCTACCCTAAACCTAGTCTCTAACCTCACACGATAGCTCGACGCTAGTCCCCGGCAACGGCGCCAATTTGATCAACTGTATATACAGGGTAATTATTCGCCCACAGACAGTGGATGTCGTTCTTTCCACAGGGACTAGGCGACGACTAAGGTACTCGGCTAAAGCTAGGTCACATGAACAGGTTGATATGCGGGAATATAAATCTAACTAGCAAAGCAAACCCAGAGTTTACACTAACTGAACGTACTGAAAGAACAAGAGACAAGACTGAGACTAAGTTATCTTTTTATGATTTTCGTTTTAGGAATTAACACTGAAATGAACCACTCATATTTAAATGGACAAGATAACTAGCATACACCAAGGAAAGGGATAGAAGCAAGATTGAGGTAGGGAGATAGTTCTCACGACACATACACAACACACATACACAACAGTGGTAAATGAAGTTGTTTTCACTAGCAAACAATTAAGACTGGGATAGAAGCAATTTTAAGGGACAAGGATAGAATATTTCACAAGGTACACACCAAACGCAGTTCACATATATAGATCACGTTTACAAACAGTAGTACTGAAAGTGACTAACAATTGCACAATCTCATGAGATGAACAATCAATAGTATACGTAACAGTACATCACAGGGGCATATCACCAAACAGGTTGCATGTGTATCAATTTCACACACGGTTTGAAAGGTACAGACCACACAATCTGAAATACAACTAGACAACTCACTTGGCAGAGAGAAGATAAGCAGAGATGAAGATAGGGATAGAGTGAAATTCGTCACCAAGAAATAGCAGCAGCAGCAGCAGAGGACGTAGAGGATGGAAATCAGCTTCAGGTCATTCTCGCCCAAGTCTTCGTCGCTGATGCCGGCGTCGGTGATGAGCAGCAGATAGCAGACCGGAGCTCGTGCGGCGTGTGGTGGCGGATCGATGGCGCACCGCCACACCGGCCTGGCCGCGGCGGCGGCCGGAGGTGGAGCAGGAGCTTTGGGGATTAGGGATAGAAACCAGGCCTGCGGGAGATGGAGCCCGTGGCTCCCCTTTTCTCTCAATCTGATCTGGCAATTTGCAGCTCGCCCCTTCATCTTCTTTTCTTTCTTCACAAGATGTTCCTTTTCTTTTTCATAGTATCCCTGGTTTTCTCCACTTCTTCATGTTCAAGTCCTTTGGTGCATTTGGTCGGTACATGTGTAATTCGTCCAAAATGAGAAGAATAAGTGCCTTTTCGCACCGATCTGCACAATATTTCCAGAGCATGTAAAATTGCACAATTGGGCATATTAATCATCATAGCATCAAGAATTGACAAGATTTTGTTATCAAAATACAAGTAAATGCCGCAGAAGTAATAGGAAAAAGGCTATATAAATGATGCTTATCAGAACTCCATGTAAATGGATTTTTGGAGTCACTTGATTTTTGAATCATTTGACGCTTGCAAATCTTTTCTAAAGAGAATGATTAAAATACCGTTCATAGGCCAAAAGTTGAACGGGCAACTAACTTAGTGGAAAAATACATGATGATGTATGTGGTTCACTGGGCATAGTTGTGTGCGGGAGATTCTTCTACTTCATGAAAACTTTCAACAATGAATTGAGTATATATGTGGATATATTCAATAAGGAAGAAGTTTGAAACATTTGATTGGATTCAAATAAATTTCAGCATGAAGTGGAAATCATCGTAATAGAAAAGTCGAATATCTATGATTGGATCATGGTAGAAATATTTGAATTACGATTTTTAGCGAACATCTAAGAGAGTTATGAAATTGTTCTACAACTCACATTTTTGGAGTATCATAATGATGATGTAGTATCCGAGATATGTATCCAAACCTTGTTGGATTAATGATGAGATAAAATATTATGACGCCAATATATTTTTGTGGATTATGCTTTAGTGACTACCGCTTTTACACTAAATAGAGTATCATCATGATCCGTTGAAATGACACCATACAAGTTATGGTATGGGTATAAACCATAATAGTCTTTTCTTTAAATTTTGGTCTAAGAGTTTACAACCAAAATCGGATGAATGTCTTTGTTGGTTATCCCAAAGATTTAATTGGGAATTCTTCCCACAAGACAAAGACAAAAGTGTTTGTCAATGTTTCTTATTTCCGAGAAATTGTTTCTAGTGAAGTATTTGGGTGGGAGGACAATATAATTTGATAAGGTTTATGAACCTGAGCATAATGATCAGAGTAGCGCAGCATCGGAATTGGTTTCGGAAGCGGCCATAACGATCATGGCTCCCATGACTACAAAGTGTTTTAGCCATGGAGATCGAAATACATATTGAATCTTGTAGGTATGGTTTACTTTGTGATCAAATAAATGATTTGTGAACAAAGGATTGATTTTGAACAATGATAAACCAACTACAAACAAAGAAGTTATGATGGGCCCTGACTCCGTTAAAATGGCTATATGCCATGAGATCCAAGATAGATAAATACTTTTTGAAAGTAAATGGATCTATAAAATTGATGGACTTGGATGGAATATCCTTAAAGAAGCTCGACTTGTCGAAAAATTGTTTACGACAAAGTTCAAAGAGTTGACTACGATAAGATTAGATCTTCCGTAGCAATGCTTATAGTCTATGTGGATTATTCTAGTAATCACTACATATTTCTTTTATGAGATATGCTAGTAGGATGGCAAAATACACTACTTAACAGAAGGGTGTATTAAAGGTGTATACAAGATACAACCAAGAGTTTTGCTGGTCCGTGGAATA
Source organism: Lolium multiflorum (assembly GCA_030979885.1). Lineage (NCBI taxonomy): Eukaryota > Viridiplantae > Streptophyta > Magnoliopsida > Poales > Poaceae > Lolium > Lolium multiflorum. The sequence continues at coordinate 165,078,928 of CM061748.1, read as the reverse complement.
CTAGATAGGTATACGAACTTCAATTGGATGAAGTAAGTATCACGGAGTTAGAATCTTCACCAGATGAAATAGTCAAAGAGTTTTTGATTTCATCAAAGACGATGAAGAGGCTTGCATTTGCAAGAAATTAAGTGGGAGCGCTAAGACACATTTATAATACTTTATGTAGGTGACATATAGTTGGTTATAAATTATGTAATTATATACTTGATTAAAAAGGTTTCATTGAGAATTAACTTCAATGAAAGGATATGGACTGAAACAAATTTAGTGTCAAGATCTATGAAGATAGATTGAAACACATAAATAAGTTTAAGTCAAAGTACATATGATGGATATTGAAGTAGTTCAATATAGAAATATTAAGAAAATGTTCTTGTCATGTGAAGGTTTAACAAGACTTGAGTGTATCTGACACTCAATGAGTAAAAACACATGAGTGATTATAGATCACGAATAACATGTACACAATCAGATATCATGTGCTATAAAGTGTTATGAGCATATACCAGAATGATTCATATGATGATCATTGAACGACAGTAAGAATATCCTTAAGTACTTTAGAAGAACTAAGGATATATATATATATTTTTGTATGAAGAAATAACAAACAAATCGCTGTAAGGTGTTACACCGATATTGGTTTTGTCACATATAAAATATAATTTCAATCTCAAATTAGACTAAGTGTTGTTTAAAAGGTAGCACAATGAGCTAGAAGTTGTCTATGCTAGATTTAGAAGAGTTCTAAAATATTGTGATGGAATCTACAAAAGAAGGCAAAGTATGTCATTGTTTTGACAATGACAAAGGATGTTAAAGTCAAGAGGTTCTTTGAGAACTTGGTGCAGTTCCGACAGAGTCAGAACTTTGAAGCTATATTGTATGTGACAATATTAGTGACATATTTCAGACCGCGGAATTAAGGTTCCACCAGAAGACCAAACATATTTAAGGCCGACTCATTTGGAAATGAGTGATGCGTTAAGACGCAAATGAATTACAAAATACATACGGTTCTGAGCATGTCGGATCCGTTGACTAAAACCTCTCCCGTGAGCAAAACATGATAAAGCACCAAGGCCAAGGTGTTATATCTTTACATATGTAAACTAGATTATTGACTCTAGTGCAAGTGGGAGACTGTTGGAGATATGCCCAAGAGACAATAATAAATGGTTATTATATATCTTTGTGTTTATGATAATGTTTACATACCATGCTATAATTGTATTAACCGAAACATTGGTACATGTGTGATATGTAGACAAACAAGAAGTCCCTAGTATGCCTCTTAAACTAGCTTGTTGATTAATGGATGATTAGTTTCATAATCATGAACATTGGATGTTATTAATAACAAGGTTATGTCATTGTATGAATGATGTAATGGACACACCCAATTAAGCGTAGCATAAGATCTCGTCATTAAGTTGTTTGCTATAAGCTTTCGTTACATAGTTACCTAGTCCTTATGACCATGAGATCATGTAAATCACTTATACCGGAAAGGTACTTTGATTACATCAAACGCCACTGCGTAAATGGGTGGTTATAAAGGTGGGATTAAGTATCCGGAAAGTTTGAGTTGAGGCATATGGATCAATAGTGGGATTTGTCCATCCCGATGACGGATAGATATACTCTGGGCCCTCTCGGTGGAATGTCGTCTAATGTCTTGCAAGTATATGAATAAGTTCATAAGAGACCACATACCACGGTACGAGTAAAGAGTACTTGTCAAGAGACGAGGTTGAACAAGGTATAGTGTGATACCGATGATCAAACCTCGGACAAGTAAAATATCGCATGACAAAGGGAATTGGTATCGTATGTGAATGGTTCATTCGATCACTAAAGTCATCGTTGAATATGTGGGAGCCATTATGGATCTCCAGATCCCGCTATTGGTTATTGGTTGGAGTGAGTACTCAACCATGTCCGCATAGTTCGCGAACCGTAGGGTGACACACTTAAAGTTGGATGTTGAAATGGTAGAACTTGAATATGGAATGGAGTTCGAATATTTGTTCGGAGTCCCGGATGTGATCCCGGACATCACGAGGAGTTACGAATGGTCGGAGAATAAGATTCATATATAGGATGTCATTTTATGTGAATAAAATGTCGCGGAAGTTCTATGGAAGGTTCTAGAAGGTTCTAGAATAGTCCGAAAGAAACCACCAAGGAAGGTGGAGTCCACAAGGGACTCCACCTCCATGGCCAGCCCTAGATGGGGTGGAGTCCCAAGTGGACTCCACCATAGGGGGCCGACCACCCCACATGGGAGGTGGAAATCCCACCTTTGGGTGGGAGTCCTAGTTGGGCTAGGTTTCCCCTCCTATGGAAGGTTTTTGGTTCGGGTCTTATTCGAAGACTTGGACACCACCTCTTGGGGTTCCACCTATATAATGAGGGGCCAAGGGAGGGGGCCGGCCACAAAAGCCTCAAGCTTGGCCGCCCCCTATAGTGGCCGGCCACCCCCTCTCCCCAAACCCTAGCGCCCCGCTCCTCCACCATATCCCGCACGCTTAGCGAAGCTCCGCCGGATTTCTCCACCGCCACCGACACCACGCCGTCGTGCTGTCGGATTCAAGAGGAGCTACTACTTCCGCTGCCCGCTGGAACGGGGAGGTGGACGTCGTCTTCATCAACAACCGAACGTGTGACCGAGTACGGAGGTGCTGCCCGTTCGTGGCGCCGGAACCGATCGTGATCAAGATCTTCTACGCGCTTTTGCAAGCGGCAAGTGAACGTCTACCGCAGCAATAAGAGCCTCCTCTTGTAGGCTTTGGAATCTCTTCAAGGGTGAGTCTCGATAATCCCCTCGTTGCTACCGTCTTCTAGATTGCATCTTGGCTTGGATTGCGTGTTCGCCGTAGGAAAATTTTTGTTTTCTATGGGCAAGCAATTGATGCACGCACTCACATCCTCAACGACCAAGAGTGGCGGGCGCGCAACCGGGCTAACGACCGCTTCGCCGACGAGGCCCCGCGCCAGAGCGCGTTTAACCGGGTCGGACCGGCATGCTTCGGGCCCATGATAAGAGGCGAACCCTACCCGGTCGGGTTCAAGGGCCCTCGTGACATCGAGAAGTACGACACACACATCGACCCCACGGTCTGGATAGACTCGTACACTATGGCAATGGGCATCTTGGGTTATTCCGAGTTACTCGCCGCCCGCTATCTGCCCCTCATGATGGACGGAGTGAACCGTCACTGGTTCAACACCCTCACACCAAACAACATCGATTCATGGGACGAAGCCAGGGCCGCCTTCATCCAACACTTCGCCAGCGCGTACACGCGCGCAACCACCATAGAAGACTTGGACCGCTGCGTCCAAGGCCCACGCGAATCGACTCGCCGATGGGTACAACGCTGGCAAGACATGTGGACCACCTCCAACGGCATCAGCACCGACACGGCAATCTACTGCTTCCGAAGGTGCTGCCGATACGAACCACTCAGCGCCAAGCTCCGTCGAGTCAGCAGGGATAACATCTCCATCGCGGAACTCTTCGACATCGCCCTGCGATACGCCGACGAGGACCCCACAGTCGACTCGGATGACGAGTACGGCCAGCGGCGCAATCGCCGCCCCACCTCCGACAACCGCCGCAGCGACTACAGGTTCAGCGGCCGGTCCAGTGGCGGCAAGCGCCGCGCCGACGGCGGCCACACGGAACTCGTCGCCAATGCCGACTACGAGCAACGCGACCCGAAGTCGTTCCGCCGCGACAATCGCGCACCAAGAGAAGACCGGCCCCAGCCCAGACGGTTCGATGCGCGCAGCTTGCTAGATGCCCCATGCATCTATCACAGCAGAGAGGGCAAGCCCTCCAATCACACGACTGGGAACTGCTATTCCCTGAAGCAGATCGAGAGAGCCCGTCGTGCCAAAGAAGCCAACGGCGGTAACCAGCAGAAGGACCGCGCCAAAGACCAGGACCAGAGCAAAGAAGACGGATTCGGACGCAGCGCCGGCTCGCTACACACCTTCACCGGAGTCGGCGACCGCCGCGACCGGAAAGTCCTCAACAGGGCAGTCGCTGTGCATGCAGTTTCAGTTGGCGTGCCCCGCTGGCTCAACTGGTCCGAGCAAAGCATCACGTGGAGTCGTGACGACCACGCCCCACGCATCGAATACCCAGGGCGAGTAGCCCTAGTCGTCAGGCCAAAGGTGGCCGACTATTGGCTCCCGAAGACTCTGATGGATGGAGGAAGTTCCATCAACATAATGTACTACGAAACCTTCCAGCGACTCGGCCTGCCGGACTCGCGGCTGGAGGACACCAAAGTCACGTTCCACGGTATCGTCCCGGGGCGGAAGGCCTTTCCAATCGGCAAGGTCACACTGCCAGTCACCTTTGGCACGCCTGTGAATTACCGCACCGAGCGGATAACATTCGAGGTGGTCAACTTCCGCAGCCCGTACCACTGCGTCCTCGGTCGCCAGGCGTTCGCCAGGTTCATGGCCGCGCCCCACTACGCCTACAACATGATGAAGATGCCCGGGCCCCGTGGTATCATAACCGTCCACGGCGACCCGGCCATGGCACTGGAGTGCGAGGACGACAGCGCCAAGCTCGCCGACGCCGTCATCGCCGAAGAACTCGACAACAACGCCGAGCTCGCCAAGTACCCGGTCGACAGCAACGACCCCGCCATCCTCGAGAAGCCGACCGAGCTCGACTCGCCTGCGGCGACCTTCAAGCCTACTACCGACACTCGCCAAGTAGATCTTGTAGAAAATGATTCGAGTAGACAGGTTACCATTGGGACGGGTCTGTCCGCCCAATAGGAAAGCGCGCTCATCAAGTTCCTCCGTGAGAATCGAGATATCTTTGCATGGAAACCGTCCGATATGCCAGGTGTCCCGAGAGAACTTGCTGAGCACAAATTACATGTCGACCCCACCGCACGCCCCGTTAGGCAGGCGATGCGACCTGTGGGAGAAGAACGCCGGCGCGCAATCGCCGAAGAGGTGAACCGGCTACTCGCCGCCGGTTTCATCATAGAAATCAAGCACCCCAAGTGGCTGGCAAACCCAGTTTTGGTGCTGAAGAAAAACAAGACGTGGCGCATGTGTATCGATTACACAAGTTTGAATCGCGCCTGCCCCAAGGACCCATTCGTCCTGCCGCGAATCGACCAGATAATCGACGCGGTCGCCGGTTCCGAGTCGCTATGCTTCCTCGACGCATATTCCGGCTACAACCAAATAAAGATGGCCAAGGAGGACCAGGAGAAGACGGCGTTCATAACGCCGCTCGGCGCCTACTGTTACACGGCCATGACCTTCGGCCTTCGGAACGCTGGCGCCACCTACCAACGGTGCATGAACAGCTGCCTAGAAAGCCAGATTGGCCGCAATGTCCACGTCTACATAGACGACGTGGTCGTGAAGTCGACTCGTCAGGACGACCTGGTCGCCGACCTCGCCGAAACATTCGCCAACCTGCGGCGGTACCACATCAAGCTCAATCCCCTGAAGTGCACCTTCGGAGTGCCATCCGGACAGTTACTCGGCTACGTCGTCTCCAAACGCGGCATTGAGCCCAACCCGGAGAAAACGGCAGCGGTCATGCGCACTAAGCAGCCAACCTGCCTAGTCGACGCGCAGAAGCTCGCCGGCCGAGTCGCGGCACTCAGTCGCTTCATCCCTCGACTCGGCGACAAGGCCATGCCACTCTATCGCCTCTTGAAGAAATCAGACTCGTTCGAGTGGACAGACGAGGCGCAAAAGGCCCTAGAAGAACTCCAGAACGCTCTCAGGAACGCACCGGTCCTCGCGGCTCCACTCCCTCAAGAAGCAATGTTGTTATATGTCGCCGCGTCAAATCGCGCGATAAGTGCAGTCATGGTGGTCGAACGCAAAGAAGAAGGGAAGGAGCAGCTGATCCAGAGACCAGTCTACTACATCAGCGAAGCCCTCATCGAGTCGAAGCAGCGCTACCCGCACTACCAAAAACTGGTATACGCAGTACTGAGGGCCCAGCGGCGACTGGCCCCTTACTTCCACGAACACCACATCAAAGTGGTTGCTTCAACTCCACTCGCAGATATCATCCGGAACCGTGATGCAACCGGTCGGATAGCCAAGTGGGCAGTCGAACTCGGCGTTCACAACATCACGTACGAGTCGCGCCATGCCATAAAGTCTCAGGCACTAGCCGACTTCCTCGTCGACTGGGAAGAAGCACAGCAGCCGAGCTCCCAGGCCGACCTCAAGCATTGGACACTAAACTTCGACGGCTCCAAAAATCTCGAAGGAGCAGGCGCCGGCGTCGTCCTAACCTCACCCAAAGGCGACGTCGTACGGTACGCCTTGCAGCTCCGATTCGAACCCTGCACCAACAATATGGCCGAGTATGAAGCGCTCCTCCATGGCATGCACGTCGCAAAAGAGATGGGTGCAACTCGCCTGCGATGCCTCGGCGATTCCGACCTCGTCGCCAGCCAGACGTCCGGCACCTGCGACGCCTCCGACGCCAACATGATCGCCTACAAACGAGCGGTCGATCAAGCCGGCGCCAGCTTCGCCGGCCACGCCGTCGAGTGGATCGACAGGCGCAAGAACGAAGAAGCGGACGCCCTGGCCAGGCTTGGGTCCAAACGGCTACAACCCCCCCAGGAGTCTTCCTCGACGTCCTCACCCGCTCTTCGGTGCACACACCACGGGAGATCGACATCGCCGAACCACCCGCACCCGACTCCGCCCTAGTCGCACTCGCTTCGGATGCCGGAGACTGGACCGAGCCGTACCTCAGCTACCTCGAACGCCAGGCACTGCCGACGGACGAAACAGAGGCACGCACCCTCGTGCGCCGCTGCAAGTCCTTCACCATCATCAACAACGAGCTCTACAAACGCAGTATCTCCGGGATATTCCAGCGCTGCGTCACGCCCAACGAAGGCCGCAAGATCCTCCGAGACATCCACGCAGGCGACTGCGGCCATCACGCAGGCGCCCGCTCGATTGTGGCCAAAGCCTTCCGGCATGGCTTCTACTGGCCAACAGCCCACGACGACGCCATAGCTATCGTTCGAGCATGCGCCGGTTGCCAGAAATACGCTAGCCAGTCGCACATGCCGGGCTCGGCACTGAAGACCATACCCCTCACCTGGCCATTCGCCGTCTGGGGCATGGATATGGTGGGAAAGTTCAAAACGGCGCCCGGCGGATATACCCACCTCCTCGTCGCCGTGGACAAATTCACCAAATGGGTAGAAGCAAAACCCATCAAAAAATGCGACGGCAAGACGGCGACCAAGTTTCTTCGCGAGTTGATCTACCGTTACGGCTACCCCCACAGCATCATCACGGATAATGGCACCAACTTCGCCAAAGGGGAAATGGCCGACTTCTGCAAAGAAAAGGGCATCCGACTCGATCTCGCGGCAGTCGCACACCCCGAGTCGAACGGACAAGCAGAGAGGGCAAACCAGAGCATCCTCCACGGGATAAAACCACGGTTGATGGTACCCCTGGAGCGCGCGGCTGGCTGCTGGGCCGAAGAACTACCTTCGGTACTATGGGGCATTCGCACAACACCAAACAGGTCGACTGGCTATACGCCCTTCTTCCTGGTGTATGGCGAATTGTCATATATATTCTTGAAGTCGCTTACATGTTTATGCTATGTGTAGAACCGACGGAGAAGGTTGACATTCCAAGGGCGCTCGCACTCGCCAACTCTTCTGCATCACTCGCCGACCCTCACCCATCTCCCATCCCCGCGAGTCGAATCGTCCAAAGTACGCGACTCGGGGACTGCGAGACCTTCGATTGTCGCTGCTGACCGAGCAATCCACGATCGACCAAGTAGCTCGGCTAACAAGAAAACAACGGGCCACCGGTCGCAAAACCAGGACCGATCCACCCCGTGTTTCTTACGCCGTCAAGCGAACACGGCGACTGGATCCAGCAGCAGGGTCGCTCGCTCGACCAGCCCCCCGGGCCCAACAATCGTACAGTGCTACGCTATAAAGCACAACTCCACGCCCTCCTCTACCTTAGGCAGGTGACTTGAAAGGCTAAGTACTTCGACTAGGGACCCCGCAAAACGGACCCGCGGTTCGCCAAGGAAAAACGCCCGACCAAGAACCCCTTTGGAGTCGCCTAGCGACTGGCTCACCGAGCCACGACGAGAGGCGCGCTACACAGACAGCGCAACAAACCCACTCACCCACCCATGAGGCTGCTATCCGCGCAAAACGACTACGTACTGCGACTGGGGACGCCCAGCTCGAACAGGAAAACAGTCATGCCGATAGCCTTCATCGGGGTCGCACAGCGACTGGCCCCTCGAGCCATGGGAGAGTCGGACCAATCCAATCACCGAACAGGCAAATAATAGAAACGCAGCAGAGCAAACTACATTCATTCACCAAAAGCATCGTTTATACAAATAACACACCCTTGAGTCCATCGCTCGAGGGGACAACACACCCACTCGCCAACAAAAGCATGCCAACCTACTTAGGAGGGCTCGATTTCTCCTCCATCACCGGCTCAGCTCCACTGTCCCCGTGACGAAACTTCGGAGTGTAGCGGACGACGGGGTAAGTTGACAAGGCCCCGGCAGCCGCGGCATGAAAAAGCCGCTCGGCGGGGAAGTCCTGCGCCCCCGGCACCTTCTCCGCGTCCTCAGGGGGCGACTGGCTGACGATGTGCGTCTCCAAGTCTGCAGTCGCCAGCACGCGGTCGGCGTACGGCCGAACTGCCTCCATCAGACGCAACACTTCGGCAACGTCAAACTCCCCAGTCTCCGACGGGAACCCGGCCGTCACCTCCTCTACATCGAAACCCTCAGAGTAGTGGGCAAGCACCATGCTGAGCGCCATGGTGACACCCACTCGACAGGAGGAGCGGCGGAGCCAGTCAACCACCGCCGGAATATCGGAGACGGCCTTGAAGACCGACGGCGCGTCCCGAGGAATTACCTCCCGCGGGCTCAGGTATTGGAGCGCCGCCAGGATCTCCCCGGCACAGGCGATGATGCGCTTCGTCGCCTCTTGGAGACACTCCCGGGGAGTCGCCATCTCAACGAAGTCGCATTGCCCTGAAAACACAAGCAGGAACAAGTTTTCTAAAGTTAGAACTCGCTTAGTCGCGGACTCGCCACGCTCGGGGACTGGACCCCCGAAGCGGATTCGCCACGCTCGGGGACTGGACCCCGAAGCGGACTCGCCACGGGGTGGACCCCGAAGCGGATTCGCCACGCTCGGGGTGGACCCCGAAGCGGACTCGCCACGCTCGGGGTGGACCCCGAGCGGATTCGCCACGCTCGGACCCCGAGCGGACTCGCCAGCTCGGGGACTGGACCCCGAAGCGGACTCGCCACGCTCGGGGACTGGACCCCGAAGCGGACTCGCCACGCTCGGGGAGGACCCCGAGCGGACTCGCCACGCTCGGGGGGACCCCGAAGCGGACTCGCCGCGCTTAAAAGATCAACCCCCGTAACGGGCTCGCAGCACAAGTGCAGACCAGCAAAACTGAAGGAAAGAAAGACTCACCAAGCAATTGCCGCGACATCTCGCGGACAAAGGCCTCGAAGCTCGTCTTCTCAGCCTGAACAGCCAGAAGGGTGCCTTCCGACGCTTCCTTCTCGGCCGCAAGCTCCTTCGAGTGCTGCAACTTCAAAGCCGCCAGCTCCTCACGCAGCGACGCGGCCGCACCTCGAGCAGCGTCCCTCGCCTCCGCCGCGGCATCAAGCCTGACCTTGTAATCAGCGATTACATCCTCGAGCTCTTTGCCCTTGCCCTCGAGGACCTTGGTCAGGTCGGCGACTTCCGACTTCGCCTTCTTCTTCGCTTCCTCGGCTTGCTGGGCTCGGAAGTCGGCCTCCCTGTACAGGGACTCCTTCACGTATCCCTCCCGAGCCTCGGCAAGCGCCTTTTCCCGCGCTTCTGCTACAAAAAGAAGATCATAAGGGCAAGAGCAGAGACTGCACTGGCTGAAATCAAGGCAGTGCGAATAGATACTTACTGCCAAGGACGATTAGGCGACGGTTTTTCTCTGCCGCCTCTTCCACGAGGGACGTCAGTCGCTTCACCTCCGCCTGCACACAAGAAACGCAAATTCAGTGTAAAAAATGCCCGGTTCCAATCTGAAGAGACTCGACTCGCCCCTTCGGCCCGAGTCGACCCTCGGGGACTGGGAGGGAACCATGCTGAACAGACAAAACTCACCACATGAACTTCACCAAGCGCCGCGTGCAGCTCAGTAAAGGACAAGGTCGACGGCGGAGGTTCGCGAGACTCGTGCGTCCCGCCCCCTTGCATCACCGCCTCCGTCGAAGGCGCTCTTCCAGTCGGAGCAGCGGAATCGCTGGGACGAGCCGGGTCCCTAGCGGCCTTGGTCCGACGCTCCTTCATTGGCGTCGGAGAACCGCCCCTTGCGACTGCGCTCGGCTCCTCTTCGGTCGAGGAAGGGACGACGATTGGGTCCTGAGTCTCGCCAGGAGCGACATCCACCGTCACCCCTTCCGTGCGACCCACGCTCGGCAGGGGATAACTCCCGTCGACTGGCTTGAGGGGGCTTGCAGTCGCATCCGCCGTTTGGCTCTCGGCGACGGTCTCCTCCCGCGCGGAGGACAAGTCCGCAGGGTCGGCAGGCGTTCTCTTCGCCTCAGCGGCCTTCTTCAGCTCGGCGGCCTTCCTCGCCTCCGCCGCCTTCGTGGCCGCAGCCCCTGTCACTGGGGCGGGTCTTGTCAGGACCTTCCTCTTGGATCTGCAAGAACGAATATGAGACTCCAATATCGAATAACAGGATGAAATGCAAAGCAGAGACAAGTCGCTTACTTCACGGTCGGAATCGCCCTGACGCCCGGACCGACTCGCGCCCCGGCATCCAAAGCGTCCTTGAGGGGACGGCGGAGCTCGGTAGCGCCCTCAAGGACAGTTTGGCGGAGTCGCTTGGAGCGCGGCTCGCCCTCCTTCTTCGCGGGCTCCTTCTTCTCCGGAGGGGAAGTCGACTCCTCCCCATCGTCGTCCTCCTGGGCGCTCTCACCCCGCGCACTCTGCGAGGAGGACGCCGCCCCCCGCTTCGCACCTCGGGGGAGCCGGATATACTCCCGCGCCTCGGAGTCCGACTCGGTGCGGTCCCCCTCGTCTTCGACCTCGTCGTCCTCGCCCTCGGTCATCTCTGGGGGTTCCTTTCCCGCGAGTGGGGGGAGATGATGGGCGACCGCCTGCCACCGCTGCATTTCAAAAAACGAATCAAGTTAGTAATCACATGGCTTCACTGAGAGCGAGTAAAAAGGGGGTAAAGTGTTACCTTTGGCGCTGGCTTATCCTCGGAGAAGGGCTGCAGCCCGTCATCGAAGGAGGAAAAGACGGCGGTGGTGACCTTGGCGAGTGCCTTCCGGTACTCGGCTTCATCCCACTCGGTCGCCGAGGACCGGGTGCAGTCGTTCTGCCCTTTGTACTCCCACATGGGGTGAGCGCGGCAGCGGAGAGGAACCAAGCGGCGACCGAGCCAACAGTTGTACATGTTGGCGGCCGTCAAGCCGTTCTCCTTCAGCGCCTGGATCGCCTGGCGCATCCCCTTCACCACCTCTTCCTGGTCCTTCGGCAGCGACCTCACGTTGAGGCGCCGAGGCACGCTTGGCTCTGGCGTATACTGGGGAATGGCGACTTCGCCCGGAGGGGTGTACTCCAGGGCATAGAACCAGTACTTGCGCCATTGCGACTGCGCCTTCTTGGGCAGCGCCATGTCGATGAAGTTCTCCCCGGACTTCACTTGGAACGTGATCCCGCCGTTGGGGATCAGAGTTTGGTCGACCTTGCTAACCCGAGTCGCCCGCCCATGGAAGATGGACACCCACAGGGGGAAATACGGCGGGCAGGCCAGGTAGCATTCGCATAGCGCCACGAACAGCGCGATTTGCTGAACGCTGTGCGGCCCGAGGTCGGAGACCTTGATGTTGTAGAAAGAAAGGAGTTGCCGGAAGAAATCGGAAGAAGGAAGAGCGAGACCTCGGTCGAGGAAGCTCAAGAAGAGTACGAACTCGCCGGGGCGCGGGAGTGGCTCTACCTCGTTCGCCGCCGGCACTCTCCATCGTTCCCGCTTGAACTCGGGGATGATCCCCGCAGCTACGTACGGGATCAAGGCTTCCTTGGTAACCTTGGATTTCCCCCATCCCTTCGCCGCCATCGGGGTATGAAGAATTTGGAGCAGGGAGATGACGAGGAGAAGGGAAGAATGCGGCGGAGTGTTGGGCACTAATCTTGGTGTCGACCTCTTATACCGTCGCACTCGCCTGGATTAGGGATGAGATCGGTCCGTTAATTCGATCCGGAATCACCGCGCCGTAATTAACGGTCGGGATTCACGCCGGTTCCGGGAGGATAGCCGTTAAACTAGCCGTTAACAGTCACATCAGACCCAACGGTCAACTGTGCACAAACGGCTCGCGCCTCGGTCAACGTGAAATATAGCCGTTGCTCTCTCCACGTGTCTCCACGGTAAAACAAACGCCGACTGGTAAACGACGACTGGCCGAAGCCGACTGTCATACACCGACTGGCCAACGCCGAGTAGCCTGCATCGACTAGCAAGCGCCGATTAACTTGCACCTCCTGACTTGTCAGGCACTGGCGACTGGAGGTCGGGGCTGTGCTACGACCGTATCTTCAAAAGAGCCCGATGGCGATTCATCCTAGTCCATCACCGCACTTCTTTGAAGCTCGCCTTGGACTCACGCTTCATCGTCACCGCGCTCGGGGACTACTGATGGGGATACACCCATGGGGGGTGGGTCGCCAGTCCCACTCGCCATGAAAGGAGGAGACCCAGATGGGCCACCAGTCGCCCGGGCGACTGGGCCATGAAGCGACTGGGCCACCTGTCCAGGAGGGAGGCCAGTGCGACCGGATAAGAAGATTGCGTGCAGGAGGAGTAGAGGATCCCGGATTAGTAGCAACTGTATGATTCGGAGTTATCTCTTTGTAACCCTAGATCGGGGGTGTCCATATAAACCCCCGAGCTAAAACCCTAGAGGACACATCATCTGAGATCCAATCTCCCTCTGTAAGCTCCGGCGTAGCCGCCGACTGAGCCCCCCCATTGTAATTCCCCACTGAGCAATAAAGATCTAGCAGGACGTAGGCCCTTTACTCTCCGGAGGGGCTGAACCTGGGTAAACCCTTGCGTCCTGTGCACCTCGACCCGCGTATGGCCATGTTTCCTTGCCCCCGCATCAACGAAGTGCTGCCCCGGTAGCCGCTTGGTCCCGGCAGTGCCGGCCACTTTTCTGAAATGAAGATCGACAGTCAGGCCGGCAGTGCCGGGCCGAAAACGCCGGCAGTGCCGGGGTGTACACACCGGCAGTGCCGGCCCGGTGTTGCCGGCAGTGCCGGCCACTGCCAGGTTTCAGCTTCTTCTTCCTTTTCTTTTCTTCCTTTTTGAGTGGGTCGAGATTTTCCGTGGTATCTTTTCCATAACTGTAAACCACTTAGCACACGGTTAAATTGTCACCGGTGTTGTTAACAAACACACAAAACTTAGAGATCATGAAATGTTCTTTCAATCTCCCCCTTTTTGGCGTTTGATGACAATACCGGGATTTTGCAAAGAATAGGGCAAGAATATCATTGTGCTTGATATAAGAAAGAAACTCCCCCTAGATGTGTGCATGCGAGAAATTGATGCAAGAAAACAAATGATACACACATTAGGTATGGAGCAACTCCAACTTTCAAGGTAGAAAGCACAATGCTCATAATATGTATGATAGATAATGTATGGACAAAGATAAAAGTTGAGATGTTAAGATCATACCCTTGCATACTGACATCCTCAACAATACAAGACAATAGTCTCAAATTCATAAACAAGAATCCCATGACCATATCAAGTAGATGAATCCATAGACAATATGAGATATAAGATGGTCATACCAATTCATAACAATACTCTCAACCATATAGAATACCGAAGACCATAGCAATAGTTCACTCACTAACAGGTCTTGCTCACCACACATAGAACACATAAAACACAAGATAAGGTTCAACATAAACATAGAAGGTAAATGAAGGACACAAGCTTTAACGGAATGATAAAAAGCAAATGCTTGTGCCCTCAAACCCTAGCAAATCCCGTGCAAGTTCTACTAGACCTTCTTCTCCCCCTTTGGCATCAAGACACCAAAAAGGAGAAAAGAAGCGATGCTACATCGTCCCATGAAAACTCAATCATCCTCGGAGGATTCCTCCGTATCTTCATCATCATCAGACTCGGCGGGCTCAACATCATCACTAGGGGGGCGCCGACGGCGAGAAGGACCGGGAAGACCAAGCTGTTCAAATTCAGCCACATTGCCATGCTTAGAGAGCCATTCTTCTTCAGGAGTTATGACCTCCTCAGACCCACTCTCAACAGGAATATCCAACTTGCGCATGATGAGCTTTGTGTTCCTCCTGTCCATTTTCCGCTCCCTGTGAGCTTGATACTGACGCCTGTTGATGTCAGTCTTGAGACAGAACATCTTGGCCAACTTGGCCTCTATACGAGCAACCCAACCATTGTCAGCAGGGGGAGCATACTCCATATCGGAGTCTTCTTGGGCAGACTCCTCATCATTGGGAAGACGAGGAGGATTATCATGAGTCTTGACCCTGAGATCCTTGGCCTTGTGAGGTAGAAGGTTAACCTCATCAGTGAGTTTGCCATATCCAGCATTGTCCCAACGAGAGCATATGAAGAACATGAAGTAGGGAGCAAAAACAGGGGCCTTGCGAGCTATTATGCAAGCCCAAAACTCATTCCACAGAAAGTCCATCACATCAAGCTGCATACCAGTGTCACGGTGCTGGTGAGAAAGAAGCAACAAGTTCCCAAGATATCCATAGATCTGATCAACGCAGCCAACCTTGGGATTAAGGACCTCTCGGTAAATGCGGAGAAGGATGTCATACACCGGACGGAGGAATTTCTGAGAACCATATACCACTTCTCCTTCAAGATAAAGATCAGCAAGGAGAGCCTTCTCAACGGGCTTGGGAGTGTTGTGGGCTCTAAAGTATCCATCTTCATTGCCAGAGAGCACCGGATAACCAAGACAAGCTGCAAATTGGTCCCAAGTGCCATGCAACATGCGACCTTCTGTCATCCAAGTCATAGTCTTGGCATCATCATTGTCAACATAAACTGTGGCAAAGAATTGCCCAATCACGTCCACACAGTAAGGATGTTGAAACTTCATCAGAGGAAAAAGACCAAACTGCTCACAAATATTTCGAGCTTCAGCAAAGTAGTTGGCGTGTCTATCCATGTGAGCAAAGTTGATGTGATGCATAGGAGCAACTTTATAGGTGGCATTTGCATAGAGATCATCAAAAGTCTTTTCTTGATACTTACTCCAGAACAGCGCAGAGCAATTGGTGGCCTTGGGAGAGGTGTAGATGTTGGTCTGACGCAGCCGAGCATACTCATTATCTGGCCACTTCCCAATGGGCATGCCTCTCAGCCTCCGGATGAGGTTAGCTCGAGGTTCAGCCGGAGCGGAATTCCTCTCCCGACGAGATGACTTCTTCATAGGTAGAATTTCGGCTTCAAAGTCACTAGGTATCGCCCGTTTGCCCGAGCTAGAGCGATGAGAACCACCTGCACCTGTGAGAGCAATGGATAGGAGGAGCATATGATAAGGTACACTAAAACAAAGCAAAACATGATAATCAAAGCATGGTGAATGAAGTGTTCAAGATACAAGAGAGGAGGCTGAAAGAGATCTGGCACAGCTACACCGGCAGTGCCGGGGTGGTTAGGGCGGCAGTGCCGGCCCAACCGGCAGTGCCGGGTCGACAGAGGCGGCAGTGCCGGCCCGACCGGCAGTGCCGGTTTGGAGGGGGCGGCAGTGCCGGCAAACACGAAGAACTACCAGATCTGCTCTAGACTCAACCATTGTTCCTCAAACTTTCACACCACAATGCACAAGATTATCTACCTCTATGGCAAAACTTTCGGAGAGATTCAACCACCCTTCTTTCTTCTAGAGAGGTCTACCCATTCTAGAGAGGGAGAGGGAGGGGAGGAAGCTAACCGGAGGAGGAAGCCATGGAGGAGAGAGGGCACAGCCCGGATCCAGCCGACCAGAGGAGGAGGGAGGTCCCGGGACGGCGGCTGGAGGGCAGGGGCGACGGCGGCGGCGGGTGGGAGGAGAGGACTCACGCTGGGGGAGAAAGGGGCGGTTGCCCTAACTCCCCCTGCGGGCCCTCAACTTATCCCACGCCCGCAGCGGCAGTGCCGCCCAGCCGAGGCCGGCAGTGCCGGCTCCACCGGCAGTGCCGGTGTGAATGCACCGGCAGTGCCGCCGAAACTGCCCGCAGCCCAAAACCCTCGAAATTTTGCGGAGTTTTAGAGTATGGAGATAGATAAGGTTTCTTTAGGAAAGGTGGGGCTTAGGATAGAGAGATAGCACAGTTGATGGTACGATATCACCCATATTTGCAAAATATTGCAAATGAAGACCAAACATGAGTGATTTCCCATAAACAAGGAGATGTCAATAAAAAGGCGATAAGACCCAAATAACTCCAACTCTTCACAAAGAAGAGTGTGGTGGCCTAGGCCACCATATATGAGTGTTATGGCATGGCACCGCGAAGATATATCTTGGGCCCAAAACCACTACTCATCATTGAAGCTCACATATCATTATATGATATAAATAGAATGATTTCTTTTAATGTTGGCATTATGGGGGGAGGGATAGCTCAATAGTTTAAACCGCACTCCCCTATTTCCATGCCCACATCTAAACCAAATAAAGTTTTGAGACAAAGGTGTGTTTGCAAGATGGTCAAGCTATACTCCTTGAATCTATGATATTTAGCTCATTCCTCAAATAAGAGAACCTTGCTTCATCAAGAGGCTTCGTGAATATATCGGCAAGTTGATCTTTGGTAGGAACATAGATAAGCTCAATATCACCACGGGCAACATGATCCCTAATGAAATGATTCCGGATCTCAATATGCTTCGTTCTTGAATGTTGCACCGGATTATAGGCAATCTTGATGGCACTTTCATTGTCACATAATAGAGGCACTTTGTCACAAATGACACCATATTCCTTTAAAGTTTGCCTCATCCATAACAATTGAGTGCATCCACTTGCGGCGGCAACATATTCGGCTTCGGCGGTGGAGAGAGATATGCAATTTTGCTTCTTAGAAGACCAACACACCAAGGACCTACCAAGGAATTGGCAAGCCCCGGAAGTTGATTTCCTATCATCCTTGTCACCCGCCCAATCCGCATCGGTATATCCATTGAGAATAAAGCTTGAGCCTTTGGGGTACCAAATACCATATGGGGCATGGCTGGCAACACGAAGAGCGAGAAGCTCCCAAGGCTGCTTAGTGGATCCTGGCACCTCGCGTCGTCCCGCAAATCTTCGGCCACGTCCTGGCGGTTGCTAGGCGTGCCACCTGACCTAGACCCGATCAGGAAGGTGTTAGTGCTTCGATTGTTCCTGCATGGTAGACACGTAAACATTAAATACGAGCCCTATCGGCTCTCAGGTTTCCCTGTGGATCGGCTCAAGGAGCCGATCGCCCCATGTTTCACGTTGGATTTACAATGGCATGGGGATCCTGCTTGATCAGGACAAAGCTAAAACGATCCACGACAGTTTAGGGTTTTCACCGCATAACCGGAACGTCCTACGTGTGATCGGGCCTAGCAGCTACGGAAGATGATGCAAACCACCCCTACGAGAGGCCTAAAAACCAACATAACGTCGATTCCCGGAACATCCCTCGCAGGGACGGTGAACAACATCTAGCGCACTACCGGATCCTCCGACCCCAGCGTAAGGCCTAACTATGCAGATATTAAACTAATCCTTGCGGAGCAAGGAGCAACTATAACGGATCGGATCTACTAAGTAACGAACAAGCAAGATGCTGCCCTTACGTCGGATAGACGTAGGGCAGCTAGGTGTCGAGGGACGGCATCGCCACGCAGATATGCACGTGAAGGCATCAATGCTAGCCCCTAAACACCTAAGGATAAATAGTACTGCTCGCCATCAACAAGGCTTCAGCACGAGCAGTACAAGGTTAATAAACGTATACTGCCTAGATCGCTAGATGCGATCTAGGCAGCATGGTGCTTACCCGGGAGAAACCCTCGAAGAAAGGGGTGGCGATGCGCCTGATTTGTGTTGGTTGAACGATGATTGTCCTCCTTTTCCGATAACCCTAGATACATATTTATAGTCCAAGGGACTTTCTAATTGAGGCGTGCACCTAACCGTGCACGGGCCAGACTCTATCTCTTTAATCTAAATTACAACGCGATCTACTATATTACAGATACACGGGCCACTTAGCCCAAACTCTTAGCGTGAGGCCGCTTCGAAGATGCTCCACGTGTACGTCCTTCAAGCCCATCTTCACTTACGGCCCATCTCCTGATTTGGCCAAAATCGGGTGGTAACACATGCCCCCTGGTTTTGATAATGATAATTGCAAAACCATCTGTCTCCTTCGAAGGGTCATGTCGTGGCAGAACCGTCGCAGTTTTCTTCATGATGACGTCTTGCCTCCTCGCCTTCTCTGCACGATTTGACGGTTCTGGCACCACGTCCTCGGGAACTGCTTAGGCATTAAATTGCTATATTCCCCTTTTTATTTGGCCACTCCTTGTAGTTCTCTTCTTCATCTCCCTGCTCCACAGTAGCCATCGGCAACCCAAAAACCCTCCTTAGCCCCCATGGATTCATCCTCCTCCTCCGTCTCCTCGGACCTGTCTCAATCCTCCTCCTCCAGCGAGCTCGAGCAGAGGTCGATCTGATGGCCATCTACGAGGCCCGCGCCCCAGAGCATTGGGACACGCGGGACTGGGATTCCTCCACCGAGTCGGAAGACGACGAACCCCTCACCGACGGGGAAGACGACCTTCAGTTCCTCATTGACGGGGCTGGAGGCAACAAGCGAGGACGACCTCTTCCCCTGGGAGGGGAGCTTTTCCTCCGGAGGAAGAAGAAGAGGAGGAAGAAGACGACGACTCCCTCGAGGGTTACCCACCAGCGAAACGCCTCCGCATGTGGTGGGACGACGACGACAGCGATGACGAAGAAGAGGATGAAGCTCCCGCAGAGGGCTATGGAAGCAGCGACGAGGAGCCCGTCGGCAGCAGCGCCAATGGGGGCTCCGAAGGTGATGACGAGGGTAGTGACGGCCCGTAGGCTAGGATCTACTAGTGTAGGCCTAGCAGTAGTAGATTGGTCAACAGCCCCTTTTGTTCTCCCTTTAAGCAATCGGCTCTTCCCTTGTAAGAAATCTGGTTTATCAATGAAGAATTTCTCCAATTTGATTTTACCGATTCTTTTTTATGCTAATTTAGCCGATTGTCAACTCAATCGACGTTTAATGAGCCGATCTCCATGAATCGATTCCCCATGACCCACTCTTCATCTTTTTGACATCGGAGTGATCGTGAACTTGGTCAATGCTCAATAAGTCAATGTCTGCGGGACCAGCCGATGAATCTCCAATCGGCTTCTAAAAACAGAGCATCCACGAGGCCAGTTGCCCCCCGAGCCTCAGCCGAGGTGAAAACAGTGACAAGAACCCGTAATTTAGACAAACAGTCCCGGGCTTGATCACGTCTGAAAGAGACATCACACAGGGCCAACCAGCCGATTACCTTTCTTCCATTGTTGGCCGATACTTTAGATGATCACCCATAGCTCAATGAGCAACAGGCTGTCTCGGATACCAACTCTCTCCTGGCAGCACTGCCAAACTAGCAACGAGGCAATTTTGAGCACTTGTACTAGAGTCGATGGCTGTGCATCGGCTTTGCACCATGAGACACCTCAACAGGGTCATGACTCTTACCCACCAACCCAGCAGGCTGGTAATCTGGTTTTGGGCAGGTGTCTTCAATAGAGCTCTAGGCTTGCTGCTCAATTGACTTGTATGCGGAAACTGATATTTTTTGCGACATCAACACCATTCCTCAGACAAGTTGTGATGCAGAGCCAGCTGATTCCGAAAAAATCGGCTTCCTTTAGCAAAGGATCCTTCAAGGCAAACTGCCCTCCGAGCTTCTTCCGCTCAAGTCCTGCGCCTTGCTGATCAGATTGGCTCATCATCTTTGGCAGGCTAATGCAGCTCCTGGTGAGGACGTTTCCTGATGCTCTCCCCACTTTGGTCCCAACAACCTTTGACAGTAACGCCGACCAAGTCATAGCCAAACCTTAAGCGAAAAAATGCCATAGCCGATTGCTTCATCATCGACTGCCCTCCTGGTGTTAGCAGAGACATGCTCCTTCGTCGGGCTCACCCTTACCCTGAACTGCATGTTTGTGCTGCTCCCACGGTTGATCAGGGTCGTGATCCCTTAAACTTGCCCCAACCGACATCGCTAACACACGTCTGCCGCTCCTGCTAGCACTGCTGGACTTGGCGGTTTGCTAACGGAGCCAACAACAATTCCACTGAGGGGCTCCTTCAGTAGAGCCTCGCCGCGTGACTTGGTGACTGCTCTATTAGGCTTCCACTTGTAACAGTGGTATCCCTTGAGTCGATGGCCGTGCATCGGCTTTAATCCTTAAGTCGATGTCTACGCATCGGCTGTGCTAAAAATTTCTGTATTTTCGATTTTTGCGGCCGATTTGTTTACGTATCGGCCCCATACTTGAGCTGCTCTGCTGGACATTTGACATCCGTTCCCAGCTCCGTATCCTCGTATCTCATCCATCTATGTGCCCCCCGAGCCGATTCTGTCAAGTAATTGATGGCATCGGCTCATCAGGCATCTATTGAATCAATGCTGAACACAGACAAAGGGATGTTGAGGATAATTTTGGCCGATTGCGGGAATCGGCCTCCCTTTCCATTGCAATGCTTCGTGAAGGTTTAGCACTTCTTGGTTTCCCACTGTAGCTACGTGACATGTTGGAGATGAGATCCTTTGCTTTTCATTTTTTTGAGGGCCGATCTCAGGGATCGGCCTTGCCACGTATGTCCAATGTCTTGGACCTGCTACTCCGTTAGGCCGGTGGATAAAACCAGCCTTACCCCATTTTTCGAGGCTTCGATGCGCTCACAACCCTCTAAACTGATTCCAGAGAGCGGCTCTTGGTCATCTGCTTCCCACACGCTCATGGCAGCTAATGATATCTCGATTGAGTCATCCGCTTGAACGACTTCCACCTCATCTCCATCCCACTGTATGATGCATTGGTGCATTGTAGACGGGATGCAACAGTTAGCATGAATCCAGTCCCTTCCCAATAGGACGGCGTAATTGCTTTTGCTGTCAACGATGAAGAATGCAGTAGGTATGGTCTTCCGGCCTACAGTAAGCTCTACATTCAGAACACCTTTCGCTTCTGACGCCTGGCCGTTGAAGTCGCTTAATGTGATGTTGGTCTTGATCAGATCGTCGCTGGAATGCCCCAAACGACGTAGCATGGAATACGGCATTATGTTGACTGCCGCTCCGGTATCAACCAACATCTTGCTGACAGGCTGCCCGTTGATGTAACCCCTCAAGTATAGGGCTTTCAGATGCCTATAGCTTCTATCGCGTGGCTTTTCAAAGATAACCGGTCGTGGACCGCAGTCGAATTGAGCCACTGAAACTTCCTCGTCGCTTGGAGCGCGAAACTCCGACGGGAGTATGAATACCATGTTTGTATCAGCCGATGTCTCTGCATCGGCATCAGCCGATGCCTGTGGCTTTCGCCTGTTTTGGGCGCCATACTTTCTTTGGCGGGCGCGCCTTCGTCTCCACTGTTTGCTGAATTTTCACGGCCAGATCGGGCCGTGCTCTTCTCAACGTGTATGGTACTGTGCCTCGGCTTCTTCCAGGTTTCGCAGCCGCTGCACTCTACGCTTCGAGAATGGCTGAGTCCATCGGGCACCACCTTGGTCGGTGATACCTATCTTCTTCTCCATCGACTCCTCAAAGTCTTCTTCTTGAGATGACTCGGCTCGTTTATTCTGAGGTGGGAGAGGTCCTAGACGCTCGAACACTGAAACTTCACTTGTCCTCTTCCTTTGCTGTTTGCATTCTGGCAGTTCTCGATTGTTGGCAATCGGCTCATTCCTGAGTCCCAGCAATGTTTGAAGAAAGGACAGTCCCAGTGCCTATCCATGTCATCTTGCTCCTTTGACCTCCCTCTGGCGTGACGTTCGTACCCATCGTTGCTTCCATCATACTGACGATACCTCCTGCTTTCCGCATCCGACCGACGATATCTCATCATCTTCGTCGTAGCGCCGACGTCGGTCGTACTGCTGCACGTATTTGTTGAGGAGATGCACGGATAATGGGCGTTGATACCGTATGCTTCTCACCTCCTCCTCGGTTAGGTACCGTCTATCGTCGTCTTGGGGCCGGTCGCGTGGAACGGCCTCCTCTTTATCTTTGCCACGAGAGTGGCTGCTCTCTGCTTTGTCCGCGCCATGGCGGATCACAAACCCTGCCATATTGACATCGAAAGAGAACCCTGGCTCTCTTATGGAGTGGCTTAGATCTACTGTGTTGACGCCATGCGACAGACCCGTGTTTCCTTTGAGCTTGATGTTGCGAGAACGGGTTGTCTCAGAGGAGCCGATGAGCTCGGCTTCACGGATGGCCTTCAGCTCATCGTATTTCTTCTTGTGCTCCGCAGGGAGATCCTTGTAGGTGATTTGCTCCTCTGCCATCTCGGATGTCGATGTTGACGTGGATGTTGCAGAAGGTGGTCCACCGGGCGTGCCGAATGTGTTACCCTCCAAAACCCACCGACGGGCAATGGCTGAGCAACACGAAGAGCCGGGAAGCTCCCAAGGCTGCTTAGTGGATCCCTGGCACCTCGCGTCGTCCCGCCACGTCCTGGCGGTTGCTAGGGCGTGCCACCTGACCTAGACCCGATAAGGAAGGTGTTAGTGCTTCGATTGTTCCTGCATGGTAGACACGTAAACATTAAATACGAGCCCTATCGGCTCTCGGGTTTCCCTGTGGATCGGCTCAAGGAGCCGATCGCCCCATGTTTCACGTTGGATTTACAATGGCATGGGGATCCTGCTTGATCAGGACAAAGCTAAAACGATCCACGACAGTTTAGGGTTTTCACCGCATAATCGGAACGTCCTACGTGTGATCGGGCCTAGCAGCTACGGAAGATGATGCAAACCACCCCTACGAGAGGCCTAAAAACCAACATAACGTCGATTCCCGGAACATCCCTCGCAGGGACGGTGAACAACATCTAGCGCACTACCGGATCCTCCGACCCCAGCGTAAGGCCTAACTATGCAGATATTAAACTAATCCTTGCGGAGCAAGGAGCAACTATAACGGATCGGATCTACTAAGTAACGAACAAGCAAGATGTTGCCCTTACGTCTGGATAGACGTAAGGGCAGCTAGGTGTCGAGGGATGGCATTGCCACGCAGATATGCACGTGAAAGCATCAATGCTAGCCCCTAAACACCTAAGGATAAATAGTACTGCTCGCCATCAACAAGGCTTCAGCACGAGCAGTACAAGGTTAACGAATAAACGTATACTGCCTAGATCGCTAGATGCGATCTAGGCAGCATGGTGCTTACCCGGGAGAAACCCTCGAAGAAAGGGGTGGCGATGCGCCTGATTTGTGTTGGTTGAACGATGATTGTCCTCCTTTTCCGATAACCCTAGATACATATTTATAGTCCAAGGGACTTTCTAATTGAGGCGTGCACCTAACCGTGCACGGGCCGGACTCTATCTCTTTAATCTAAATTACAACGCGATCTACTATATTACAGATACACGGGCCACTTAGCCCAAACTCTTAGCGTGAGGCCGCTTCGAAGATGCTCCACGTGTACGTCCTTCAAGCCCATCTTCACTTACGGCCCATCTCCTGATTTGGCCAAAATCGGGGGTAACACAAATACCATATCTTGGGGTATCAACCAAATATCTAAAGATTCTTTTGAGAGCCATCATGTGGCTCTCCTTAGGAGAAGCTTGATACCTTGCACACACACCAACACTCAACACTATGTCCGGTCTAGATGCACAAAGGTAAAGCAAGGATCCAATCATGGAGCGGTATACCTTTTGATCCACCTCTTTACCATTGGGATCTAGAGCAAGATGACATTTGGTAACCATAGGAGTGGCCACACCCTTCAACTCGGTCATCTTGAACCTCTTGAGCATGTCTTGGAGATATTTTGCTTGATTGATGAAGGTTCCTTCTCTCAATTGCTTGATCTCAAAACCAAGGAAGAACTTCATCTCTCCCATCATAGACATCTCAAACCTATCGGTCATAAGCTTTGAAAATTCATCATTGAAAGCTTTGTTAGTAGAGCCAAAGATAATATCATCAACATATAATTGGAAAACGAAAAGCTCCCCATTGACCCTCTTAGTAAAAAGAGTGGGATCGATTAGCCCAACATCAAACCCACGGTCTACCAACAATTCTTTAAGGTGCTCATACCAAGCTCTAGGAGCTTGTTTGAGACCATAAAGTGCTTTATCAAGCTTGTAGACATGGTTAGGAAAGTTGAGATCCTCAAACCCCGGGGGTTGCTTAACATAAACCTCTTCATGCAAAGGACCATTAATAAATGCACTTTTAACATCCATTTGTTGCAACTTAAAGTTATGATGCGATGCATAAGCAAGAAGGATACGGATGGACTCAAGGCGAGCCACGGGAGCATAGGTCTCTCCAAAGTCAATTCCTTCAACTTGAGAGAAACCTTGAGCCACCAATCTTTCCTTGTTCCTCACAATATTTCCAAACTCATCTTGCTTGTTCTTGAATATCCACTTAGTGCCTATAACATTGCGGCACTCCTTTGGCTTCTCTACTAAGGTCCACACTTTGTTGCGCTTGAAGTTGTTGAGTTCCTCATGCATGGCTTCCACCCAATCCGAATCTTCAAGGGCTTCAAATACTTTCTTGGGTTCCACAACGGAGATATAAGCATGATGATTGCTAAAGTTAGCCAATTTCCTTCTTGTGGAGACCTTTGCTCGAACATCACCAAGGACCTTGTCATGAGTGTGTCCACGAATTTCAAGGATCCTATCTCTTCTTGCTAGACGACGGGCCTCGATCTCCTCCTTGGTTTTTCTAGGCCTTGGAGGTGTCACTTGATCATCTTGATCATTTGGGTCCCCGTCTTGACCTTCAATTTGAGCTTCCTCAATTTCTTGAGAATGCTCATCCTCATGTGCTTGATCTTGGACAATGTTTGGTGAAGTGCAAATATCAAATGGTTGATCTTGAATGCTTGGTTGATCTTGTCCTTGATCTTGTTCATGAGAGGGAGGGTTTTCTTCTTGTTCTTGGGTTGGTGCATCATTAGCTTCAAGAGATGGGGTTTGTTGATGTTGAGAGGATGAGGGCTCCACCGTGGTAGAGCATAGTTCTTCCCGAGACGCCACACCGTGTCCCTCAATGGGGCGGAAAAATCCCACACCCATTCTTACTATGGCATCTTGAGGTATTTCATCACATGCACATACATCAACTTGCCCCACTTGGGAGCTATCATTTTCTTCAAACCTCACACTACAAGATTCGATGATAATCCCGGAGGCTATATCAAAGATTCTATAAGTGTGAGATTCGGCACCGTAACCAACAAATATACCCTCCAAAGCTTTAGGAGCAAATTTAGACAAACGAACTCCTTTGATTTTGTAGAAACACTTACAACCGAACACCTTGAAGTATGAGATATTAGGCTTGTTGCCGGTGAGTATTTCATATGGAGTCTTGTTCAATCCCTTGCGGAGATAGAGCCGGTTAGAAGAGTGGCAAGCGGTGGAGATGGCTTCGGCCCAAAAGTTATAGCGGGATTTATACTCCGCCATCATAGATCTTGCCATATCCATAAGAGTCCGGTTCTTCCTCTCCGCAACACCATTTTGTTGAGGGGTGTAAGCAGCGGAATATTGATGACGAATCCCCTCATCACTAAGGAAATCATTGAGTGTGTAGTTCTTGAACTCGGAGCCGTTGTCACTTGATACGTCTCCAACGTATCGATAATTTCTTATGTTCCATGCTACTTTATTGATGATACCTACATTTTTTATACACATTATATGTCGTATTTATGCATTTTCTGGAACTAACCTATTAACAAGATGCCGAAGAGCCAGTTGCTGTTTTCTGCTGTTTTTGGTTTCAGAAATCCTAGTAAAGAAATATTCTCGGAATTGGACGAAACTTTCGCCAGGGTCCTATTTTGCAAAGCTTCCAGAAGACCGAAGACCTAACGAAGTGGGGCCACGAGGCAGCCAGGGGACCGGCGCGGCCCGGCCCTGGCCGCGCCGACCTAGGCCCGTGTGGCCCCCCGCGTTGACCCTCCGCCTACTTAAAGCTTCGTCGCGAAACCGAGAGCCACGATACGGAAAACCTTACAGAGACGCCGCCGCCGCGTCCCATCTCGGGGGATTACGGAGATCGCCTCGGCACCCTGCCGGAGAAGGGATTCATCTCCCGGAGGACTCTACACCGCCATGGTCGCCTCCGGAGTGATGAGTGAGTAGTTCACCCCTGGACCATGGGTCCATAGCAGTAGCTAGATGGTCGTCTTCTCCTTGTTGTGCTTCATTGTTGGATCTTGTGAGCTGCCTAACATGATCAAGATCATCTATCTGTAACACTATATGTTGTGTTTGTCGGGATCCGATGGATAGAGAGTACTATGATTATGGTGATTATCAATCTATTGTTCATGTGTTGTTTATGATCTTGCATGCTCTCCGTTATTAGTAGAGGCTCTGGCCAAGTTTTTACTCTTAACTCCAAGAGGGAGTATTTATGCTCGATAGTGGGTTCATGCCTCCATTGAATCTGGGACAGTGACAGAAAGTTCTAAGGTTGTGGATGTCTTGTTGCCACTAGGGATAAAACATTGATGCTATGTCTAAGGATGTAGTTGTTGATTACATTACGCACCATACTTAATGCAATTGTCTGTTGCTTTGCAACTTAATACTGGAGGGGTTCGGATGATAACCTGAAGGTCGACTTTTTAGGCATAGATGCAGTTGGATGGCGGTCTATGTTCTTTGTCGTAATGCCCAATTAAATCTCACTATATTTATCATGTCATGTATATGCATTGTTATGCCTTTCTCTATTTGTCAATTGCCCGACTGTAATTTGTTCACCCAACATGCTTTTATCTTATGGGAGAGACACCTCTAGTGAACTGTGGACCCCGGTCCTATTCTTTACATAGCATACAATCTACTTGTTTTACTGTTTTCTTTGCAAACATCTTCCACTCGATACGTTTAATCCTTTGTTACAGCAAGCCGGTGAGATTGACAACCTCACTGTTTCGTTGGGACAAAGTACTTGGGTTGTGTTGTGCAGGTTCCTAGTTGGCGCCGGAATCCCTGGTGTTGCGCCGCATCACATTTCGCGACCATCAACCTTCAACGTGCTTCTTGGCTCCTAGGTTCGATTAAACCTTGGTTTCATACTGAAAACTTGCTTCTATACGCATCATACCTTCCACTTGGGGTTCCCAACGGACGTGTGCATCCACGCGTATCAAGCTAAATTTCTGGCGCCGTTGCCGGGGAGATCAAGACACGCTGCAAGGGAGTCTCCACTTCTCAATCTCTTTACTTTGTTTTTGTCTTGCTTTATTTTATTTACTACTTTGTTTGCTGCACTAAATCAAAACACAAAAAATTAGTTGCTAGTTTTACTTTATTTACTGTCTTGCTCTCTATATCAAAAACACAAAAAAATTAGTTACTTGCATTTACTTTATCTAGTTTGTTTTATTTACTGTTGCTAAAATGGCCAACCATGAAAATACTAAATTGTGTGACTTCACAAATGCAAATAATAATGATTTCCTATGCACACCTATTGCTCCACCTGCTACTACAGCAGAATTCTTTGAAATTAAACCTGCTTTACTGAATTTGGTTATGAGAGAACAATTTTCTGGTGCTAGTTCTGATGATGCTGCTGCCCATCTCAATAATTTTGTTGAACTTTGTGAAATGCAAAAGTATAAAGATGTAGATGGTGATATTATTAAATTGAAAGTGTTTCCTTTCTCATTAAGAGGAAGAGCTAAAGATTGGTTGCTATCTTTGCCTAAGAATAGTATTGATTCATGGACTAAATGTAAGGATGCTTTTATTGGTAGATACTATCCTCCCGCTAAAATTATATCTTTGAGAAGTAGCATAATGAATTTTAAACAATTAGATACTGAACATGTTGCTCAAGCTTGGGAGAGAATGAAAACTTTGGTAAAGAATTGCCCAACCCATGGACTGACTACTTGGATGATTATCCAAACCTTCTATGCAGGACTAAATTTTTCTTCGCGGAATTTATTGGATTCAGCTGCTGGAGGTACCTTTATGTCCATCACATTGGGGCGGCTACAAAACTTCTTGATGATATGATGATAAATTACTCTGAATGGCACACGGAAAGAGCTCCACAAGGTAAGAAGGTAAATTCTGTTGAAGAAACCTCTTCCTTGAGTGATAAGATTGATGTGATTATGTCTATGCTTGTGAATGGTAGATCTAATGTTGATCCAAATAATGTTCCTTTAGCTTCATTGGTTGCTCAAGAAGAAAATGTTGATGTGAATTTCATTAAAAATAATAATTTCAACAACAATGCTTATAGGAACAACTATGGTAATACTTATGGTAGATATGAGGAAAGGATGTTAGAAATTGAAAGATCCACTAAAAACTTTATGCAATCACAATATGAGCAAAATCAATTGTTTACTAAAACTATGAATGAACAATCTACCTTGTTGAAAAATATAGGAAATCAACTTGAAAACTTGAATAGGGAGATTTCTGGTCTGCAAACTAAAATTTCAAATGCTGAAACCCGAATCTCATACATGTCTGCATCACAATCTTCTTTAATTAATAAAATGGCTGCTAAACCTGATGATATTGATAGTAAGATTACTACTACAGCAAATGCCATCCAAGTTAGAATTAATGAGAATATAAGATTAATGGCTGAATTGCGTGCTAGGTGGGATAGAGAAGAAAATGAAAAACTAGCTAAAGAGAATAATGTAGTTAAAGTTTGGACTATTACCACCACTAGTAATGCTAATTCATCACATGTTGCTGCACCTCCTACTATCAATGGTAAAATAATTGGTGTTGGCAATGTTTCTACTCCTAGTGCAAAGCGAACAAAACTGCCTGAAATTGCTAAAACTGCTGAAACTGCTTGTGATAAAACTGCTGAAATTTTTTCCAACCTTGGGAACAATGATCCCATTGCTGTAGCTCATAATGATTTAGATTTTGATGATTGCCACATCTCTGAAGTTATAAAGTTCTTACAAAAACTTGCTAAAAGTCCTAATGCTAGTGCTATAAATTTAGCCTTTACAAAACATATTACAAATGCTCTCATAAAAGCTAGAGAAGAGAAACTAAAACTTGAAACTTCTATTCCTAGAAAGTTAGAGGATGGTTGGGAGCCCATCATTAAAATGAAATTCAATGACTTTGAATGTAATGCCTTATGTGATCTTGGTGCAAGTATTTCTGTTATGCCTAAAAAGATTTATGATATGCTTGACTTGCCACCATTGAAGAATTGTTATTTGGATGTTAATCTTGCCGATAATGTTAAAAAGAAACCTTTGGGGAGGATTGATAATGTGCACATTACGGTTAACAATAACCTTGTCCCCGTTGATTTTGTTGTCTTGGATATCGAATGCAATGCATCTTGTCCAATTGTGTTGGGAAGACCTTTTCTTCGAACTGTTGGTGCTGTTATTGATATGAGGGAAGGTAATATTAAATACCAATTTCCTCTCAAGAAAGGTATGGAACACTTCCCTAGAAAGAGAATGAAGTTGCCTTTTGATTCTATTATTAGAACAAGCTATGATGTTGATGCTTCTACTCTCGATGTTACTTGATTTGCACTTTCTGCGCCTAGCTTATGGGAGACAACCCATGTTTTTACCTACAGCAATTTTTTGTTTTGTTGAGTCTTGGAAGTTGTTTACTACTGTAGCAACCTCTCCTTATCATGTTTTTGTGCCAAGTAAAGTTTCTATGTCAAAGTTGATGTTATATTTGGGATCGCTGCGCAGAAACAGCATTGCTGTCTGTCACGAATCTGGGCACAATTCTCTGTAGAAAATTCGAAAAATCTGCCAATTTACGAGCGTGATCCTCAGATATGTACGCAACTTTCATTAGTTTTGAGTTTTTCCATTTGAGCAAGTCTGGTGCCATTTCTAAATTCGTCTTTACGGACTGTTCTGTTTTTGACAGATTCTGCCTTTTATTTCGCATTGCCTCTTTTGCTATGTTGGATTTATTTCTTTGATCCACTAATGTCCAGTAGCATTATGCAATGTCCAGAAGTGAAAATAATGATTGTGTCACCTCTGAATGTGTGAATTATTAATTGTGCACTAACCCTCTAATGAGTTTGCTTGAAGTTTGGTGTGAAGGAAGTTTTCAAGGGTCAAGAGAGGAGAATGATATACTATGATCAAGAGGAGTGAAAGCTCTAAGCTTGGGGATGCCCCCGTGGTTCACCCCTGCATATTTTAAGAAGACTCAAGCGTCTAAGCTTGGGATGCCCAAGGCATCCCCTTCTTCATCGACAACATCATCAGGTTCCTCCCCTGAAACTATATTTTTATTCAATCACATCTTGTATTCTTTGCTTGGAGCGTCGGTTTGTTTTCGTTTTTGTTTTTGTTTGAATAAGATGGATCCTAGCATTCACTTTGTGGGAGAGAGACACGCTCCGCTGTTGCATATGGACACATGTGTCCTTAGGCTTTACTCATAATGTTCATGGCGAAGTTTCTTCTTCGTTAAATTGTTATATGGTTGGAATTGGAAAATGCTACATGTAGTAATTCTAAAATGTCTTGGATAATGTGATACTTTGCAATTGTTGTGCTCATGTTTAAGCTCTTGCATCATATACTTTGCACCCATTAATGAAGAAATACATAGAGCTTGCTAAAATCTGATTTGCATATTTGGTTTCTCTAAGGTCTAGATAATATCTAGTATTGAGTTTTGAACAACAAGGAAGACAGTGTAGAGTCTTATAATGTTTACAATATGTCTTTTATGTGAGTTTTGCTGCACTTGTTCATCCTTGAGTTTGCTTCAAATAACCTTGCTAGCCTAAACCTTGTATCGAGAGGGAATACTTCTCATGCATCCAAAATCCTTGAGCCAACTACTATGCCATTTGTGTCCACCATACCTACCTACTACATGGTATTTCTCCGCCATTCCAAAGTAAATTGCTTGAGTGCTACCTTTAAAATTCCATCATTCACCTTTGCAATATATAGCTCATGGGACAAAATAGCCTTAAAAACTATCGTAGTATTGAATATGTACTTATGCACTTTATATTTTATTAAGTTGCTTGTTGTGCGATAACCATGCTTCTGGGGAACGCCATCAACTATTGTTGAATATCATGTGAGTTGCTATGCATGTCCGTCTTGTCTGAAGGTCTATCATTTTAGTGGTTGGAGCATGCAAAATTGTTAGAGAAGAACATTGGGCCGCTAACTAAAGCCATGAACCATGGTGGAAGTTTCAGTTTTGGACATATATCCTCAATCTCATATGAGAATAATAACTTTGCTACATGCTTATGCATTTAAGAGGAGTCCATTATCTGTTGTCCATGTTGTCCCGGTATGGATGTCTAAGTTGAGAATAATCAAAAGCGAGAAATCCAAAATGCGAGCATTCTCCTTGGACCTTTGTACAGGCGGCATGGAGGTACCCCTTTGTGACACTTGGTTGAAACATGGCATGCGAAGACCCGGTAGTCCAAGTTAAGTAGGACGAGGTGCGGGCACTATTAGTATACTATGCGTGAGGCTTGCACTTGTAAGATATAATTTTCATAACTCATATGCTTTATTACTACCGTTGACAAAATTGTTTCATGTTTTCAAAATAAAAGCTCTAGCACAAATACAGCAATCGATGCTTTCCTCATTGAAGGACCATTCTTTTACTTTTATTGTTGAGTCAGTTTACCTATCTCCTTCCACCTTAAGAAGCAAACACTTGTGTGAACTGTGCATTGATTCCTACATACTTGCATATTGCACTTGTTATATTACTTTATGTTGACAATATCCATGAGATATACATGTTACAAGTTGAAGGCAACCGCTGAAACTTAATCTTCTTATGTGTTGCTTCAACACCTTTACTTTGATTTATTGCTTTATGAGTTAACTCTTATGCAAGACTTATTGATGCTTGTCTTGAAGTACTATTCATGAAAAGTCTTTGCTTTATGATTCAGTTGTTTACTCATGTCATTACCTTTGCTTTGATCGCTGCATTCATTACATATGTTTACAAATAGTATGATCAAGATTATGATGGCATGTCACTTCAGAAATTATCTTTGTTATCGTTTTACCTGCTCGGGACGAGCAGAACTAAGCTTGGGGATGCTGATACGTCTCCAACGTATCGATAATTTCTTATGTTCCATGCTACTTTATTGATGATACCTACATGTTTTATACACATTATATGTCGTATTTATGCATTTTCTGGAACTAACCTATTAACAAGATGCCGAAGAGCCAGTCTGTTTTCTGCTGTTTTGGTTTCAGAAATCCTAGTAAAATATTCTCGGAATTGGACGAAACTTTCGCCAGGGTCCTATTTTTGCACGAAGCTTCCAGAAGACCGAAGACCTAACGAAGTGGGGCCACGAGGCAGCCGGGGGTGGCCGGCGGCCAGGCCCTGACCGCGACCTAGCCCCTGGGCCCCTCGTGTGGCCCCCGCGTTGACCCTCCGCCTACTTAAAGCTTCCGTCGCGAAACCCCCATCGAGAGCCACGATACGGAAAACCTTACAGAGAGACGCCGCCGCGCGAATCCCATCTCGGGGGATTCGGAGATCGCCTCGGCACCCTGAGAGGGGATTCATCTCCCGGAGGACTCTACACCGCCATGGTCGCCTCGGAGTGATGAGTGAGTAGTTCACCCCTGGACCATGGGTCCATAGCAGTAGCTAGATGGTCGTCTTCTCCTTGTTGTGCTTCATTGTTGGATCTTGTGCTGCCTAACATGATCAAGATCATCTATCTGTAACACTATATGTTGTGTTTGTCGGGATCCGATGGATAGAGAGTACTATGATTATGGTGATTATCAATCTATTGTTCATGTGTTGTTTATGATCTTGCATGCTCTCCGTTATTAGTAGAGGCTCTGGCCAAGTTTTTACTCTTAACTCCAAGAGGGAGTATTTATGCTCGATAGTGGGTTCATGCCTCCATTGAATCTGGGACAGTGACAGAAAGTTCTAAGGTTGTGGATGTGCTGTTGCCCCTAGGGATAAAACATTGATGCTATGTCTAAGGATGTAGTTGTTGATTACATTACGCACCATACTTAATGCAATTGTCTGTTGCTTTGCAACTTAATACTGGAGGGTTCGGACGATAACTGAAGGTGGACTTTTTAGGCATAGATGCAGTTGGATGGCGGTCTATGTTCTTTGTCGTAATGCCCAATTAAATCTCACTATATTTATCATGTCATGTATATGCATTGTTATGCCTTTCTCTATTTGTCAATTGCCCGACTGTAATTTGTTCACCCAACATGCTTTTATCTTATGGGAGAGACACCTCTAGTGAACTGTGGACCCCGGTCCTATTCTTTACATAGCATACAATCTACTTGTTTTACTGTTTTCTTTGCAAACATCTTCCACTCGATACGTTTAATCCTTTGTTACAGCAAGCGGTGAGATTGACAACCTCACTATTTCGTTGGGACAAAGTACTTGGGTGTGTTGTGCAGGTTCCTAGTTGGCGCCGGAATCCCTGGTGTTGCGCCGCATCACATTTCGCGACCATCAACCTTCAACGTGCTTCTTGGCTCCTGGTTCGATTAAACCTTGGTTTCATACTGAGGGAAACTTGCTTCTATACGCATCATACCTTCCACTTGGGGTTCCCAACGGACGTGTGCATCCACGCGTATCATCACTTCTTATTGCCATAATGAGGAGGTTGTGTTGGCGTTGCACCTCGGTGGCAAAGTCAATGAATATTTGTTGAGTCTCATCTTTCGTCTTGAGAAAGTAGACCCAAGTGTATCTTGAGTAATCATCAACAATCACCAAGCAATGTTTCTTCGCACCAAGACTTGCATGAGTAACGGGACCAAAGAGATCCACATGAAGGAGCTCCAAGATCCTCTTGGAAGAGATGATAGTCTTGCTTGGATGCGGAGAGTCATGCATTTTGCCTTCAACACAAGCCCTACAAACACGATCTTTGGCAAAAGAAACACTTTCCATTAGTCCCACAATATGGTTCCCCTTGTGAAGACTTTGCAAAGTTCTCATGTTGACATGGGCTAGGCGGCGATGCCACAACCAACCCACATCCGCCTTTCCGAATAGGCACATCGCACTTGAAGTGGTGGTCCCCGAAAAGTCCACCACATACAAGTTATGTTCGCGATACCCAACGAAAGCGACTTTTAGAGTCTTGCTCCACAAGAGGACCACAATATCATTATCAATAAAGACGGCGAAACCCATCTTGCCAAGGGCGGAAACGGAAAGCAAATTGTAACCAAGGGTTTTGATAAGCATGACATCCACAAGTGTTATGTTGTGTGCAACCACAACCTTGCCAAAACCCAATACCTCGGATGTAGAATTATCGCCAAAGGAGATGGTGATATTGTTTAGGGATTTCTATTTTCGTGCCCTCGGGTCGTTAGTTGTACTCAGTTTTCCCCAGCCCCTTAGTTTTTCCTCAGTTTTCCCCTCCCTCTAGTTTGAAACCCGAAGAAGGAGCTCAGACGGAAGGAATCCGTTTATTTGGACGTTCTATGCTGGCGTGTTGCGCCGCGTCGTCTGTGGGGCTGCGTCGTGTGGGGCCGCGTCGCGTGGGGCCGCGTCGCGTGGGGCTGGTAGAAAGGGACCGCGTGGGACAGGACGAGAAGCGTTTGGTTGCACGTGAGCAGGAGCTGGGTTTTGTCTCTCTCGGCCCAAATTGGCATTTTTAAGAGCACCTTTTCCCCTCTTTCTCTCTCTGTCTTTTTCACCAAATTAGTATCAAATCTAGAGAAGCTTCTATTTCTGTCTTTCTTCAATATGGCAGCAAATCTAGTAGCAAATCTCTAGGGTTATTTATGCCTTTTGGCCCTCGTTTTTTGCCCAATATGGCAGCAAATCTAGTAGCAAATGTAGAAGCTAGTATATGATAAATTGACAACTGCATAATCAGAAAACTAAGTATAATACATAGGGAAACTGCATACAGCAGCCAAAAGCAGCCAATAACGTTGTAATATACAAGACGCACGCAATGTATGGACAACAAGAAGATTAGGATGAATGAATTTGTTCTTCATTCCTCCTCATATATTTCGTCGTTGCTCCAATCGTGCATTACCCGAAGGAAATATTCATTGAACTCCCTCCGTCTGCAGTGTGCGGCCAATACATCCTCCAAACGGTATGGCTTGTGTTCATTTCTCATACCGTAGTTTCCTATTCTATCCACACGTTCTGGCCACTCATCCCAGGCCTTTGTATCATGAGAGTACTCTCTGATATAACCCAAATCCGTGTAGTAGATGCAGCCAGGTCGAAGTGTCGGGTACACTCTGGTGTCGATGGAGATACACCGGATATAATTCACGAAGAAGGCATTACTGCCAATGTTACTGACCGGATGGAGAGAGCGGCTCTGAGTGTCCACACGGTACACCAATGGTCTGCCCGCCAAAGCCACGCTGACCAACAACACAAGCAGCAGATCACCATCCGACTTCACGAGGTAGAACTTCTGATGTCCAAGT
Organism: Lolium multiflorum; assembly: GCA_030979885.1. Taxonomy (NCBI): domain Eukaryota; kingdom Viridiplantae; phylum Streptophyta; class Magnoliopsida; order Poales; family Poaceae; genus Lolium; species Lolium multiflorum. Next base: position 165,043,069 of record CM061748.1, on the reverse strand, counting down.
TCTGGAAATGAAATTAGTGTCTCCATCTTGACAGTGCTCGTGCGCTGCTGCAACTGTACATTGGTGCACACTATTCTTCCGTGCTCTAAATTGTCCACAGCTAGTGCATACAGTTCACCATTGAACGGTGTAATGCAACGCAGACAATGGTTCTTGATCGAAAATCTGTTTTCCCAATCTTTATCTATATCCTTAGTTGGAGTGCTCTCATCGACCCAACCAATTTCCGACGGGTAATGTGCGGTAACGAAGACCATAGTCGGGGATTTGATCACAGCGACTGATTTCAGGAAAACAGATGGCATCTGCGCCTCAAACATAGTGTTCGATTTCTTTGTGAGTGGGTTCAGAAGCCGTATCTTGTGCGGCGGGTTCTTCTGGGCAAGCACGATGACGCCACGGCAAAATCCGACGAAGTAGTATCTGGGCAAGCACGATAACATTCAGCACTAAGATGTTTAAGATTGAAAATAAAGAGGTAGATATGGAGGAAGTTGAACCTTGTATGAACTTCCGATAGATCTATGGTGACGTAGCGTGATGTGCCGAGTTGGAGGAAGGTGAACTCAGCGACGTGTGGAAGGGCGTGGTCTAGCATGATCCATTCGTCCAGGTGCACGTCGGGCTCAGGCAAACCTGAGCGCCAATTTCTACAGACTTGCCTCATGGCAGAGTAGGTGTCGGCGTACTCCTCGTTCACCAGCAAGCATTCGCCGATCTTGTGAAGTGGTCCATCAGCCGAGAGAGAGGCCCAGTTCACGGAGGAGCCGCGCTTGATGCGCCGCCCTCGGAGGCGACGCGCTCGGCGGCGGCGGCTCGGCGGCGACGGGCTCGGCGGGCCGGCGGGCTCGGCGGCGACGGCTCGGCGGCGACGGGCGCGGAGGCGACGGGCTCGGAGGCGACGGCCGCCGGCGCATTCTTCTTCTCCATCGCCGGCAGGGTAGCGTGCGTACGGCGGTTGGGGTTTTTCGATTTGGAGAAGTTGATGGGACGTGAGAGGGGTGGTTTCGTGCGTGAGCGAGAATGAGACGACTGTGTGCAGAGGGAGGGAGGGAGGGGCTTACGCGTCCTAAATGCGACCCGCGTCCTACGCGTCCACTATTTGCACGTCTGCACCGCGACACGCGTCAACAATGGCACGTCTTCCACTTCTGCACCGCAACACGCGTCCTCGAGTCTAACCCTGGAAATTTAGATATACTCAGGTATACCCTCGAGTCATATACTAGCATTTTTTGTGTGCTCAGTTTTCTCCTTGAGTGCTAATACTGGCTAGTGCAATATACTCAGTTTTACCCTCAAGTGGCTGGTCAACAGAGAGTCAACAAATGGGATTAACTAGTTAAATGAGTTATTTAATGTGCAAAAAAATCCGAAAAAGAGTGGCACTTACTCATGGAGTCTTTACCACAAATTGCCACTTCTCAAATTATAGATAAATCATAGATAAATCAAGTTTCACCACAAATTGCCACTTCTCAAATCACCTAGTAGCTATGAAGGTGCATGGTTTTCCATAATAAGCCCTACCCAAAACAGCTTTCCCCAAAACATACTTTGTCTGAATGAGGCCATAATTTTCACACTCGTGTAGATTTGTATTACAGATAGTTTGAGGTAGGCCAAGATGGGTTTCATTGTACAAAACACGCATTTTCCAATTTTTAAATCTCATATTTCAATCCCTTAGTCTGTTTACTACTCACTTGCCCTTGGTTTCTTGATACTACTCAGTTTTGCCCTCTCCCTTCACACACTCTCACAGACGCCGAACATTGCCCTGATTGGTCTAGCCCATGTCACGCGGATCGTGCCCGATGACCGTTGATCGTATGATCTAACGGGCAGGATAATCCCTATCTCTCTCTCTGGTCGGGGCCACCACCCTCTCTCTCTCTCTCTCGTCGGTTAGCTTCCACCCTCTATGTATGCGAAAGGGCGGTTACCCAGTACGCTAAAGTTTGGTTTTCTGCATTATTTTTCACGAGCTAAATTATAAACCTTTTTAGGCATTATTTTTCACGAGCTAAATTATAAACTCTTTTTAGGCATTACTTTTCACGCAAAAAACGATAAACCATCGCCGATTTGTTGTAGCCATTACTTTCCACGCAAAAAACGATAAACCATCACCGATTTCTTGTAGCCATTACTTTTGTTTTAGCCATTACTTTCCACGCAAAAAAATGATACACCATCACCCATTTCTTGTAGCCATTACTTTCCACGCAAAAAATGATAAACCATCACCGATTTTGTTGTAGCCATTACTTTTCACGCAAAAAAATGATACACCATCACCCATTTCTTGTACCCATTACTTTCAACGCAAAAAACGATAAACCATCACCGATTTTGTTGTAGCCATTACTTATCACGCAAAAATATGATACACCATCACTCATTTCTTGTACCCATTACTTTCCACGCAAAAAACGATAAACCATCACCGATTTTGTTGTAGCCATTACTTTTCACGCAAAAAATGATACACCATCACCCATTTCTTGTACCCATTACTTTTCACGCAAAAAACGATAAACCATCACCCATTTCTTGTAGCCATTACTTTTCTTTTAGGAATTACTTTTCACGGTAAAATGATAAACTATATCACGAAGTTCCATTTCCGTCAACATAGTCCGCATTACTTTTTTTGTTGAGATATATACCCCCACAACGGTCGTCTCCTCCTTAATTTATTGTGTATAAACCCCCACAATGGTCATCTCCTCCTTATTTTATTGTGTAAACCCCTACAACGGTCATCTCTCCCTTATAAACACCCACACGGCCATCCCTTGTGTCAATAGGTTCTGCCTCTCTCTTCTTCGTTCACATACACTTTATCCATTGCCATGGCTTCCACGTCTCGGACGCGGACCGGAAGGGGAAGGGAAGGGAAGGGGAAGGGGAAGGGGAAGGGGAAGGGGAAGGGGAAGTGGATCATCATCATTGCCACCACCACCGTCAACACTGCCATTGATCATAGAGGAGTTCTTCATCGTCGTCTATGAAGACCCTTTGGTCAAGAAGGTACGTACGCGTTCCCACATATATGATGCATGTGATTAATTATGGGCATGTTCTAAAAAACCTTTAATTTCAAGGGTTCCCTAATTTCAAACGATCGGCGCTCGATCTCTTTGCAGGAACTCCCAAAAAAATTGCGGACTATCTTGACGGCAAGGAGCCAGCTAAGGTGTATCTGCGAGCAGCTGACTGCGGTCCTCGTCTCTGGACCGTGGAGGTCCTATTTGACGGACAAGGCCGGATGTACCTCGACAAGGGCTGGGAGAAATTCGCCATCGCGCACGGTGTGGATTTCGGCTGGTTCGTACACTTCAAATATGAAGGCGATGATGTGCTCACAGTGAAGGTGTTTGACGGAACAATGTGCAGGAGGTACTACTACTCAGACGACGAAGATACTGATGATGAAAGCGACGACGACGTGAAGCCATGCATCCATCCCCTTTAGATAATTAAGGGGATCATGACCAAGAATATATATGTAGCTTCATATGCATCGATTTAGAGATCTAGCTATTTTCTATATATTATGCATGTAAAAAATAATATCGCATTTCCACTATTATTCGAGCACCACATCCTCGCCGCCACTGCTAGGTCAACGCCGGGATGCACAATGTTTAGCATAAAAGTCACTTTAGATTAAGCTGCGAAAATAGTCACCTGCCATGGGCTGAGGCGGCCCCTACAGAGCGGCTCTATATTATATTCTCTAAATAAAATAGACGACCACAGCGGTCATTGACTGCGGAGGCCCCACAGAGCGGCAATATATAATTTTCTATAAATAAATAGACGACCCACTAGTCATTGGCTGCGGCAGCCCCATAGAGCGGCCCCATTTGTCATTGGCAGCACCGCGTATACAATCAGTAAATAAAACGGCCCACGCGTCAGCGGTAGATGGAGCCACCCGTCAGCACGAGACGGTCAGCGAGGAACTGACCTCACGGTAACGGTAAGGCCTCTGACCTGACGGCAACCCGCGTCTTCGATGGGTTTCAAACTAGAGGAGGGGAAAACGAGGAAAAACTAACGAGTAGGAAAACTGAGTACAACTAACGAAGCAGGGGCACGAAAATAGAAAACCCTATTGTTTATGTTGGGCCTCAACTCCTTGACGAGGTTCTTGCCGCCGGTCATATGACTTGTACATCCACTATCAAGTACCCATTTTGAACCTCCGGCGGCATAGTCCTACATGAGATCAAATCTTGGATTTAGGTACCCATTTCTCAATGGGTCCTCTTTTGTTAGCAACAAGGGTCTTTGGGACCCAAATAGACCAAGCAACATAACCATCATATGGGCCAACATATTTAGCATAAACATCACCATAATAATCTTTAAATAGAACATAGTGAGGGTTAGCATTTCCCGCATTATCATCATTAATGGTGTTGCCCTTAGGGGCTTCACCATTGGTGATAGCTTTCTTCTTCTCTTGTGCGGGCTTGGCCTTTTGCTTGTTTGCTTTCTTCGCCTTGGCATTGTAACCTAGGCCCTCCCTCCCATTGTTTGATCTTTGCTTACTCAAAAGATCATCCAAAGAGAGTTTACTTTGGGGAGAGGAGGCCTTAGCAAGTTCATCCTTCAACCTAGCATTTTCCTCAATAATATTTGCATGATCACAAGAAGGGGTAGAGGAACTAGGCACATCATATGAAGCAAGCCTAATTTGAAGTTGCTCATTTGACTTGGATAGGAGAGAGTATTCACTCTTCAAGGCTTTGTGAGCTTTGTCTAGTTCATCTAGATCCTTCACAAGTTTCTCATGATCAACACCAAATTGGGCCTTTTCCTTTTTAAGCAATTTAGTCTTAGCCCTAGCATGATCTCTAGATTTAGTGAGCTTGTTAATTTCATCTTGAGGCTCTTCAAGATTTTCTAGCCTCTCCTCAAGAGAAGCTATAGTTTCTTGACTTTCCTCAAGGGCATTTTTAAGAGCATGGATTTCAAGAGAGTCTTCTCTCTCTATTTGACCCTTTTTCTCAAGCATATCATTTTGTTGAGCTAAACGAGCCATGAGATTTGAAACATGCTTTTTGTTGATACCTTGTAGGTTAAACATGAATTCATCAAATTCTAGCATTTCTTGTTTCACTTTTAGACTAGCATCATCAACCCCTAGATCACTTGATATGTTAGGCATAGAGGGGCTAGGAGATGATACCTCGGAGGATTTGGCCATGAGACAACTTTCTTCCTCCACATGAATGATCTCATTGGGGGATTCACTTGGTGATGAAGAGTTAGTGGAGAGGGAGGCAAGAGCGACCAATCCATTAGAGGTTGCATCTTCTTCATCATCAACATCATCATCTCCGGAGGAATATTCTTCATGAGTTGATAGCACAATAGATGTGTCCAAGGAGGACGTTGCCATGAAGCAATGTGCATTCTTGATATGAGGATTCTCATTGGGGGATTCAAAGAGAGATGAAGAGGGAATGTTGGTAGTGACGATGGCGGCCACTTCTTTTGAGCTTCCTTCTTCATCATCACTAGAGCTTACAACTTCATCGGAAGAATATTCTTCCCTAGTCACTAGCACAACTTTTGGGTGCCTCTTGCCCTTCTTGGTCTTGTTGTTGTAGAACTTCTTGTTGGGGGCTTTTGAGTATTTGCCCTTTGATTCTTTGCTCTTGTCCTTGGGAATGAGCCTTCCATTATGAAGCTCTCTATTTTCATAGGGGCATTCGGCAATGAAGTGGCGCTTGTCATCACAATTGTAGCATGATCTTGTCTTTGGACCAAAGCTAGTGAACCCACTCTTGTGGTTTCTCTTGATGTTGTCTTCCTTGGCCTTGGAGGGATCAACCCAAAAGGACTTTGCATGGAAGGCCATGTGATCATGATAGTGGCATTCCAAATCTTCCGGATAGGACATACTCCAAGATGCCCTATATTGCTCTTGAGGGTGCACTTCTTCTAAGGGGTTGACCACCAAGGCAAGATTGTTCCCTTTTGACATACCAATGGCACGATTGAGAGAATCATGAGAGTTTTGCTCGAGCACCTTGAGGGCTTGCATCTCGTGCACGGCATCTTGAGAAGAGAGAGAGGAATAGCATTCTCTCCCAACAAGGGTCTTGACATCAATGGGTACATATGGCATCATGCATTCAATGTACTTCTCCTTGATCCAAGAGTCATTGATGTGGGTGGCACCAATAAGCCGGAAGGAATCGGCAACAATGAGGAGTCTTGAATACATGTCTTGATGATCTTCATCCGGTAGCCTCATGAATCCTTCGGCTTGATTCCGAAGAGCATTATACTTGTTCCTTCTCGTGCTCTCACTTCCAATGCAACTAGCGGCCAAACCTTCCCAAGCTTCCTTGGCGGTGGTGTAGTTCCGAACACGAGGCAAATCCTTTGTCCCCACACTAGTTTGAATCATGTGCAAGGCGGTGTTGTTGAGTTGGCTATCAACCGCTTCTCTTCTAGTCAACTTGTCGGGGTTGTAAGGGTTGAAGCCTTCCTGGATGATTCTCCAAAGTTTATTGGAGGCACTGCAAACATGAGAGCGAAACTCAAATCGCCAAGTATCGTAATTCTCAACGGAAAACTTAGGTGGGTCGCCCCGAATGTTCAAATGAGGATGGGGACCGGTATATCGGGAGATAGAAAAGGTGGAGCTACTCGATTGTAGCTCTCACCTCCACTAGTATCCCTAGGAGATGCAATGGTAGATTTGTTAGTGTTTAAGTTATCACCTTCCACGGGTTTGGTAGAGGAGGGTAGTGCCGAAGCACCTCCCTCTTCTAACACACCCGTGTCCTTTACCTCTAAGACGGTAGCCTTAGGAGGGACCGGAGTCATAAGCTCGGAAATTAGTTTTCTCATGCTTTCCATTTGAGCGTCCATGGAGGATCTCAACGAATTGATGTCCTCCATGGTGACCACCTTACCGGCCTCTACCGGGGGCACATCGTCCGGCATACTCTTAGGCGGTTAAGCCCGAAATAAGAGCCGAGGCTCTGATACCAATTGAAAGGATCGTATGCCGCACCTAGAGGGGGGGTGAATAGGTGCTAACCAATTTTTAGTTCTTTTTCAATTTAGGTTTGACACAAAGGTAAATTCTCTAGATATGCAACTAAGTGAAATTACCTATATGACAAGGTTATCAACTAAGCAAGATATAGCTACGCAATATATAGGAGATAGAGTGGGATAGAGGTAACCGAGAGTGTAGCACGCGTTGACACGGAGATGATTCCCGTAGTTCCCTTCCTTTGCAAGAAGGTACGTCTACGTTTGGAGGAGTGTGGTTGCTACGCAAGCCAAACCAAAAGCCACGAAGGCTTCACTCAGATCTCCTGTGAGCAACGCCACGAAGGCCTAGCCCACTTCCACTAAGGGATTTCCTCGAGGCGGAAACCGGGCCTTTACAAAGTTCTTGGGGCACACATCCACAACCAAATTGGAGGCTCCCAAATCTGTAACAACACAACAAATCAACAAGCATACATCAACAACAACAACTAGGGATCCAAAGAGGAACACTAGCAAGGGGGCCCTCAAGCATAAGAGGGGGAAATGAGAAACGCTTCGGTGAGGATGTAGATCGGGGTCTTCTCCTTCGATTCTCCAAAGCACAAGTGATTTGGGTGGTTGAGAGAGGAGATCTGGCTATTTTGGTGTTCTTGGTGGCTCAGCAATGGAGGATGAAGATCTTAGGGTTTGAGCAAGCTTCCAAGGTAGGTGAAGGGGGGTTTTTATACCCCACCTACTTTTCTGCCCGTTGGAGGTGAAACCCCGGCAGTGCCGGCCTTGAGACGCCGGCAGTGCCGGCCACTTTTCTGAAACTGAAGATCGACAGTCAGGCCGGCAGTGCCGGTGTTGCCGGCAGTGCCGGCCACTGCCAGGTTTCAGCTTCTTCTTCCTTTTCTTTTCTTCCTTTTTGAGTGGGTCGAGATTTTCCGTGGTATCTTTTCCATAACTGTAAACCACTTAGCACACGGTTAAATTGTCACCGGTGTTGTTAACAAACACACAAAACTTAGAGATCATGAAATGTTCTTTCAGAAGGGCTGTGCACAAAACCCCAAGTCTGCAACAACAAAACATTTCATTCTAGGAGCTGGAACAAGGTATACCAAGTTCCTGGACTGGATCCAATGGATCCAATCCATCCATTATGCATGACATAGTCATGGGATTGAGCAGATGCTCAAAGGGGAAATCATCACTTGGTTTCACCAAGGATCACTGTCAGTCAAAAAGCCACTAAGATAGAACCCATCCAGATACAGATCTTGTGCACAGAAGCAAGATCTCATGCACAGATAGCACCAGTAGATGTATTGCAATAAATAGCAGCTAGTAAAGACTACACAGATAACCCTAGGCACATAACCATCAGTAAACCCTAGATTTTCATCACAGGCAAGCATATTGGCATTCATAGCTAGTATGATCCCCAAATATGCAAGCAAAGTTGAGTAGCCCACAAGATCCAACCATTTAGGTGAGCAACCAGTCAGTAGCTAGGCTACTGAGGTCACATCACACTTTTAACCACCCAAAGGAAAGCCATCATCATCCAGAAATGGATTCAGAATTCATTTGCTTGTCAAATGATCATGAACAACAAACTCATACACAAGCAAATAATTTAAATCATCACTGCATAAGCAGTTCATCATAAATTAATTTATTCAAGCATGATTATATCATAGATCCATGCTAGTTACTGACAGTAGCATACTGTAAGGCAACACAAGCACATATCACTGCATCATAGCCACTGGATCAAGTCCAGTAAGCTAGGGAGAGCAACATCACATATACACAGAGGCACTAGCATGCTTAAGCATCAGCATCAACAAGGAAAAGGATCCACTTAGCCACAGAATTAATCAGTAAGCCACCACTGACATTTCATTGATCAAATGGATCAAATGAATCAAGTTAAACCACACAAACAAGCTAGCCAGCAAGCAATGGTTGATCCAATGGATCAATAGCTTACACAGGAAGCACAGAAGCACCTCACAGGCACCACTGGCACTCACAAGTGTCACTGATGCCCAATAGTACACCTAATCAAGCAAGTGTAGATTGCCAGTAAGTATAGCAAGCCCATAAGCATGAACAACATGGCATAACAAGCTCATAAGCAATTACAGGATAGCATAGCAAGATCAGAGCATGCTAGGGCAGCAAGCAACACATGGCATGTACAGCAAGCTAGGCAACACTGGCCAGTACCAGAAACTGGTGATTGGCCATAGCTTACAGAAAATGGAAGCACAGGCAGCTTAGGCAGCTATTGCAAGGCTCTGTGTGATCACAGGATCACCAGGGAGCAGTAGAACAGGAGGAAGAAGAAGCACAGTAGCTTGGGAGGCGCACAGAAGAGAAGGAGGAGACGAATCACTTACATGCGCCTGGTAGCAGAGGCTATGGCATGGCGAGGCAGTGCTCGCGCGGCCATAGCAGCTGCAAGACCAGGCGCCGGCGTTACGCCGACGAGCACGAACACCACCACAGCACGGCACGGAGACGACGGCACAAGTACTGCGAGCAGACCTGCGCCAGGTCGGTCTCGGAGGCGCACACGTCGTCGGCAAGGACGAGAGCTCGCCGGAGTTCGTCGAGGCGATTCTCCACGAGATCCAGAACGGAGGCGATCCACTAGGAGAGGAAGAGATGGAAGAAACCACGCGGACGGATCGATAGATCGTCGCGCGGCGGTTCTGATGGTATCGGTGGCGCGAGCAGGGGAGCTAGGAGGCGGCCGGAGCATGGTGGCGGCCATGGCGGCGACGCCGTCGCCACGCGTATCGCCAGGGGGTTAGGGTTCGAGAGAGAGAGAGGAGCGAGCGAGTGTGTCGGGCCGAACCCGTTTGGTTCCACCAAACTGGGTTTGGACAGGCCTTAGTGGGCTGTCCTGTGGGCCAGAATTAGTGGGCTGGCCCAATAGGGGCCAGGAGGGGTATTTTAGGCATTTCACATTTAAAAATAACCAGATTTTCACCAAATTTTAATAAATAAAATACAACTCTAAAAATCCATTAAAAATTGGATTGGTGAGTAAAAATTTATTCTTAACAAGAATAAAATATGAAATAAAATTTAATGAACAAATTTAAATTTGTGAATTTTATGAATTTAAAATTAAACATTTGGAATTTCAAATTATGATTTCCTTGTATTAATAAATCAAGGAATAATCCCAAATAAGTTCAAATACTTATTTTTAAATATTTCAAAATAAAATTCTATTATTCCAAGTCATTTCTATTTTGAAAAAGGTATTTTCCAAAGGAAGATACTCTATTCCTCTTTATTCTCAAAAATATAGAGACAACTCTATTATTTCAAATTATTTTGGAATGTATAATGAATCATCTAGATAAAGTAGTTTTACTTTGAATTATGTTACCTTATGTGAATTAAAGTGGTTTATACATTAAAGCAATTGCAAATTACTGCCAAAGGCATAAATCTTAACTCAACCCTAAATTGTAATAACTCATTTGGGTAAAGGGATTCAACAGAAAATAATACATCCATGCATGCATCATTTGGATTTTATAACATTGTCCTTACCGGACAATGATGCTTCTTTACAGAACCCGAGGTCCAGGTTCCATCCAACGCATTGAACTGCACTATCTCGCAGTCCACAGGCAAGTTCACCCTTGCTCATGTCAATTTGAGTATTTTCTATTAATTTAATGCAAAGCTATATGACTTATCATTCCTGCATTGAAAATGAAATGTTACTTTTCCAATTATGAATATGACTATGTGGATGGCAATGGAACCATGGTATGTGTTGATTGGTGGAGGTTCCATTGCAAGGGTACTATTCATCTAGGACTAAGTACCAATGCCGTCTAGTGATTCTAGCGCCGTACATATCACGTTGACCATAAGATCTATAATGGCTCTGGGGAAGCCAGCTGTATCTTTTCCCTCCTGCACGCCAACGGACTTGATAGAGCCTGGCGGGGTGCTGGAGGCACTGCCGTAGGTTGGGATAGCCTTTAAAATCCCCATCCGGACGTTTGGATGAGAGGCTCTACCGTCTATGAAGGATTGTCCGACGTACACCGTGGGTAAAGCCGTATGATCGGGAGATGTCTACCGGGGTGTACGGATGGACAAAAGGGTGGGTTTGCAGGGTCGCAGAGAAGGCGGTGTGGGCTTGGATCTTTATACCTGGCCTCACACCAAGGAAGTGTGAACGGGGGCAAGTCCCTGCGGTTGGCAAAAAGGGTGAGATCTCTTATGGGAAAAGTAACGCACCTCTGCAGAGTGTATCAAATTGTGGTTGTCACTCCCTGTTCCGGGAAGTGAACTGCGAACGAGGAAAGGAACTCCGTGAAGTTCTAGTCAACCTGTGAAGACTGACGGGCATAGTTTTCTGAATAAAATAAACCTGTTGAAGAAATGATTTCAAAACATGCATTGACCTAAGATTTTCTGATCGAGGGTCGTAGCTAGTGCATCAAACACCTTTTACTCTTTTGAACTTGCTGAGTACCCCTGTACTCACTTTCTTTCGACACCCTTGCTAGACTGTGATACGGAAGTGGAGGCCATCACCGATGGAGCACCCGAAGGAAGCTACGAGCTGGTCTACGAGGAACCTGATCTTACCGGAGGAGTTGAAGGAGTAGACTATGGGATAGTCTACGGACCCGATGACACGGAGGTGGAGGAGTAGTGATATATCTTAGTATCATAGGGCCGAGCAGCGTAGTGGCATACTTAAATAAGTTGCTGAGCTCTTTTTATATCTATGTTGGTTTGTAATGGTACTTTAATCTTGTAGGGTGTTCTCATCGGACCTGTGAGAATACCAACTTGTTAAGACCATGATTGTAATATATTATCGAGTGTTGTGACCTGCAATGTTTCTGTTGTACCACTCTGAGGGATGTGATATTTGTGAAGAAGTCCCTTCATGAAGATCATATCAACGACTTGTATACTACAACATGCAGTGGTATGCTGGGTCACCGCAGCTGGTATCAGAGCAAATGTTGCGACCTTAGGTTGGAAAAACCTAGTATAGGGAAGAAACCTGTAGGAGTCAAGTTGAAATAGTAAAGGATTCTCTAAAAATATGATGTTTATTCACTTGAGAATAGAAAAATCATATATTTTAGTGCGAAAATTATTTATTATAACTATTATTGTACACTATCACTACTAATTTTCTGCTTTTGTATACAGCCATAATGGCGTACACGTTTCCCAAGAGGACTTTGAGGAAGGTTGATGGCTGGCTCGGTGATTATGAGGGACTGATGGCCCACAAGTATAGGGGGTGTATCGTAGTACTTTCGATAAATAAGAGTGTCGAACCCAACGAGGAGCAGAAGGTGTTGACAAGCAGTTTCGATGAAGGATTCACTGTAAATGCTCACAGACAAGTATTCAGGGGTTTTGATATTGCAGATAAATAAAGTACAAGTAAATAAAATGCGAGAGAAATAATTGCAGCGAGTGGCCCAATCCTTTTTAGCTCAAAGGACAAGCCGGTTTGATTACTTATAACTAGCAACGTGGCCCGCGCAATTTGCGCGGCTAGATGTGTAATTAATGAATTATAGATTTGGGTTTCGTGTACAAAGATGATGGTTAATTGACTTTGTATGACCTTCACTAAGGGGCCCAGTTTTTCCTTGCAATAGAATAGAGCTCACCTTTTCACTCACACAACATGGTAATTTGAAATTACGATTATTTTTCACTCTTCTTTCTTAAGATTTAGCTATTAAATTTACTTTGAAGTTTTTCATCTTCAATGAAGCATATATCTGAGTGTACTGTACATTTCTTTACAAATAAAAGTGTGTGTTGCAAAAGAAAAAATTGAAAGCCATCCAACGTAGTTATGCACAACATTGTAAAAAGCAGTGTGGCAAATTAAAATGGTAGCAATTTTAGGTATACAAAGTGCACATTTACCTCCTCAGCTTTGTCATTTAAGTAAAATGTCTCAAGCCTATCACGTGCACACATTTTTTTAGAAGGAACTATTGTTGCTGATCTTGAAACGAAAGATACTTCTTCCACCTAACAGTTTTATCATGTTCAGGGCTTGGTTCTTATTGACCAACATTGATGTGCAAATGTGAATGATTCTTGAAGTATAGCTGTTTTACTTTACTTCAACCAATTTCAATGATTAACATATCTCTTAATTTGGCTATTTAATCAGGTGTACTATACATATCCTTTTCAACATATATAAGTGTAATGTACATGTTTCCACCTTGGTCCTTGCATGGTCAGACTTATCCCCTGATTTTATTTGTAACTCTATTCCACGGTGATCAAACCGAAAAGATCTATAAATAGCCTTAAGTTCATGATATGTTAGTTTACAAACCTGAGTGTCTACTTAGCAGTTTGAAATATCTGATGATGAAGCATCGATGCTCCAGATACAATGACAATAGTAGCCAGGGATGACCCAATTGGGCTCTCCACATCATATCAACTCATCGAATATCTGAACTTGTTTCATTCCTGTGGAAAGTATGGCCCTCCCCATTCTCAGACATGAATTAATCATAGTGACCACATACCTGAAACAAAAAGAAAAATCGTATATTAACTTAGGTAATTAAATTAACACCTAGATGCTTCTATATATTGCAAAAAAAAAAACACGTCAGAGAAGCTGAGAACAACCACACAAAAAATTATGAGCACGCTGTACCACATTACTGATGGTGTATTGCTCTCTATATCAACCAGTACTTATAGAATTGGGAAGAAGAAGGTTCTATATTATCAGCTGAAAAGATCCAATGACCGTTCAGTCCAAATAGCCCGAGTCGATGTATCTGATCCAAAATCCATGAAAAAAATCAATGCACGGAGTTAAATTGTTCGGTAAGGTTCTTTCACCTAAGTCCTTAGCTGATACGTATTTGGAGTAAAACTAATACACATTTCGGAGCTATAGTATTTCCATGGCCGACCACTTCTTATACTTTATGTTCAAATCAAGATAAAAAAGGCATACTGCTTTCATTTGCTTCAAGGTCCAATTCAGATGTCGTGATCACACACAAATTTCTGCAATAACCTGAGCCTCAATACCTGTCATAGTCTCATAGACATACGATGCAAATCAAGTAAAAATATTTATAGAACAAAATCTAGAAAGTGAATGCCCAACATCCAAACCTATCGCTGCCAGAAAGCAAAATTCAGTTAGCACTTGTCTTTAATCCCCGACAGTCCACCTTGAGTACAATATGAAATTGCCCTTGGCTCCTCGCGACGTCACGCACGCATGTGCCTTGCTCTCCAGACAGCGGGTAGCCTCCGGCGGTCGGCCTTGTCTTCCTCCTGGAATTACTCATGCAAGTTATTAGACTTCATATCAATGTAATATATTGGAAAAAGACTGAAAATGTATTCACGATATTTAAACACATGCAAGAAAGCAAAATTCAGCACATGTCATTAATCCATGAAAATAAAATCAATGCACGGAGTTGGAATTAAACTAATACACATGTGGGTGAGATAGTATTTCTGTGGCCGACCACTTCTTATGCTTTAAGTTCAGTTCAAAGAGAAACGGGAAGATTAAAAAAAGGCATACCGCTTTCCTTTCCTTCAAGGTCCAATTCTGATGTCGTGATCACACACAAATTTCTGCAATAAGGTGAGCCTCAATACCTGTCATAGTCTTATAGACATACGATGCAAATCAAGTAAAAATATTTATAGAACAACTCTAGAACGTGAATGACCACCATCAAAACCTGTGGCTGCCAGGCAGGTTTGTAAATCTACATGTCAGGTTCTAAAAAAAAACTGCATATCAGCTCGCGCACCATAAATCTGCATATGTGCTAATCAAGGTCGCCGGCGGAATTCTTGCTCCATGCATCTACATGGACCAATCTAGTACTTTGTGAGCTGCCTCGCGCTGCAATCGACGAAGAGGTGCACCATGGAGTCATGGTCCAATGCCAGTAACATCCATTCGACATGAGGCGGTATTTGGAACCGGCAACAATCTGGCGATCTAGCTAGGCTGATCGTCCCTTGCCATTGGCCTGCCCAGTAGCATTGAACCCGACTGGGAACCCCATCACCACTCCGGCGGGTGCCGCCGACACCCCTGACACCCCTGCCACCGCCGCCGAAGGCACCTTCCCCTCCTTGGCGACACCACCACAGCAGGAACCACCACTCCCACTCGCCGCATCTTCCACGGTCTTGCCGCCTTTCCCCAGCTCTTTCCTTGGCGCCGGACCGCTCAGCCTCTTGACTCTGATGTTGACGATGCCGTTGCGGGTCCCAATCCTCGACCCGCTGTCGTAGAGCCGGTAGCTGAGGCAATGCAGGTGGCCCGGCGGGCCGACGCTGAAGTCGGCGGCAGGCACGCGCGTAGCCGCCATCGACTCGGCGCGGCCGTCGCTCTTCTGGCGGTAGATCTCCACGTCGATCGCCGTCGCCCGATCGGAGACCGTCACGCGCAACGCCTCGCCCCAGCAGGGGTACCCGTTACAGTGGCCGTCCTCGTCGTTGGCGCGGGTGCGCGCCGCCGCCGTGTCCGTGTGCACCACGGCGTACGCGCTCCGGTCGAGCGGCTTGCGCCGCATGGTGCCCCCGAGGACGACCCTCCTCCGCGCACAGCGCGAGCACGTCCAGGTCCGTCAGCCGCGACGTCGGCGGCTGCTTCGAGAAGGACGACGATGAGGAGCACTCCGCGGCGAACTTGGTTGTGCCCTTGAGCGCCATTGCTGGTTGGTTGGTCGCTGGTGATCTAGTTCGATCGGTGCGTACGTTTGGATCATGGAGGCAGGGTCTCATTAATTAGGAATAATACTGTAGGTGACCAAAATACTGGATTTTGATCTGACGTGTGGCAGTATAATATTAAGCATACCAGAAAATTTCATTAGACCTGTCATGCCAAAGCACCCGATTCAGACTTGAAGTGCAGGCCAGTATGATCCCGTTTCCTTTTCTGCATGCAGGACTGATCCTTTTTTCCGAGAACACGACTGACCGATCCAAAGCCCTGCAAATAAGAGACAAACCATGCAGGCAACCTAATTAATGTAGCTATGTCTGCGGCGACACAACCCAAAGCAATGGACTGAGTGGAGACCTGCAGCAAGGCGACAAAAGCACCTTGCTTTCCGACATGGTGTTAATCGTTGAACTGCGCTGTTGATTGCAGCTACCGGTGGCTTACGCAGTTCTAGGTCCGACGTCCTGACATACGGCGAGCTTGGCAAGAGGCGGCGAGCTTGGCAAGAGATGCGTCTGGAAGGAGACGAAGCAGATACCAATTAACGACTGCGCGGAAACACCGTGGGTTAGTTTTGATCGGATAGAGGAGCAACTTCGAATCTAATTGTAGTCTTTAACGGCTTATCTTTATTTGTTTGTTCCTTGGTTAACCTGACGCCCCCGGCTGTTTCTTAAAATCTGAGACGTTGGTTTCTGTTGTCTAATATGTGATTAATCTAAACCGTTAATTGTTTGTTGTCTTAATAATATAATAGATGACCAAACGTTCTTGAGGACACACGGGGATTTTAGTCTAGTACTTTCGCTTCATGTGGCTAAATAATCTTCATTGTTTTGATAAGTGTTGTGTGGGTGAACCTATGCTAATGCACCGCCCTTCCTAGGACTAATACATACTTGTGATTATACCCCTTGCAAGCATCCGCAACTACAAGAAAGTAATTAAGATAAATCTAACCACAGCCTTAAACTCTGAGATCCTGCGATCCCTCTTGCATCGATATACTAACGGGGGCTCAGGTTTCTGTCACTCCGGCAACCCCGCAATTAGCAACCGAATACAAGATGCACTCCCCTAGGCCCATAAATGGTGAAGTGTCGTGTAGTCGACGTTCACACGACACCACTAGAAGAATGACACCACAACTTAAATATCATAACATTGAATATTACTCAACCATAATTCACTACTAGCATTTAGACTCACCCATGTCCTCAAGAACTAAACGAACTACTCACGAGACATCATATGGAATACAATCAGAGATGATATGATGATGAATAACAATCTGAACATAAACCTTGGTTCAATGGTTTCACTCAATAGCATCTACAACAAGTATAGAATAACACCGGGAGAGTTTCCCCTATCAAACAATCAAGATTTAACCCGAATTGCTACAGCGATGACGAGGTGCAGCGGTGGTGATGGCGGTGTAGATGGTGGAGATGATGATGATGATGATGGAGATGGTGTCCCGCTCGATGACGATGGCGATGGCGTCGATTTCCCCCTCCGGGAGGGATTTCCCCGCGGATTCCTGCCCGCCGGAGAGCTCTTTCTCTCTGGTGTTCTCGCCCCGCAGAGGCGGCTGTAACCCTTCGTGAGGTCCTCTCTGTGGCTTAGGTTTTCGGGACGAAGGAGTACGCGAAGAAAGGAGGCGAAAGGGGCTGTGGGGCCCCCACACCACGGGGTGGCGCGGCCAGGCCATGGGCCGCGCCGGCCGTGGTCCGGGCCCACAGTGGCTCCCCTCTTCTTCCCCTTCTGGCTCCCTCCGTCATCTGGAAAAATAGGAATTTACGTGAAATTTCCTTCCACAGTTGATCTTCCGAAATATTGCATTCTGACGATGCTTTTTCCAGCAGAATCCTGGCTCCGGTGCTTGATCCTCCAATGATGATGAAACATGCAAAATAGATGAAATAACATAAATATTGTGTCCCAATATGAAATATATCAATGAATAACAGAAAATTATGATACAGAATAGTGATGCAAATTGGACGTATCAACTCCCCCAAGCTTAGACCTCGCTTGTCCCCAAGCGAAACTGAGCTCGATAAACAAGACCACATGTTTATGGAGTGAAGAGTCGATAAATAAAATACGGACAAGAAGCATCATATTCATTCACACAAGACATTCTAGTAAACAACTTCCTCATATAACTCATCTTGAAATAGGTAAAGAGAAATCACAAGTAAAGGTGCATAAGAAATCATAGTTGGTGATGGCAAACTTTGTTCTTGGTCAGAGAACTACTAACGGATTGTACTTCTAAGCAAATCTTTCATATTAGAATTTATAGCTGGGCTTCCATATTTAAGCATAACAATCTCCTCATAATCATTGATAACTTCAAAGTCATATTCATTCAGATAAAATTGGTACTAAACAAGAAAGTATAAAAGACATGATTAACTGAATCATAGCATAAATGATTGGTTCACAACAACTCAATTGCTTGCTTGAGATAGAGAGAAATAGGTTTACTGACTCAACATAAAAGTAAAAGACAGGCCCTTCGCAGAGGGAAGCAGGGATTAAATCATGTGCTAGAGCTTTTCAAGTTTTGAAATCATATAAAGAGCATAAAAGTAAGATTTTGAGCGGTGTTTGTTGTTGTCAACGAATGGTAGCGGGCACTCTAACCCCCTTGCCAAACGAACCTTTCAAGAGCGGCTCCCATGAGGGACGGCATCTCTACCAGCAAGGTAGATCATCCCCCTTCTCTTTACACATGTATTTTAGTTTTATTAAGGATGACACTCCCCCCAACCTTGGCTTTCTCAATCCATGGCTAACCGAATCCTCGGGTGCCTTCCAACATTCACATACCATGGAGGAGTGTCTATTGCAAAATTAAGTTGCTTACTGATAAATCAGAGCAAAACATGTGAAGAGAATTATTAATGAAAGTTATTAATTGGGGCTGGGAACCCCGTTGCCAGCTCTTATTGCAAAATTATTGGATAAGCGGATGTGCCACTAGTCCATTGGTGAAAGTCCGCCCAACAAGATTGAAAGATAAAACACCACATACTTCCTCATGAGCTATAGAACATTGACACAAATAAGGAGTAGTATAGTTTGAATTATTTAAAGGTAGCACATGAAGTATTTACTTGAATGGCAGAAAATACCATGTAGTAGGTAGGTATGGTGGACACAAATGGCATAGGTTTGGTCTAAGGTTATGGATGTATGAGAAGCATTCCCTCTCGATACAGGTCTTTGGCTAGCAAGGTTTGATAGCAAGCATAAAGGTTGAGGGAAACAAACAAATATACATATGATAGAAACAATCATGCATCTTTCTCATAAGCACAAGCAATTTTAACTTTAGAATACTAAGCATAGAGATAATAGAGTAATGTATCTAAGTGTATTTCTCTCTTCTATTAAACATCAAGATGTTGTTGCTATTGACCAATGCTAAGTTTGCCAAAACCAAATAGATTTACTTGATGCTCCCAAAGTGATATCAATACTCATGTCAAGAGTAATCATATAATGGAGATTGCAAACTAAAATAAGGTGTGCAAAAAGTAAATGATAAGACTTCTCATTAATATTCCATAACGATAACTCACACCAACGGATACATAGATAACTAACTAAGAGAGATACTTCCACATTGCATACTATTTCATATGATAACTTCCCTACTCATGATATGACACTACTTGATAGTAAAAGATAAAGGTGGTGGTGATGTGATACCGCGGCACTCCCCAAGCTTGGAACAAACCAAGGGGATGCCAATACCGATGATGAATTACTCCTTCGGTGATGATGGTGATGGATTCTTCTCGACAAGCTTCCTGACAAGCTCCTGTAAACCTTCAATCTCATAGGTGAGGTTGCGATCATCTCCGAGTTGTGCTCAACGCGGCTCATAATCATGTCCGGTGGTGAATCCCAACTCTTAGAATTGTTTCCCCATCCTTCAGCTTCAGATTTCATCTCTCCTGCATTGTCAGAACGATTTATATCCCAATTACTTGGCAACACTACCTTGGGGGTCCTTTCAGTTTGACGATCGTAGATTAGATTGCGGTAAGGGTTGTAATTGCTCGGAGAAGATGTCCTTGGAGCCAAGTAATGACGTGGAACCGCTCCTCCGGTAGCGATTCGTGCACTCCTCTTGATGTTGGATGGATTTGATATCACGCCAATACTTGCGACGGTGGCTTGTTGGTGTTCCTGCGGAGCTTCCTCCACTTCTTCCTCATCCTCTCTTGCATCTTCTTTCTTCAGCTCCGGGTCTTGAATATTTTCCTTCAAAGGTTCCTTGTCCTTGTTGTTGGAGACCATGGTGCTTCTAGATCAAAACAAATCTGGCAGAAAACAGCTCGAAACAAAACACGACGAGAAAACGATATTACGGACCTCCAGGGGTCCGGGATTATATAGCAAAAATTTTCGCGACAAAAGGAAGGTTCCAGATCGAACCAGAGTCGGAAAGGGGCAACGAGGCGGCCAGACCATAGGTCGGCGCGGCCAGTGGGGCCCGCGCGGCCTATGGTGGCACGCCCTCGTGCGTCCTTTCCACTCCGTTTCGAACTCGTAATTTTTCATATTTTCTAAAAACAGCAGAAATAATGTTCGGAAAGGTAAACGCGGACTTTTTATTACCTATACTGTTACCTATTCAAAGTCCAGTTCTGGCGGACTGTCAATTTGTCCTTTGATGAAAGCCTCCGGTGTTTCCACTTGAATAATATCAACATCAACATTATAAGAATCGCCCGAGATATAATGCTTGAGTCTTTGTCCATTCACCACTTGTGTGGCATTACCTTGGAGAGAGCTAATTTTAATTGCTCCTGAACGATACACCTCCTCAACAACATATGGTCCTTCCCACTTCGAGAGTAATTTCCCTGCAAAGAATCTGAGACGAGACCGATACAATAGGACTTTATCCCCAATATTAAACTCTCTTTTGATAATCCTTCTATCATGCCATTTCTTAACTTTTTCTTTAAAGAGTTTAGCATTTTCATAAGCTTCACTTCTCCATTCATCTAGAGAACTTAATTGCAACAACCTCTTATTACCGGCTAGTTTAGATCTTTATTTAGTTCTCTAACAGCCCAATAAGCTTTGTGCTCTAGTTCTAAAGGTAAATGACAAGCTTTTCCATAAACCATTTTATAAGGTGACATTCCCATAGGATTTTTATAAGCAGTTCTATAAGCCCATAGTGCTTCTTTCAATTTGCTAGCCCAATTCTTTCTAGATTTATTAACAGTCTTTCCCAAAATGGATTTAATCTCTCTATTTGATAATTCTACTTGACCACTAGTTTGAGGATGATAAGCGGAAGCAATTCTATGATTAATACCATACTTAGCAAGAGTTTTTCTAAAACCTCCATGAATAAAATGAGAACCTCCATCAGTCATAATATATCTAGGTACTCCAAATCTAGGAAATATAACATCTACAAGCATTTTTATAGAGGTCTCACCATCAGCACTCTTTGTAGGTATAGCTTCTACCCATTTAGTAACATAATCAACAGCGACAAGTATATGAGTGTTACCTTCTGAAGAAGGGAAAGGACCCATGAAGTCGAATCCCCAACAATCGAATGGTTCAATAACAAGAGTATAATTCATAGGCATTTCATTGCGTCTAGAGATATTGCCAACTCTTTGACATTCATCACAAGATAAAATAAACTTCCTTGCATCTTTGAAGAGTGTTGGCCAATAAAAACCTGATTGTAGAACCTTTTGCGCGGTTCTATCTCCAGCGTGATGTCCTCCATAAACACTACCATGACATTTACTCAATATCTCCTGTTGTTCATATTCAGGAACACATCTTCGCATAATACCGTCCACTCCTTCTTTATATAAGTGTGGGTCATCCCAAAAATAATGCCTCAAGTCATAAAAGAATTTCCTCCTTTGCTGAGCTGAAAAGGTTGGAGGCAAATACTTCGAAACAATAAAGTTAGCATAATCTGCATACCAAGGGCTCTCTCGCGAGCTCACCTTTATTACAGCCAATTGTTCATTTGGAAAACTATCATTAACAGGAACAGGATCATAAGCAATATTTTCCAATCTAGACAAATTATCAGCAACAGGATTATCAGCACCTTTCCTATCTATAATATGTAAATCAAATTCTTGCAAAAGAAGTACCCATCTAATAAGCCTTGGCTTAGCATCTTTCTTTGTCATAAGGTATCTAATTGCAGCATGATCAGTATGAATTGTAACTTTTGAATCAACAATATAGGGTCTAAACTTGTCACAAGCAAAGACTACAGCTAACAATTCCTTTTCAGTTGTAGCATAATTTCTTTGAGCAGCATCAAGAGTCTTACTAGCATAATGAATAACATTTAATTTTTTATCTACCCGCTGTCCAAGAACAGCGCCTACAGCAAAATCACTAGCATCACACATAATTTCAAAAGGCAAATTCCAATCAGGAGGTTCGACTACAGGAGCAGTTGTTAAGGCTTTCTTTAGAGTTTCAAAAGCTTCCTTACAATCATCATCAAAAACAAAAGGTACATCTTTTTGAAGAAGATTAGTAAGAGGCTTTGAAATTTTAGAGAAATCTTTAATAAATCTCCTATAAAACCCAGCATGACCAAGAACACTACGAATACCTTTAACATCCCTCGGATAGGGCATCTTCTCAATTGCTTCAACTTTAGCTCTATCAACTTCAATACCTCTCTCGGAAATTTTATGTCCCAATACAATTCCTTCATTAACCATAAAGTGGCATTTCTCCCAATTAAGAACAAGGTTAGTTTCTTCACATCTCTGCAAAACTTTATCGAGGTTTCGCAAGCAATTATCAAAAGAATTCCCATAGACAGAAAAATCATCCATGAACACCTCTACAATACTTTCGCAAAAACCATGAAAAATAGCAGACATGCATCTTTGAAAAGTAGCAGGAGCATTACATAAACCAAAAGGCATACGCCTATAAGCATAAGTTCCATAAGGACAAGGAAACGTGGTTTTCTCTTGATCTTTAGCTTTAACAGCAATTTGTGAAAACCCAGAATAACCATCAAGAAAGCAAAAATGAGTATTTTTAGATAACCTTTCTAGCATTTGATCAATAAAAGGTAAAGGGTAATGATCTTTCTTAGTAACTTTATTAACTTTTCGAAAATCAATGCACATTCTATAACCTACAACTATTCTTTGAGGAATAAGCTCATCATTATCATTAGGCACAACAGTCATTCCTCCTTTCTTAGGAACGCAATGCACAGGACTAACCCATCTACTATCAGCAATAGGATATATAATACCAGCTTCAAGAAGTTTTAATACCTCGTTCCTTACCACCTCTTTCATCTTCGGAATTAGACGACGTTGATGTTCAACAACAGGCTTTGCATCTTCTTCCATATTAATAGCATGTTGGCAAATAGAAGGAGAAATCCCTTTCAAATCATCAAGTGTATAGCCAATAGCTCCTCGGTGTTTCTTCAATATTTCCAATAACCTTTCTTCCTCAATCTCTGAAAGCTTAGAACTAATAATAACAGGATATATTTTCTTATCATCAATATGAGCATATTTAAGATTATCAGGTAAAGGCTTTAGATCAAAAACAGGATCTTCCTTTGGTGGCGGTGTTGTACCCAAATCTTCCACCGGTAAATCGTGCTTGAGAATAGGTTGGCGAAGAAAAATTTCCTCAAGCTCATCTCTTTCTTTCCTAAAAGCTTCACTTTCACTATTCTCCAAATGTTGCTGCAAAGGATTATTAGGAACAAGAACAATAGATGCACACTGCTCCATTTTAAAATCATTACTAGGCAAGTCAGCTTTATAAGGAGTTTTGGTAAATTTAGAAAAGTTAAATTCATAAGGTTCACCAGCAAATCTAGTCAAAATTTTCTCTTTCTTACAATCTATAATAGCTCCACAAGTATTTAGAAAAGGTCTACCAAAAATGATAGGACAATGATCACTAGCAGCAGAACCAAGTACCAAAAAGTCAGCAGGATATTTAATCTTACCACATAGAACTTCCACATCTCGAACAATACCAATTGGAGAAATAGTTTCTCTATTAGCCAGATGAATAACCACATCAATATCTTCAAGTTCACAAGAACCAATTTCGTGCATAATCTCCGTGTAAAGCTCATAAGGAATAGCACTAACACTTGCACCAATATCACATAAACCATAATAGCAATGATCACCAATTCTAACAGATAGCATAGGAACACTAACTTGTTTGGGTTTATTAGGATGTGAAACAATATTAGAAGCATCTTCACAGAAAATAATATGACCATCCTCCACATTTTCAGTCACAAGATCTTTAACTATTGCAACAGGTTCAATTTTAATTTGTTCTTCAGGTTCTTTAGGTTTCTTTTCACTTTTATTAACCGCACTAGATATGACAGAGTACTCCTTCATTTTAGCAGGGAAAGGAGTTTTTTCGATATAAGCTTCAGGAATAACATTATCAACAGTTTCAATCACTACACATTTGTTTACAGATGAATCAACTTTATCTTTATACGGTTCATGATACTTATCAAAATTCTTCTTAGGCAGTTCATAATGAGAGGCAAAAGCTTTATAAAGATTTGCAACAACTTGGGAATCAAGACCATATGTAGCACTCATATTACGAAATTTATCAGTATCCATAAAAGCTTCAATGCATTTATAATCATAAATTATACCCGATTCTCTATCTTTGTCGTTCTCCCATCCTTCAGTATTTTCTTGGATCCGATCAAGAAGGTCTCTTTTAAACTCTTCATTCTTGCGTGTAAATGATCCAGAACAAGAAGTATCCAGCAAGGTCTTGTCTTGAAAAGAAAGTCTTGCATAGAAATTATCAATAATAACATTACCAGGAAGCTCATGAATGGGGTATTTGAGCATTAAAGACTTCAATCTCCCCCAAGCTTGGGCAATACTCTCTCCATCATGAGGCCAGAAATTATATATGCGGTTCCGATCTTTGTGAATTTCACTTGGAGGATAAAATTTGGAATAAAATAAAGGCACAATGTCCTCCCAATCAATAGAATCACCATTCTTCAGCAATTTATACCATGCGCCGCTTTACCAGACAGCGATATAGTGAATAGTTTCTTCCTAACTTCATTCATAGAAATACCTGCACATTTGAATAACCCGCATAATTCATGCAAAAACAATAAATGATCACCAGGATGAACAGTTCCATCCCCTTCATAGCGGTTATCCATAACACGTTCAATAATTTTCATAGGTATTTTATATGGTACTACTTCCTCACCTGGCGCTTCATCCACTACCGTTGCAGTAGTAGTAGATTTCCCAAATAGAAATTGAAGAGAAGATCTCTCCATAATGATTTATAGCAGCAGGCAGAAATAAAATCAGCACAAACAGTAAAGGTTTTCCTTACCAATTCCGCTTACCAATAGCGCTTCACTCCGGCAACGGCGCCAGAAAATAGTCTTGATGACCCACAAGTATAGGGGTGTATCGTAGTACTTTCGATAAATAAGAGTGTCGAACCCAACGAGCAGAAGGTGTTGACAAGCAGTTTCGATGAAGGATTCACTGTAAATGCTCACAGACAAGTATTCGGGGGTTTTGATATTGCAGATAAATAAAGTACAAGTAAATAAAATGAGAGAAATAATTGCAGCGAGTGGCCCAATCCTTTTTAGCTCAAAGGACAAGCCGGTTTGATTACTTATAATGACCAAACGTTCTTGAGGACACACGGGGATTTTAGTCTAGTACTTTCGCTTCATGTGGCTAAATAATCTTCATTGTTTTGATAAGTGTTGTGTGGGTGAACCTATGCTAATGCACCGCCCTTCCTAGGACTAATACATACTTGTGATTATACCCCTTGCAAGCATCCGCAACTACAAGAAAGTAATTAAGATAAATCTAACCACAGCCTTAAACTCTGAGATCCTGCGATCCCTCTTGCATCGATATACTAACGGGGGCTCAGGTTTCTGTCACTCCGGCAACCCCGCAATTAGCAACCGAATACAAGATGCACTCCCCTAGGCCCATAAATGGTGAAGTGTCGTGTAGTCGACGTTCACACGACACCACTAGAAGAATGACACCACAACTTAAATATCATAACATTGAATATTACTCAACCATAATTCACTACTAGCATTTAGACTTCACCCATGTCCTCAAGAACTAAACGAACTACTCACGAGACATCATATGGAATACAATCAGAGGTGATATGATGATGAATAACAATCTGAACATAAACCTTGGTTCAATGGTTTCACTCAATAGCATCTACAACAAGTATAGAATAACACCGGGAGAGTTTCCCCTATCAAACAATCAAGATTTAACCCGAATTGCTACAGCGATGACGAGGTGCAGCGGTGGTGATGGCGGTGTAGATGGTGGAGATGATGATGATGATGATGATGGAGATGGTGTCCCGCTCGATGACGATGGCGATGGCGTCGATTTCCCCTCCGGGAGGGAATTTCCCCGACGGATTCCTGCCCGCCGGAGAGTTCTTTTCTCTCTGGTGTTCTCCGCCCCGCAGGCGTGTAACCCTTCGTGAGGTCCTCTCTGTGGCTTAGGTTTTCGGGACGAAAGAGTACGCGAAGAAAAGGAGGCGAAAGGGGCTGTGGGGCCCCCACACCACAGGGTGGCGCGGCCAGGCCATGGGCGCGCCGGCCTGTGGTGGGCCCACTGGCTCCCCTCTTCTTCCCCTTCTGGCTCCCTCCGTCATCTGGAAAAATAGGAATTTACGTGAAATTTCCTTCCACAGTTGATCTTCCGAAATATTGCGTTCTGACGATGCTTTTTCCAGCAGAATCCTGGCTCCGGTGCTTGATCCTCCAATGATGATGAAACATGAAAAATAGATGAAATAACATAAATATTGTGTCCCAATATGAAATATATCAATGAATAACAGCAAATTATGATACAGAATAGTGATGCAAATTGGACGTATCAGGGACCACTTACAGATCTCCTGCGTGGGATGCTGAAGGAACTTCATTGTGAAACTCGGATACCTGTTCTCAAGTACATCTATTATGATGGAGAGATAGTAGCCAAGTGCAGAGTTTCAGTTCAACTACCTGCGCAACTGGAGATGAGCCGTATAATGCCATATGGAGAAGCCAAAACCCTTACCACAGCCTTTCACATGGCCATATTCAAGGCAATCCTTGAAATAAGGCAGCACAAGTCAGTAGAACTGCTATGTTCGGAGTATTCTCATATACCTCATGCCGAGGAAGATGAGGATCCCACTCTGAATCATCTGCTGATGGCAAACAAACATCCTGAAGTTGCAGCGCAGCATATGGACAGCTGTAAGTCTTTACTGACTACGATGTACCTTCTACACGTAAAGATGGTGGGAGAGATTGACCACATGCTAGCTGAGTTCACGGACCCTGATAAAGTCCAAGCTCGGATGCATGATCTGAGGGCACAACCCCAATATACAACACCCTTATTTAGCCTAAACAATCCTGTAGATTGGAGTGGCCAGGCAACCCAGAAAGATCCACTCACACCCAACTTTGTCCCACACTATCCACATGTGTCAGCATCATATGATTCTGGATATGGGGGAGATAACTCATGGAACCTAAACTGCTCCGAGTCACCAATCGAAAACTCAACCGGTTGGCGTTTCGGGGAACCTTTTGGAGATGAGGAGGAACCTATTCCATGTGACACTGGAGATGAAAGTGGCGGGGTTAACCAGTATGTGAACCGACACTATGGGAAGGAAGAGAAAGGTACTGATTCCATTTCTTTAGACTTGGAGATGGGGTTCTCAAAACCATCACAGTACGAGGAAGGTGAAAGCTCTGGAGTGAAAAAGAAGAAGAAGAAGATGAGGGGGCAGGTGAATCGAAACCCTTCATGGATGACCAATGAAGGAGGTATGTATCCTACTGGGGATACATACGAGTCATTGTCCAGTTACTTTGGCATGACTGATCTCTGTCTCGGCACTTCGTCCGATTCAGATTACATACCTACTGGAAGGACCTTTGTTCCGGACGGTGTTCGGAAGACGAGTCGTTGTACCGGATGGACCCCAGGAATGTATGCGGAGGCGAACGAAGATGATGAGGAGTAGAGCTCCAAGGAAGAATAAAGTAGTATAGGTGGTATTGTACTAGAACGTATTTTAAATTCCGTTGGCTTGGGCTTGAAGCCAAATAAGTGGTTATATAAGTACCTGTAACATCCTGATTTTTACGGACTGATTTTTTTTTTCTTTCTAAAACTAAGGATGTTGTAACACGGTCAAATAAAACAAATATTTTATTTGGAGTTGTTAAAATTATTTCTCAGAAAGTAATTTAATATTAGACAAGGTTAACCTTTCTTGGCACTTTTATTTGAATTTGCTTTTAGTTGACAAATCTTTTCTTATTTGGCTCTTTATTAAAATCTCTTGGATTTGCCAATGGCCATATGCACGTACTCATCCATGTATGCCATACCTGATTGCACTAGCACGATGTGCACTTCTCACTTATTTCTATGTGACTATGTCCTATTCTATATTGGCTGGCTCTATTTTCTTTCTCCAGGCATTGACTCGTGTGTCTCTCACCTTGCACATTCCTTTTCTCTTCTAGGCGTACACAATCATGTCTTTCTTTCAATGATTTTTCCCCTTGCTACTGGCTAGCCTACTTCTACATGCAGCACGCACATCGATCGTTCATATTCACAGTTTCAGACTCGTAGGCATGCAAGGCAATGAGCTCCAGCACTTCAAGTCCAAACCCAGCCAACCGAGCGCATACCCAGCCCAGTGAACAATCGCTCATTTGTTGCTCTCACGCATTGGAGGAAGCGACGCACCATTTCTCTTGGTCTTTATGCATGCACACACATGCGAAACGCCGACCATCAATGACATGAATTCACGCCAGCAAACATTCGACTTGCATACCCTCACACGAACCGTCCGAGTGCAATGGCGTACGTGAATGCTTGTGGAAATACCAGCCATTAACGGCACCGTAAACTGCCGCCTTTACCTCAGCCTTTAATCTTTCCTTTAATCACGTCCTTTAGAGAGCCCGTTCTTCTCCTATACAGCCTCATACCGACGTCCCTGCTCTCCTCTTTCATCCAACACCACCACTGAAGCCATAGGCTCACATAGTAAGCCAAACTCACGAGAACGCCGCTGAACGCCGCCGTTGTTCCCGACGACCCAGGCCACGAGAGGAGGAGCTGCTGCGCCAGGGAGGTCACCAGGAGCAAGGAAGCCAACCCACGGAAGGAGAAGGGAAATCGTTGATCATCCACGACACCTCCGGCAACGCGATCGACTCCGGCCGCCGACGTCTACCTCAAACTGCGACGAACTCGGTGAGAACCAGCCGTTTCTTTTGCTCGGAACGCGATCCCCATCCATAGAGCTACCTCCTAGACATGATCCTCAGCCTTAGTTCGGTAGTTCGTCGCGCTGCCGGTGAACCGAATGCCATTTGGCGTCATGGTCAGATTCGTCTATGTAGAACACATTCTCTGATTATGTCTTCAGCACAAGACTTGGGCCGAACAACTCCAGGAAGCTAGTAGTGTGCCCAGTTGTGATCGTACCCTATGAGTTTCTATCTATTTTGTAAAAAAATCTAAGATGAACTCATTGCATATAGGTATACAGACGAGTGCATGTTCTGTTGTTAGTTATTTCTAGCCGTACAGTTAGCTATCCACGTATTTGTGTAGTTGCATCTACTCATGTAATGCTGTTAGTTTATTTGTTCGTCCCTGTATTTTATTTATACTTGTTTAGATTGAATTAGATTGAATAAGATGCATCTCTTTAAACTGAATATCATCTAGCGGTTCGCATGTGTTAGTCATGTAGTAGAGCTGCTGCAAGTCGATTGCACATGTCTAGTCATAGATTTTTCAGTATACTTACAGGATGGGTTCTATATTGTTTTGCACTTGTATATATACATGCTTAAGTACATAGTGATTGCTGGAGTAATTATTGCCTCACGTATGCATATGTTCTAGTGTTGATTAGCTAGTTCGGTCATTGTTCAATTTATCATATTAGGTGGTTCATTTACAGTAAATTGCTAGGTGTTTTATATTGTGTTGTTGCTGCCCACGTTGCTTAATGTTTAGTTCAATGGCTAGATTATTTACTATGTCTTCTAACTACGTGTAACTACTACTGTTTTATTGAGGGGTACTGTTAGTGGACTAGTTCAGGTTATGATTACCTTTGCATTATTATTTCCATGTGTATGATGCTTGTATGTTAGAAAATGCATATACTATTTTGTATTTGCATGATAATTCTATATGCTTTGGATACGGTAGATATTTTTCTCAATACTATATTACTGTCCTGTCAACTTAGCTAGTTCATGCGCGTGAGCCTTACATAATTCATCCTTGCATGAGTGGGTCTACCTATTTGTTGGTTGTATGTGCATTGCATATTGAAACTATGCCATCTATATTGGCTATTTTAAATATATGTTATTACCCTAATGCGATATCGGAGATAAGAGAGCGAACCGACCATTACCCCATGAACCGTCTAAACCTTGCTAGACTTCATTGGATTTTATTTTCCACTTTTTCTTTGAATGTTCTTTCGTTGTGTTGCTTGTATTTATTTAGATTGTTATTGTTGCGACACGACGATTAGGGAGTGGAGAGTGGGACGGTTGCGAGCAGGAAGGTGAACAGGAGAGTCTCTACAACGAAGGCATGCCCTCTCATCATGTTTATCCCAGTTTTACAAATTGCATGCTATTTTATGTTTTACAAATATATATGCTATTTTATTCCAGTAGCTAGCGTGTCGATTGACACACCAACCTTGATTCGCTTGTCGCCTTTTACTTGATACCCTGAGTAGAGATTATATAATAATCCTGATAGAGTAGAGATGCTTAGCACGCTAAATAATCATTAGGATACTTCCTATTGCCTCTTTGGAGGAATTGATCGACCTTCGGGTCAAACATACCCTTTTGAAAGTTGTTGAGCTCGTTGAGCTAGGCTGCTTAGCCGTCGTTGCTTCCTCTACTCTCTCTTCTACTCTGGGTGAAACTTACCATCTAAACATGGCGCGGGCGACAGCTGAATCAAATGTTGAAGGAGCGATTGGCTGCCCTTCACAAGTTGGAGGGAGCAATCCGTCGTTCGTGCCGCTTAAGGGTCCTAATAAGTCTTGGATTTGAAGATTGTGACAACCGTACAACCACATGCTATATGGGCACTGGCCTGGTTAAGTAAGTTAGTCAGCCTTAGGTGTTGATGTCGCCGTACCGCAGATGAGGTGGCTGCCTACGGGAGAACCTTCGGCACAGATGGGGGGACCGGTTTGGGGACGTACTCTCAGTACCGTGCGCCAGACCCGGTGGGCATGTCACATCTTTGGGGGATCTAGCTAAAAGACCTTGTCACAATCCCTCTGCCGGTACACCAATTGGTGTGTACTAAATCAGCGACGGCTGGTGGGCAACAAGACGGGGTTGTGTCGTGTGGGCAAAGTGTACAACCTCTGCAGAGTTAAAACTATTCGAATAGCCGTGTCCACGGTCATGGACGACACATGAATCTTTCTTGACATACAGGAACCTGTTTTGCTATTTCCCTCTTTACCCCTCTCTCTCTCCTTTCATCTTTTCCCTGGAATCCGAATCCTATGAGATACGTGAGTTGTCAAGGACAATCACATTGATGAGAAATATTGCACTCATTATAAAACATGTTTTCGTCTAAAATGCTTTTATCAAATGTATTGCAAATAAAATTGGCTTTTATGCAAAAGAACCTACAACCTTCCTTTGAAGCCTCATGTAGATATATTAGGTCTTGCATCGAGGGGGTGTGTTGAGTACTCTATGTACTCATGGCAATAATTTTGTTGATATTCAGAGTACTGCAAAGACAAGGAAGACTACGACAACTACAACGACATTGAAGAGTGAGGCCTCGTGGACTACATCAACTGCCTGTGGCTGAGATGGAGTCACTTCGCGTTTTATTTATCCGCTGTGCTTTCTGATTGTAATGAATGTCACACTATGTGGCTATTCAAACTTTGTAATTAATCTTTTGTACGTCTGTAATGATATACATTTCGCTGTGTCGTCAACATTGATCTTGGGATTGACGAGTAACACAGGAGGGTCGGAAAGTTAAGTTCCGGTTCTCACAGTACCACATGTAATATATGTGTGTATGTTATGTAAATATACGGTGTATATACATAATAAATGTTTGCTTTGGATTTGCTTCTTGATTTCATTGTGTGACTAGTTCTGGGCAATGAGTTGAGCTCAGAAAACATTTGCATGGTGTAATTATGAGTAATCGCTCTTTGTTACAGGACTAGGGGAAATGGCGTTAGTTGAAACCGAAGATGCTCGGAGAGAGCGGGAGGCGAAAGAAAAAGAGGAAGCGGATGCCGCAGCTAGAGCAGAGAATCCACCACCACCACCACACCCAATGATGCATCCAGATTTCCAACAGTACATGAGAGCAATGGAAGAAGATAGGAGGAGGTACCAGGAGAGTCAAAACAAGAACATGCAAGATTTCTTTACCCACGTCATCAATGATAGGGGTAATGAAGGCAAGGGAGTAACCTTATCAGACTTCCAGAATGCAAGACCACTACCTTTTGCATCAGCCCCAGAACCAATGGATGCAGAAGACTGGCTCATGGACACGGAAAGGAAGTTGAAGACCGTTGGATGCAATGATGAAGAAAAGATTCGGTATGCCACTTATCTGTTGTCAGGACCAGCAGCATCATGGTGGGAGAATCTTGTGGCAGTACACCCTCCAGAAAAGGTGTTCACCTGGGAGGAATTCAAGAAGAAGTTCCGGGATGCCCATGTTCCGGAGAGCGTGGTGGAGCTGAAGAAGAGAGAGTTTGACGAGCTACATCAGAATACTGCACCTATTATGCAGTATGTTCGAGATTTCAATAGGCTGTCAAGATATGCACCTGAGGAAGTGGACACTGAGGAGAAAAGAAAGAAGCGATTCATGAAAGGCATGAATCCATACATGAAGATGCAACTGAGGTTGGCACGGACTGCAGAATTCCAGGAACTGATTGATTCGGCAATCACTTTCGAGGATGACTACAGGCAGGTTCAAGAGGATAGGAGGAAGAGGGCTCGTATCGAGCCAAGGAAGTACCCAGTCAGTAAACCGACTCCAGATCGGAGTTTCAAACCACGATTCCGACCTACTGGTAATCAGTATAACCGGGGAGGTCAGAATCAGAATCCAAGGAACCAGATACTCTGTCATAATTGTGGACAGAGGGGACATGTTCAGAAGGATTGTCAGAAGCCCAGGATCATATGCTATGGTTGTGGGAAAGAGGGACACATCAAGCCAGAGTGTCCAAACAAGGCGTCATGGAGTGGACAAAGCTCCGGAGGACGAGGCGGAGGTAACACCAACAACAACAACAACAACAACAACAACAACAACAACAACAACAACAACAACCGGAACTACAACAACAACAACAACAACAACAACAACAACAAGAGGGGAAAGCCATATGGGAAGCTGAATTGCACAACTTTGGAGCAAGCGGGAGAATCGGACCAAGCAGTCTTAGGTACGCTCAGCATCCTTACCCATCCTGGCAGAGTATTATTTGATACTGGAGCAACTACATCATTTCTTGCACGGGAATTTGTGGAACAATTCGGGCTTAGATGTTCTAAGTTAGAAACCCCTATAACTGTCCTATCTGCGGGGGGAACGATCTTAGTAACCCACGTGAAAGAAGCACATGTCATAACCATTTGTGACTGTGTATATTTCGCGGACCTATTCATCATCCCCATGAAGGACATATCAGTCATCCTAGGAATGGACTGGTTAACGGAGAATGGCGCAGTAATCAACTGTGGAGACAAGACAGTATCACTCCGAAACTCCATAGGAGGTCAGATAGTGTTTCAAGGAGACAAGTACACTCAGTTGGAGATAGGATTGGAGCTAAATAGTCTGAAGGAGGTGAAGATTGAAGATATCCCTGTAGTGAATGAGTTTCAAGATGTATTTCCCAAGGAACTACCGGGAATGCCACCCGATAGGGAGATCGAGTTTACCATAGATCTGATTCCAGGCACAACACCAATAGCTCAACCACCATATAAGATGGGGCCAAAGGAGTTAGTGGAACTGAAGGCTCAGATAGATGAACTGGAACAGAAGGGATTTATTCAAGAAAGTGTGTCACCATGGGGTACACCAGTTATCTTTGTGGATAAAAGAGATGGAGGAAGGAGAATGTGTGGAGATTACAGGAATCTTAACAATGTAACCATCAAGAACAAGTACCCTTTACCCAGAATACAAGATCTTTTTGATCAAGTTCAAGGAGCTGGAGTCTTCTCGAAGATAGATTTAAGGTCAGGATATCACCAAATCAAGATCAAGAAGGAAGATGTGCCAAAAACAGCGTTTGTATCAAGGTATGGACACCATGAATACTTGGTTGTACCATTTGGGCTAACAAATGCACCAGCTATTTTCATGAATTTGATGAACAAGATATTCATGAAGTACTTGGACAAGTTTGTGATCGTGTTTATCGATGACATTCTGATCTATTCCAAAGATAAAGAAGAACATGCCAAGCATTTGAAGATAGTTCTGCAAATTTTAAGAGAACATCAGTTATATGCAAAGTTCAGCAAGTGCAAATTTTGGTTAGATAGTGTTGAATTTCTTGGACATGTCATAACCAAAGAGGGAATAGCAGTGAATCCAAGCAAGGTTCAGTCAGTATTGGAATGGAAGTCACCTAAGAATGCTAAGGAAATCAGAGGATTCCTTGGTATGGCGGGTTATTATCGGAGATTCATTGAAGGATTTTCGAAGATTGCAGGACCAATGACCAAGTTACTCAAGAAGAATACCCCATTTGTGTGGACTGATGAGTGTGAAACCAGTTTTCAAACACTCAAAGAGAAGTTAACCACAACACCGGTGTTAGCAGTTCCGGAACCCGGAAAGGATTACACGGTGTATTGTGATGCTTCCAAGAATGGACTTGGATGTGTTCTAATGCAAGATCGTAAGGTGATAGCTTACGGATCAAGACAACTAAAGCCACATGAACATAACTACCCAGTACATGACTTAGAGTTGGCGGCAGTTGTGTATGCTTTGAAGAGTTGGAGGCAATTTCTCTATGGATCCAAATGTGAATTGTATACGGATCACAAAAGTTTGAAGTATTTCTTCACTCAGAAGGAATTAAACATGAGACAAAAGAGATGGTTAGAGTTGATTAAGGACTATGAACTGACAATCAACTATACACCAGGCAAGGCTAATGTAGTAGCAGATGCTTTAAGCAGGAAGAGTACTGAGAATCAACCTACGGAATGGGAGATTCCGAAGGAACTTCGGAAAGAACTAGAAGAAGCTCAGATTCTGTTTATTCAAGGTGATACAGTGGGAAGCATAGCAACCATGAGGATCATGGATGAAATGTACTCAGACTTAAAGTATGAAATCATTCGAAAACAAGTAGATGATTTATTCATCCAAGAAGAAATCAAAAGGATTGGAGAAGGTAAACCATCAGAATTCAATCTCGGAGAGTTTGATTCTCTATACTTTCAGAAGAGAATATGTGTACCAGATGATCCAGAAGTGAAGTCAATCATATTGAAGGAAGCACATGAAACCCCTTATTCAATACATCCGGGAAGTACTAAGATGTATATGGATTTGAAGGAAATGTTCTGGTGGAACAACATGAAAAGAGAGATAGCTCAATATGTCTCTGAATGCCATACATGTCAGCGAGTGAAAGCAGAACATCAGAGTCCTGCTGGATTACTTAAACCTCTAGAAATACCAGAATGGAAATGGGATGAAATCGGAATGGATTTTGTTACTGGTTTACCAATGACCAGTAAAAAGAAGGATATGATATGGGTAATCGTGGATAGACTTACCAAGAGTGCTCATTTCATACCAGTAAACCAGAAAGATGACTCTGAGAAGCTGGTAAACATATATGTTAAAGAAATAGTTAGCAAGCATGGAGTACCAAAGAAGATAGTCTCAGATCGAGGTTCGATCTTCACATCAGCATTTTGGAAACAACTCCAGGAAGCTTTGGGATCCAAGTTGGATTTCAGTACAGCATATCATCCACAAACCGGAGGACAAACCGAAAGAACCAATCAGATACTTGAAGACATGCTTAGAGCTTGTGCTCTAAACTTTGGAGGCTCATGGGAAGACCATCTACCATTGGCGGAATTCTCATATAACAATAGTTATCAGAGTAGTATCCAGATGGCACCGTACGAAGCATTGTACGGAAGGAAGTGTAGATCACCAATCTGTTGGTTTGAGACAGGTGAGAATAAGGAATTTACACCCGACTACATCAAGGAGAGACAAGGAGTCATCGAGGTTATCAGAGATAGACTCAAGATAGCCCAAAGTCGACAGAAGAGTTATGCCGACCAGAAGAGACGAGTTTGGGAACCAAAAGTAGGAGACATGGTATATCTGAAAGTTAGCCCAATGAAAGGACTCAAAAGGTTCGGAGTAAAAGGAAAACTAAGTCCTCGATACATAGGACCATTCAAGATACTCAGTCAGAATCGAGAAACAGCTTTTGAGTTGGAACTGCCGGAACAACTCAGTCTAATTCACAATGTTTTTCATGTATCACAACTCAGAAAATGTTTGAAGGCACCTGATGATCCCATTACACATGAAGAAATAGAGCTACAATCAGACTTAACCTATGTGGAGAAGCCTGAAAAGATTTTGGAAGTACAGTGGAAGAAGTTAAGGAATAGAGCAATCAAATACTGCAAGATACAATGGCAACATCATCCTGAACGAGAAGCAACCTGGGAGACCGAAGAAGAGCTCAGGAAGTCCTACCCCGAGTTATTCAGGTACCAATCTTAACTTCGGGACGAAGTTTCTGTTAAGGGGGAGAGGCTGTAATAACCCAGAACATAGGAACAACGAAGGGTAGATTTAGAAATGGGATGTGCATTGCATCGCAAAACGGGGGAAATTTTCGCGCCTTATTGCAACTAAACCTAAGAGGGATCGAGGTTCTCTCTCATTTTGCACTTAGGGTTAGGCAATGTGAGTTAGGGAAATTTCGACATGATCTCTTTTGTATCTTATTGATTTTGGGAGTTGATTTCATTTGACAAGTGTTAATACATTTAACAATAAGCAGTAAACAATATAAATATGAATTCATAATTCAAACACAACTTATGAAATCAAATGACTATGAATTTCACATTGAATATTAAATACAATATTAATTCAGAATATAAATATTACATAAAGAAAAAGCTCATAAACAAAAACTTGAGCTTTATTGATAAACCACACAGAATACATTGTCTTTACATTATCCTTGATACAAGAATTGATAATATTAAACAGAAATGAAAAAGGAAAATTACAAGGTTGTTCTAAATTAAAACCTAGACTAAATGCCTTGATGATATCTTCTGGCCATGATTCAAAACCTGCAAAACAGAAAAGCCAATACTAGACAGAATGTTAAGTGTTAGAAATTCAGTTTGGACAGATTAGTGTGACAGATTCAGTTTGGTCAGTAACCAAGTGTCATTGACACTTGTGATTGTCCAAAACCAAGGACAGCACCAGGATAAGTGAGAGCAGACCAGAACTGAGCATCCATCAGGGGCTCAAGTTTCAGCATATGAGCACACTGCTCATGTGTGCTGTGCACACAACAGCAAGGCAGTATACCAGCTTAGTCACCAGAGCAAAGCATGCTTGTGTGTCATGGCAGGGACAGAAGTAGGGCTCATATAAAAGCAGTACAAACCCTAGAACCAGTGCACAGTCGACCAGATAAGATTCACCAGGTAAGGGGTGAAGTGAGAACAAGCACCAGTTCATCCAGTTCATACTCAAGAACAGCACCAAAACACAACCACTTAACCACCAGGAATCATGGTGACCTGAGAAGATCCACCAGAACCTGGAGGTGAAGGGCTGTGCACAAAACCCCAAGTCTGCAACAACAAAACATTTCATTCTAGGAGCTGGAACAAGGTATACCAAGTTCCTGGACTGGATCCAATGGATCCAATCCATCCATTATGCATGACATAGTCATGGGATTGAGCAGATGCTCAAAGGGGAAATCATCACTTGGTTTCACCAAGGATCACTGTCAGTCAAAAAGCCACTAAGATAGAACCCATCCAGATACAGATCTTGTGCACAGAAGCAAGATCTCATGCACAGATAGCACCAGTAGATGTATTGCAATAAATAGCAGCTAGTAAAGACTACACAGATAACCCTAGGCACATAACCATCAGTAAACCCTAGATTTTCATCACAGGCAAGCATATTGGCATTCATAGCTAGTATGATCCCCAAATATGCAAGCAAAGTTGAGTAGCCCACAAGATCCAACCATTTAGGTGAGCAACCAGTCAGTAGCTAGGCTACTGAGGTCACATCACACTTTTAACCACCCAAAGGAAAGCCATCATCATCCAGAAATGGATTCAGAATTCATTTGCTTGTCAAATGATCATGAACAACAAACTCATACACAAGCAAATAATTTAAATCATCACTGCATAAGCAGTTCATCATAAATTAATTTATTCAAGCATGATTATATCATAGATCCATGCTAGTTACTGACAGTAGCATACTGTAAGGCAACACAAGCACATATCACTGCATCATAGCCACTGGATCAAGTCCAGTAAGCTAGGGAGAGCAACAACACATATACACAGAGGCACTAGCATGCTTAAGCATCAGCATCAACAAGGAAAAGGATCCACTTAGCCACAGAATTAATCAGTAAGCCATCACTGACATTTCATTGATCAAATGGATCAAATGAATCAAGTTAAACCACACAAACAAGCTAGCCAGCAAGCAATGGTTGATCCAATGGATCAATAGCTTACACAGGAAGCACAGAAGCACCTCACAGGCACCACTGGCACTCACAAGTGTCACTGATGCCCAATAGTACACCTAATCAAGCAAGTGTAGATTGCCAGTAAGTATAGCAAGCCCATAAGCATGAACAACATGGCATAACAAGCTCATAAGCAATTACAGGATAGCATAGCAAGATCAGAGCATGCTAGGAGCAGTAGGCAAGCAACACATGGCATGTACAGCAAGCAAGGCAACACTGGCCAGTACCAGAAACTGGTGATTGGCCATAGCTTACAGAAAATGGAAGCACAGGCAGCTTAGGCAGCTATTGCAAGGCTCTGTGTGATCACAGGATCACCAGGGAGCAGTAGAACAGGAGGAAGAAGAAGCACAGTAGCTTGGGAGGCGCACAGAAGAGAAGGAGGAGACGAATCACTTACATGCGCCTGGTAGCAGAGGCTATGGCATGGCGAGGCAGTGCTCGCGCGGCCATAGCAGCTGCAAGACCAGGGTAGGCGCCGGCGTTACGCCGACGAGCACGAACACCACCACAGCACGGCACGGAGACGACGGCACAAGTACTGCGAGCAGCACCTGCGCCAGGTCAGTCTCGGAGGCGCACACGTCGTCGGCGAGGACGAGAGCTCGCCGGAGTTCGTCGAGGCGATTCTCCACGAGATCCAGAACGGAGGCGATCCACTAGGAGAGGAAGAGATGGAAGAAACCACGCGGACGGATCGATAGATCGTCGCGCGGCGGTTCTGATGGTATCGGTGGCGCGAGCAGGGGAGCTAGGAGGCGGCCGGAGCATGGTGGCGGCCATGGCGGCGACGCCGTCGCCACGCGTATCGCCAGGGGGTTAGGGTTCGAGAGAGAGAGAGAGAGCGAGCGAGTGTGTCGGGCCGAACCCGTTTGGTTCCACCAAACTGGGTTTGGACAGGCCTTAGTGGGCTGTCCTGTGGGCCAGAATTAGTGGGCTGGCCCAATAGGGGCCAGGAGGGGTATTTTAGGCATTTCACATTTAAAAATAACCAGATTTTCACCAAATTTTAATAAATAAAATACAACTCTAAAAATCCATTAAAAATTGGATTGGTGAGTAAAAATTTATTCTTAACAAGAATAAAATATGAAATAAAATTTAATGAACAAATTTAAATTTGTGAATTTTATGAATTTAAAATTAAACATTTGGAATTTCAAATTATGATTTCCTTGTATTAATAAATCAAGGAATAATCCCAAATAAGTTCAAATACTTATTTTTAAATATTTCAAAATAAAATTCTATTATTCCAAGTCATTTCTATTTTGAAAAAGGTATTTTCCAAAGGAAGATACTCTATTCCTCTTTATTCTCAAAAATATAGAGACAACTCTATTATTTCAAATTATTTTGGAATGTATAATGAATCATCTAGATAAAGTAGTTTTACTTTGAATTATGTTACCTTATGTGAATTAAAGTGGTTTATACATTAAAGCAATTGCAAATTACTGCCAAAGGCATAAATCTTAACTCAACCCTAAATTGTAATAACTCATTTGGGTAAAGGGATTCAACAGAAAATAATACATCCATGCATGCATCATTTGGATTTTATAACATTGTCCTTACCGGACAATGATGCTTCTTATAGAACCCGAGGTCCAGGTTCCATCCAACGCATTGAACTGCACTATCTCGCAGTCCACAGGCAAGTTCACCCTTGCTCATGTCAATTTGAGTATTTTCTATTAATTTAATGCAAAGCTATATGACTTATCATTCCTGCAT
Organism: Lolium multiflorum; assembly: GCA_030979885.1. Classification (NCBI taxonomy): domain Eukaryota; kingdom Viridiplantae; phylum Streptophyta; class Magnoliopsida; order Poales; family Poaceae; genus Lolium; species Lolium multiflorum. Next base: position 165,002,541 of record CM061748.1, on the reverse strand, counting down.
TGAAAATGAAATGTTACTTTTCCAATTATGAATATGACTATGTGGATGGCAATGGAACCATGGTATGTGTTGATTGGTGGAGGTTCCATTGCAAGGGTACTATTCATCTAGGACTAAGTACCAATGCCGTCCAGTGATTCTAGCACCGTACATATCGCGTTGACCATAAGATCTATAATGGCTCTAGGGAAGCCAGCTGTATCTTTTCCCTCCTGCACGCCAACAGACTTGATAGAGCCTGGCGGGCTGGAGGCACTGCCGTAGGTTGGGATAGCTTTAAAATCCCCATCCGGACGTTTGGATGAGAGGCTCTATCGTCTATGAAGGATTGTCCGACGTACACCGTGGGTAAAGCCGTATGATCGGGAGATGTCTACCGGGGGTGTACGGATGGACAAAAGGGTGGGTTTGTGATACGTCTCCAACGTATCGATAATTTTTTATGTTCCATGCTACATTATTGATGATATCTACATGTTTTATGCACATTATATGTCGTATTTACGCATTTTCTGGAACTAACCTATTAACAAGATGCCGAAGAGCCAGTTCTGTTTTCTGCTGTTTTTGGTTTCAGAAATCCTAGTAAGAAATATTCTCGGAATTGGACGAAATCAACGCCCAGTTCCTATTTTGCCCGGAAGCATCCAGAACACCCGAGAGCCGTCGAGAGAGGGGCCACGTGGGGCCCACACATGGTGGCGGCGCGGCCCAAGCCCTGGCGCGCCGCCTAGTGTCTGGCCCCACCAGACCCCCTCCGAGGCTGCCCTTTCGCCTACAAATAGCCTCCGTCGCGAAACCCCGACCGAGAGCCACGATACGGAAAACCTTCCGAGACGCGCCGCCGCAATCCCATCTCGGGGATTCGGAGATCGCCTCCGGCACCCTGCCGGAGAGGGGATTCATCTCCCGGAGGACTCTACACCGCCATGGTCGCCTCCGGAGTGATGAGTGAGTAGTTCACCCTGGACTATGGGTCCATAGCAGTAGCTAGATGGTCGTCTTCTCCTAATTGTGCTTCATTGTTGGATCTTGTGAGCTGCCTAACATGATCAAGATCATCTATCTGTAATACTATATGTTGTGTTTGTCGGGATCCGATGGATAGAGAATACTATGTTATGGTGATTATCAATCTATTGTTTATGTGTTGTTTATGATCTTGCATGCTCTCCGTTATTAGTAGAGGCTCTGGCCAAGTTTTTGCTCTTAACTCCAAGAGGGAGTATTTATGCTCGATAGTGGGTTCATGCCTTCATTGACACCTGGGACAGTGACAGAAAGTTCTAAGGTTGTGATGTGCTGTTGCCACTAGGGATAAAACATTGATTCTATGTCTAAGGATGTAGTTGTCGATTACATTACGCACCATACTTAATGCAATTGTCTGTTGCTTTGCAACTTAATACTGAATGGGGTTCGGATGATAACCTGAAGGTGGACTTTTTAGGCATAGATGCAGTTGGATGGCGGTCTATGTACTTTGTCGTAATGCCCAATTAAATCTCACTATATTTATCATATCATGTATATGCATTGTTATGCCCTTTTCTATTTGTCAATTGCCCGACTGTAATTTGTTCACCCAACATGCTTTTATCTTATGGGAGAGACACCTCTAGTGAACTGTGGACCCCGGTCCTATTCTTTACATCGTATACAATCTACTGCAATACTTGTTTTACTGTTTTCTTGCAAACAATCATCTTCCACACAATACGGTTAATCCTTTGTTACAGCAAGCCGGTGAGATTGACAACCTCACTGTTTCGTTGGGGCAAAGTACTTTGGTTGTGTTGTGCAGGTTCCACGTTGGCGCCGGAATCCCTGGTGTTGCGCCGCATCACATTTCGCCACCATCAACCTTCAACGTGCTTCTTGGCTCCTCCTGGTTCGATAAACCTTGGTTTCTTTCTGAGGGAAAACTTGCCACTGTGCGCATCATACCTTCCTCTTGGGGTTCCCAACGGACGTGTACATTTACGTGCATCAAGCCTGTTTTCTGGCGCCGTTGCCGGGGAGATCAAGACACGCTGCAAGGGGAGTCTCCACTTCTCAATCTCTTTACTTTGTTTTTGTCTTGCTTTATTTTATTTACTACTTTGTTTGCTGCACCTAAACAAAACACAAAAAAATTAGTTGCTAGTTTTACTTTATTTATTGTCTTGCTCTCTATATCAAAAACACAAAAAAATAGTTACTTGCATTTACTTTACTTAATTCATCATGTTTCCTTTTAATTTTACCACAAAAGACATACCGGTAGGACGTGGGTCTATAGTTGGGAGAAATAATATAGAAGAATTTTTCAATCATGTTAGTATTACTGAAGATTTTGAAGATAGACACTTGGTAGAACTTGCACCTACCTATGAAATTGCTGTTGCTGCTTTAGTTCGCATGTTGGAAACTAAATTTGTTAATCTCAATCCTATAATCCAACACATGTTTCTTACACTCGGTGATATGGAAGAAGGGGAAAAGAAAGATTTTGTTTTAGAAACTCTTCTTAGAGAATTTGGTGGTCTAGCAAGAGAGGCTAGAAAGGTCTTTGCTAAATTTAATATGCTAGGTTCTCATACTAATTTTGTTGGTCTCCTTGAAAAAATGGACATGGATAGAATAAGGTACACTAATAATATTGATGATGGTGGGGAGATCAAAGCACCAATACCATGTAAACTCCTAGCTATGAATGATGCGCTAGAAAATAACTATGCTTGGCTTGTTCCTGAAAATTTGTTCGATGAGAATAGCAAGCCCAAGACTAATGAAAATGGAGACGCTAAAACTTATGTATCCAATATACTATGCTTGGTCGAGAAAACTCCCAACACCCCTGGTAATGATGTTGATGCTTCTACTCTTGATAATACTTGATTTGCACTTTCTGCGCCTAGCTGAAAGGCGTTAAAGAAAAGCGCTTATGGAAGACAACCCATGTTTTTACTACAGAACTTTGTTTTATATTTGATTATTGGAAGTTGTTTACTACTGTAGCAACCTCTCCTTATCATGTTTTTGTACCAAGTAAAGTTTCTATGTTAAAGTTGATGTTATATTTGGGATCGCTGCGCAGAAACAGCATTGCTGTCTGTCACGAATCTGGGCACAAGTCTCTGTAGAAAATTCGAAAAAATCTGCCAATTTACGAGCGTGATCCTCAGATATGTACGCAATTTTCATTAGTTTTGAGTTTTTCCATTTGAGCAAGTCTGGTGCCATTTTAAAATTCGTCTTTACGGACTGTTCTGTTTTGACAGATTCTGCCTTTTATTTCGCATTGCCGTATCTGCTATGTTGGATGAATTTCTTTGATCCATTAATGTCCAGTAGCTTTGTGCAATGTCCAGAAGTTTTAAGAATGTTTGTGTCACCTCTGAATATGTGAATTATTAATTGTGCACTAACCCTCTAATGAGTTTGCTTGAAGTTCGGTGTGAAGGAAGTTTTCAAGGGTCAAGAGAGGAGTATGATATACTATGATCAAGAGGAGTGAAAGCTCTAAGCTTGGGGATGCCCCGTGGTTCACCACCGCATATTTTAAGAAGACTCAAGCGTCTAAGCTTGGGGATGCCCAAGGCATCCCCTTCTTCATCGACAACATCATCAGGTTCCTCCCCTGAAACTATATTTTTATTCAGTCACATCTTGTGTTTTTTAGTTGGAGCGTCGGTTTGTTTTTGTTTTTGTTTTGTTTAAATAAAGTTGGATCCTAGCATTCACTGTGTGGGAGAGAGACACGCTCCGCTGTTGCATATGGACAAATATGTCCTTAGGCTTTACTCATAATGTTCATGGCGAAGTTTCTTCTTCGTTAAATTGTTATATGGTTGGAATTGGAAAATGCTACATGTAGTAATTCTAAAATGTCTTGGATAATGTGATACTTGGCAATTGTTGTGCTCATGTTTAAGCTCTTGCATCATATACTTTGCACCCATTAATGAAGAAATACATAGAGCTTGCTAAAATCTGATTTGCATATTTGGTCTCTCTAAGGTCTAGATAATTCTAGTATTGAGTTTTGAACAACAAGGAAGACGGTGTACACTACTAGGAAAAGGCCTAGCCGTAAGACAGCCAGCAGTGGCGCACCATGACTGCCGTGCGCCACTACTACTTAGCAGTGGCGCACCACAAAACGGTGGGCCACTGTTACAAAAGTAGTAGTGGCGCACCAAGATTGTGGTGCGCCATAAGTAAGTGGTGACAGGAGGCCAGCTCCTCCCCCAACCTAGTAGTGGCGCACGTCACCGGGGTGCGCCACTGCTACATTACTTACCTATGGCGCACGTTAAAGTGGTGCGCCACTGCTAGGAGTTGTCCAGAGCCCGTTTAGAGATGATAGGCTTAGCAATGGCGCACATCAGTGGTGCGCCACTGCTACATAGGTTACCTATGGCGCATGTCTTTAGGTGCGCCACTGCTAGGGGGTGGCCAGAGCCCCTTTAGAGATAAGAGGCTTAGCAGTGGCGCACCACCTGGCAGTGCGCCATTGCTATGTCACCCTAGCAGTGGCGCACGGCTAGGTGGTGCGCCACTGCTAACCTGGGACCATTTCCTGCTTTTCACCCTCCACTCACATGTGCCACCCACTTTCCCCAAACACTCTTCCACCACCACCTCCCACCAAATCTGGATCTGGTCGTGTTGCCCCTCCTTCCCACCTCATTTTCACCTCTTCATTCACCAAAATTAAGTTGGTAAACTTAATTTTCTTCATAGGTAAGTAATGGTGAAGCTTTCTTAGCTCAATACCCTACTCAATCTCAACTTTTTACCTCATCCAACACTCTAGGTCTCGCCGTATCGGTAACTTTGTTGGTTTTATGCTTTGTGTGTGACCGCGCCGGTTCCAATCGTCTTGCACACACACGTGTGTGTGCACATATGTTATGCGAAGCTCATGTGTGTGTTGTGTGCGCATGCGCGAAAAGCGTCTCACGCGTGCATGTGTGTTGTATGCGAAGCCGTGTTGTATATGCAAAGCCTCCGATCCACACATGTGTTGCATGTGTTTGTTTGCAGGGATTTGAAATGCGATGGAGTTGCCAATATTTTGCCGAAACGTTGATTCATTTCCGTTTCGGCGAATAGTGTGGGCATACTACGCATATACATATGTCCTATTTTTAGGGAAGGTCATGCCAAAATTTTCTTTTGGTATGCTAAGATATCCATTTTCTCTATACCCGCAGGCGACCATGGTCCGCATGATGAGCGAAGGCGTTGTGGCTAGGTTTTTGAAAGCCGCGACAGCCGAGATGATTAGAAATAACCAAAAGGAGATAAGATGTCCGTGTCGAAGATGCAAGCTGACGAGCCTTATGGACCCTAAAGACGATATGGTGCGGGACCACCTTCTCATGCGTGGTTTCATGGATGGCTATCGGTGGGAAGGCGACGAAGATGATTATGAATTTGTCCATGGGATTTCAACAAGAAATAAGGAAGGAGGTGATCAGGATGTAGAAGATCTCGGGCATGATCAGGATGTAGAAGATCCCGGAGATGATCATGATCATAATGTAGGAGATCCTGGACCTGATGATGGGGAAGATCAAGATGGAGGTCATCATGAAGATGAAGACGATGGACCATCGTCGATGGACTGGGTGCAGGACCCTTATCTTCAAGAGCTGCTTCTCAAGCAGACGAGTAACGCAAGAGCTGCCGCCCGAGAGAAAGCCAAGATGGATCAACTGGAGGTAGACGCGGTTACTCCATTGTATGAAGGATGCAGGCCGGAGGATACCCGCCTGAAAGTAACGCTCATGGCACTGGAGATGAAGGTAAAGCACAAAATGACCGACACATCCTTCAACGACAACATGTCATTCTGGCACGAACGTCTTCCCAAAGGTAACACGTGTCCGACTAGTATCGAGGAGGCCAAGAAAATCGTGTGTCCTCTGGATTTACCGCATGTGAAATATCATGTGTGCTTGAACGATTGCATCATTTATCGGAACGAGCACGCGGAGTGTACCATATGTCCGGTGTGCGGCGTCAGTCGGTACAAGAAGGGGAAGAAAGCTCCTCGGAAGGTGGTGTGGTACTTTCCGATCACTCCTCGTCTGCAGCGGTATTTCGCGGATCCTAAGCAAGCAAAGCTAATGCGCTGGCACGCGGAGATGAGGAAGGGAGAAGATGACGCAGATGATCCGAAGAAAAAGAAAAAGGACAGGATGTTGAGACACCCTTCGGATGCTAGCCAGTGGAATGCGTTGAACCTCGAGTACCCAGAATTTGGGGACGATCCTAGGAACATAAGGCTGGGCGCGAGCACCGATGGAGTCAATCCGTTTGGCAGCCAGAGCAGCACGCATAGCACCTGGCCCGTGTTTGTGTGGATGTACAACCTCCCCCCTGGTTGTGCATGAAGAGGAAGTACATTCAAATGAGTATGCTAATTGAAGGGCCGAAACAACCAGGGAACGACATCAATCTGTATATGGGGCTTCTGAAAGAGGAGCTAGCCACGCTATGGGACACGCCTGCCAATACGTGGGACGCCGCCGCGGAAGAATATTTCCCTATGAGAGCCGCACTGCTCACGACGGTGCACGACTTTCTCGGTTACGGATATGTCGCGGGGCAGGTGGTCCACGGATTCAATGCATGCGTCAGGTGCATGGACGACACAACGTACCGCCAGCTAGATAGAGATCCCGGGTCCTCGAAAACGGTGTTCATGGGACATCGAAGGTGGCTTCGCGACGAAGACCCATGGAGGAAACGCAAGGATCTGTTCGATGGTGAAGACGAACCCCGAAGACGGCCACGTACGAGAAGCGGCGAGCAAATAGACGAGCTATTGAAAAATTGGAAAGAGTGCCCACCGCCGGGAAAGAAGCGAAAGGCGCCGGAGCCGCTGCTTAAGGTATGGAAGACGAGGTCTGTTTTCTGGGACTTGCCGTACTGGAAGATCCTCCGTGTGCCTCACAGCCTTGATGTCATGCACATCACGAAGAACGTGTGCGAGAGTCTGCTTGGTACCCTCCTCAACATGCCAGAGAAGACCAAAGATGGGCCGAAAGCAAGGTACGACTTGCAATCAATTGGGATCAGGGAGGAGCTTCACGCGGGACGCCCTAATGATGATGATGATGATGATGATGACGATGACGATGATGAGGCGGAGGACACGCAAAGTCGTCGCAAGGGCAAAAAGGCCAAAAAGATTGAATATTACTGCCCCCCCGCGTGCTTCACTCTAAGTCAGAAGGAGATCGAGCAGTTTTTCGACTGTCTCCTAGGAGTAAAACTTCCCTACGGGTACGCGGGGAAGATAAGCAGGTACCTAGACAAAGCGAAGCAGAGGTTCAGCGGGATGAAGTCTCACGACTGTCACGTGCTGATGACGCAGATACTTCCGGTTGCAATCCGTGGGATCATGGACGCGCACGTCCGTGAAACGCTTTTTGGCCTATGCAACTTTTTCGACGTCATCTCTCGGAAGTCTGTTGGCGTGAGGCAACTTAGAAGGCTACAGGAAGAGATCGTGGTGATACTGTGCGAGCTTGAGATGTACTTCCCGCCCGCTTTCTTCGACGTTATGGTGCATCTGCTGGTACATATCGTGGAGGATATCATCCAACTGGGGCCGACGTTCCTGCACAGCATGATGCCGTTCGAAAGGATGAATGGTGTCATCAAAGGGTACGTTCGCAACAGGGCACGTCCAGACGGAAGCATAGCCAAGGGCTTTCTGACCGAAGAGTGCATCTCCTTCTGCACGAGTTATCTAGAAATCGAGAACCCCGTTGGCCTGCCCGTAAACAGGCATCTCGGGAAGCTCGCTGGATGGGGTCACCGCGACGGTAGCCGCGAAATGCATGTCGACTTCAAGGGTCGAATCGCCGACTTTGAAAGAGCAAACCTAGTCGCGCTACAACACATAGACGTGGTCGATCCTTGGGTGGTAGAGCACAAAACCTTCATCGCAAAGACGTACAGTGATCAGGGCCAACAGAGGACGGACGGAGATATAATCAAAGAGCACAACTCAACCTTCACGCGGTGGTTCAAGGACAAGATGCTGACGTACCCTATAGACGAGGATTCTTCTGCGGAAGAAAAACTCATCTTCGCCTTGTCACAGGGCGCCGAACACAACCTGATGACATTTCAGGCGTACGATATCAACGGCTACACATTCTACACCGAGGAAAAGGACATGAAGAGCGATTATCAGAACTCCGGGGTAACGATGGAGTCCTACACCGGTGACGTCAAGCAGAGATACTACGGAAAGATCGAGGAGATCTGGGAGCTGAGCTACGCCGGAGAGAATGTGCCGATGTTCCGTGTCAGGTGGGCCAAGAACGTCATAAAAGAAGACCGGCATTTCACCACCATGGTTATACCCGAAGCCAAATCCAAGACAGCGGGCGCAAAGGTCACCGCGAAATATGAGCCATGGGTACTAGCTTCCCAAGTGGACCAATGCTTCTTCATTACCGACCCGCAGAAGCCCAGCCGTGTTGTCGTGAGGAGAGGCAAAAGGAGCATCATCGGAATGGATGGAGCAGCCAACGAGCTAGACTTTGACCAGTACGGCGATCCGAAGATGGAAGATGACGACGACGATGATGAAGAACCATACACAACAAGAAGAAGCAGGACCACCCTACCTAAAGGCCGTCCATTCAAGAGAAGAAGTCTAGGAGTTCCGGGGCTAAATTATTCAACCGCGAGAAAGAAGGGCAAGAAGATTGTGAAAAGATAATTATGTATCATTTTCTTGTATGAATAATGGTTGTCATATTGTTAATCTACACATTGTACCGATCAAAATAGACATATAATTTATATTTTTGGATATTTTCTAGATTCTATAGTATTTTAAATATTCTACATAATTATAATTATTTATGCCTTTTATTTTGGTGTATTATGCTACTTATTATAGTGTTAAATCAATTTAATAAAAAGGTGAAAAAATTTGGGGCCGCCAGGGTTCGAACCTGGCCGGCCAGGGTAAACCGAACAGAGAGGGGGAGCAAGCCACTGCGGTACAATTCGGATCTTGTCAAATGTAGGTGTCGCGAGCCTTTTGACCTAAACCTAAAGAGGCAGTGGCGCACCCCGAGAGGTGCGCTATTGCTAAGCCTCGTAGTGGCGCACCACTAGAGGTGCGCTATTGCTAAGGGGAGTCGGGGACTTAGCCAAATCCCGACCATCTTCTTCTCCCCATCCCCATTCACCATTCCCCAATCCCCGCCGGCGCTCCCTCTCGATCTCGATCTCGCCCCCACCGACGCCTCTCTCCACCGGACCCTCTCCCCCTCGAATCCCCGCCGGCGACCACCTCTCCCACCGCCGGCGCCCCATCCTCTGCCTCGTTGCTCCCCAAGCTGTACACCATTCCCCTCTCCGCCTCCGACCTCGTCCTCGATCTCACCGCCGAGGCCGCCCGTCCTCGACCTCACGCCACCTGCCGCCACCCCTCCCCTGAGCAGGCGCCTCTCACGCGAGCGACCGTTGCGCAGTACGTCCCCCTCGATTCACCTCCCCGCCGGCGGTCGCCTCCCCCCTCGATTCTCATCCGCTTTGCCGCCACGCAGATCCTCTGCCTCGAGCCCTCACCGCCACGCCCCCGCAGTACTCGCCGCGCCCGAAGCAGGAGCAGCACTCCGCCACGCCCTCGATGCCACGAGGGAGCGGAGAGGAGCACGCCGCCACGCCCTCGACAGCCGACGCCGCAGCAGGAGGAGCACGCCGCCATCCCGAGGGCTGCGCTGCTGCATAGCCGACTCCTCCCCTCCTCCTGGTTGATTGCTGCTGCTCCTCCTTCTAGGTTGCTTGCTTGCTGCTGCCATGTCCCTGCTGCTGCTAGCTAGGTGCTCCCCTTTGCTTGCTTGCTTGCTGCTAGGAAATGAAAATCTTGCTTCATATGAAAATCTTGGCTTGATGCCATGGTGACATACTGACTACTGAGATGTATGCTTAGCTGTGCCTTTGTGGGATTGTTGGTGTACAAGGCAGGTTTTGCCTTCCCAAGCTACACCATTGCAGCACTGTAACATGCATTTTAAACTTGGCATTTCGTTATAAATCTTGAAAGAAGTGCCTCCTGATTCAATGGAATCGCATACAAATTTAAGATGATGTTGGTCCTTAGGGTTTTTCCTATTGGTGTTTCAAATTGAAAACCGCACGAATTTTTTGTATGATCTATTTTTCATGCAATTGCTTTTGAAAATAAATCTAGGCTAGACCTATGAGTTTTTTTCCCTGGAAAACTACATATATGATGTATACCAAAAACAATAAATGAAGTGCAATTGATAAACAAAACAATACTAGTATATCTTAATTTTGCTCTTTCAGAATTACAATTTTCAGTTTCGTCAGATAAACCTGCTGTTTCGTATGCTTGCCCTTGCAGTAGTTTTTGCTTGCTTTCTTTGGTGCATCCTTGTAGTAGATAACTAATGAGAAAAGGATTAGAGAAAGCTAGACAAATCAATGCTGAACCAGTCCACAAGGAATTAATAATACATGTGCCATGGCATTCTTAGTGTTTGTTCATGAAATGGCTTAGTTGATATTCTGTACAAGAAATGAGAATTAGCTTAGTTGATGTTTGTTTAAAGCAATTGATTTCACTAATGTATATAGAGAGTGAGAGAGCAGAGTTATTGTAACAAGTGTAATTTTTTTGGGTTGCTTGCTATGTGCTTGCTAGGTTCATTTGTTGCTCTCTGGGGTTCATTTGTTAGTTGTTTGATTGGTTTGTGTGTGTGTGTGGTGGTGGTGCAGAGATTGCTGCAGCGACATCCATCGTCACGCGCACCTTGGAGCAGCAGCTGGAGAAGCACGTTGTGCCACCCTCGACCGCTGAAGCCGCCGCAGAAGACCGCCTCCGCACTTGCACATAGGTAGCCCCCGATGCCGCTCCTCCTCCTCTATTGATGCTGCTTGCTGGTGCTACCTAGGCTGCTGCTACAAAGTGTTTTAACACTGTAATTGATTCATTTGCTCCATGTCTTTGCAAAATGATGTTGTAATTGGTTATCTCAACAATGATGCTGACAGCCATTTTATATGTCAAAAGATATCTGCTTGTGGCTGCTGTTGGTTGGCTGGTAGGTGCTTCTGCTAGCATATTAGTGATAGGTGCTGCTGCTACATATAGTAGATGTACATGTAGTTCCTGCTGTTAATGAGAATGCCATTAATTCACCATCAGGTTAACTCTGGCAACATTTGCAACATTTGCAAGGCTGCTAGGCTGTTGTAGCTCTTTTATTTTTATAGTTCAAAGCTTACTGACTTTTTATTTTGAACATTTGCAAGGCTGAGACTTGGAGCAGGAGCAGGAGAAGCACACCGCGTTGCCCTCGACTGCTAACGCCGCTGCAGAAGACCGCCGCCGCATCCTCCAAGGTAGCCCTCGATGCTGATGGTGCTTGCTGCTGCTAGCTTGTTGCTTGCTGCTTGTTAGCTGCTGCTTGCTTGCTAGCTGCTGCTTGCTGCTTGCTAGTTGCTGCTGCTTGCTGCTTGCTAGCTGCTGCTTGCTTGCTGCTTGCTTGCTGCTTGCTAGCTGCTGCTGCTTGCTGCTTGCTAGCTGCTGCTTGCTTGCTACTGCTTGCTAGCTGCTAACTGATGTTGCTGCTAGCTGCTGCTTGCTAGCTGATGCATGCATATACCTAGCTGATGCATGCTGTTGAGTGCTCAGCTGGTGGAGGATCAACTGTATATGTGCCATGGTGTATATGGAGGAACAATTGTATATGTGCCATGGTGCTCAGCTGGTGGATTGTTTTCCTGGTGTATTTGTGTCATATTCTTGTGCAGGGATCGACAGAGTTGCCCATTATCGCCGAAATGTTGATTCATTTCCGTTTCGGCGAAAATGGGGCACTCATATGTCCATAAATTAGCATAGGTCATGCCCAATTTTTCCGTGAAATCTTGCGCTAATTTTATGCATTTTTTCCTACTTAGTTCGAACATGGCCAACAACGAAGAGGCCGGCGGCAGCGGCAGCAAGCCGTTCTGGATGCTAACCGATGAAATGGAGGTGATGGAGTCACAACCTCGCCGCGACGACGGCGAGGATGATGGCACCGATCCAGAGTACCGAGCGGACGATGCCGCCGAGGATGACACCACTGATGGTGCCGCCGAGGATGACACCACGGATGGTGCCGCCGAGGATGACACCGGCGCACCGAAGAAGCTACGGAGGGAGCGTCGCCCGAATGTGCTCAGCACCGTGAAGCAGGCATTCACCGAAGTGAACGCCAGTGGGCATCCAACGGCGCCCCCTGATTTAGTCAAAGGGTACTCTGCCCAACTCGGGTGCATCCTCCGGAGCACGGTCTCGATCAACACCGAGAACCTCAGGCATCCTGACCGAGCGAATTTGCGCACCCTCCTCTTCAAGAAGCTGCACGAACGATACGAGTTCCCGGTGGACTGCTCAGAAAAGCGTCTCATGCGGAACAAAGTGCACAATGCCGCCCTCACGAAGATGAGCACCGCCCTCGCTAGTTGGAGGAACCGAGTGAAGAAAATGATTAATAGTGGTGCGAGTTACGACAAGATCAAGGAGTCAAATCCCTCGATCACCGAGCAAGACTACGCTGATTTCAAGATCAAGTGCGAGAGCGAGTCAACGTCGGATTCTAGTCAGTGGGGGAAGGACATGCGAAAACTGAACTTAGGCACCCACAAACTTGGTCCTGGCGGTTTTAGGGCGGCGCAACCAAAATGGGATGCCGCGGATGAGGAGCGTGTGAAGAACGGCCTCGAGCCCCTCTTCCCGCAATACAAAAACAAGCAAACCAGGAACTTTCTCCTGGCCCGGTACCGTATTGACCCGAAAACAAAGGAGCTCACCACCACTCCGGATGTGAAGCAGTTTGAGGCTCTTCTGGTAAGGAATGCACCCGCTTAATTAGCTCCTTTATGGTTGCATTCTTATTGATGAATCCAAATTTCTAAATGGTTCATGCATGTTCCTCCCGTAGGCTAAGGAGATCGCTGCGGAAAGTGAAAAGGAAGCTAGTAGCGGCGCGGGGTCCACGAGCTCCTCGCAGTGTGCCCCTTGGGACAACCCTTTAAATAGGGTGTTGAATGCCCACAAGAAGAGGGATCCATTGAGTAAGCCGACGTCGGCTGGTCGTGTGGCCGGCGAAGGATGCTCTATGAAATGGTCAGACTACTATAAGTCGGGGAAAAAGGAGAGAAAGGCCCCCATCGATGAGAAGGAGGTCGCACAGCTCAAGGCACAAGTTGCGCAGATCCCGACATTGGTCGAGGAGCAAGTGCGGCAACAAGTGCAACAAATCGTGGAGACCCAACAGAGGACGCAACGACAGCAAGTGGAGGACCAAGTGGGCACGACGCTTAGCTCCATCATCCCTACCTTGGTTGCCGGTCTTGACGAGTGGTATAGGGGAGGAAAAAAGGGGCCTCCCCCGGTTCCCAGTTTCACGGGCAGCAACTCCCACAACGTGGAGCCATCGGTGAGTCCGCAGGCGGCAACAATGGTGTCTCCGGCGGCGCCAACATTGGTGGCTCCGGCGGCGCCAACCTTGGTGGCTCCGGCGGCGCCAACCTTGGTGTCTCCCGCGGCGCCAACGTTGGTGTCTCCCGCGGCGCCATTACTTCAGCTCAATGCACCCGTCGCTGCGGATAATACGCCGCCCGGCACCGCGCCAACAAGCGGCCACTCCATCAGTTGCACGCCCGCCGCCGGCGGTGCCTCGACCTTAGCCGAGCTGGACGCCATCACGGTAACCAACCCTTGGCCAATGACTTCCATATCCTTGCCTTTGACTAGCTAGCCATCCCTAACGCCCTACATGTTTTCCGCAGAGCTCCGCCGTCGACGTCCCATGCACTCTCCTGCACTTTGTGAACGGCGAGTTGATCGATGTTGCCAAGGCCAAAATCGTTCAACCGAGCAACCGCCAGTTACACGGTAGACCCATGCAACCCGACGTGTATAGGATTCAACTGGTTCGGGTGCTTAGCGGCTACGACGACGTGGTACCTCCCTTTCAACCCCATGGTGCCGACGAAGATGAGGTCCTTACCCTCCAGCATTGCTTCAATTGGTCCATGGTTTGGCCAAAGAGCCAGATTCGTTTGGGGGCGAGGGGCACCACCCCACAGACAACACCCCCAGCCCTGCCGGCGCCAAGCCATGGCAAGACCACCCCAACGGTGCCGCCATCAGCTGATGAGGACATGCAGATGGCACAGGATGAGGACATGCAGATGGCACAGGATCCGAACGATGGTCCGTACGAGGACAGTACGTTTGCCAACCTTGACTGCAACTTCGATTTTGGGGTGGACTACGATCTCAGTAGCCAACCCTCTCAAGCTGCCGCCGAGGGGAAAACCTATTGCAACAAGCGGCGCCTATTCAGTTCTCAGGAGACGCCTCCAGCTGCCGACTTCACCGAGACTCAGCCGAAAGCCGGGGTGAGAAGTGTTATCAGTCCTAACACACTGAAGAAGGCTTGCGCAGAGGAGAATGCAGTCCCAGTAAATACGAAGCCGAAGGGACGGAAAAGAAAGAAGAAGGACGACAAGTCTGCCAGCCAGCCGGCACCTATCCGTGCTCAGGACGGGCCACCAGTGCCCAAGAATATCGAGGCGAGGGTGCATGTGTCGGGTGAGCGGATGCTAATTAAAAGATTGTACGATGCTGCACCCGGTCCTATGCGATCTCTGGTTGACGGTATTCAGTTTATGGAGGAGCGGCGTATCAGGGAGAAAGATCATGGATACCCGGTGTATATTGCCAAGGTGCCCTCGGGACATGGCTTTGTCGATAGTGACTTCGCGGCGAAGATCTTCCTGCGGTATGATGACATCTTCGCCATGTTGAACAGTTATCCGCTGCACTACACCTTCATTCGCCTATACTCGCTCAGCAAGGCGATGCGGATCATTAGAGACAACACCCCGGGCATCGCGATAGCCGACCCCTTCTACATGCGTGCCGTCCACTTGGCCACCGCCGGAGACCGGGCAGTCGCGAGTGAATACCTCAAGGGCTTCTTTCTAGCGAACCAGAAGAAGTATAACCTCCTCCTGCCTGTATTTCCCGAGTAAGTCACCCCCTCACCGTACCGGTCTTAACTCGTGATTATTCTAGATTTCAATCGTCCTGTTCTTAAACATTATGTGTTCTACGCAGAGACAATACCTGCACACTCATCTCCGTAACCCCGAGACATTCCATGGCCACATACTTAGATGCGGACGGTAAGTCAAGCACGGACTACACGAATGTCAAGGCCGTACTTGATGATGCTCTCAATGGCTACGTCAAAGCGAAAGGCCACATGGAGAGGCCAAATGTTAGGTACGGGAAGCATGTGTTCAAGCACCAAACAAAGTTCCCCTGCGTCAAGAAGCCGCCTTCTAGTACGAAGGATGCCTACTACGCCCTCTATCACATGAATAAGTTCATACGGGACCAGCAGCAGCTTACGCTACCTGAGCATCTCAGAGACTGGGCCAACAAATTGGCGCGGGTCCCTGACGACGGCATCAAGCAAGACTTCTTCCGCATCCAAACAGAGTTTTGTGAAATCATCCATCAAGATGTCATTAGAAGCGCGGGGGAGTTCTACGCCGGCTATCAGCCGTCAAACAGTGATATAGACACGATGCTCCAAATGCAGGGTGACGACTACCGCTCATGGATGTGCTTGAAGAAAGGCGGCGGTTTTATCCACGCTCCGAGTGGAAAGTCTTGATGTGCGAGCCTAGTTATGTAGTTGTGTGAACTAAAGACGTGATTGTGTTGTAATAAACTTTATCCAGCACTTTACTTGCTATTAATTACTAGTTCGGCTATGTTTGTGAACTTATATATATGGCTCTGTCGTTTTCCGCACTTGATTTGGTCGTTAATTTTGTTTGCATATGCCGATGATTAGAATGGTTGGTCATCCGTACACTTGGGGATGGCGTGAGCGAGCCTGGTGTGATGGCACAAATATCCATGTCTTGTGCATCCTACCTGGTCTCGCTCACTCCATCCCTAAATGTTAATATTTTTTTTGACCGACAAAGTATGAGGCATTCCATTTAGTTCATACTAGCTACTTATCTTCTTATTTGAGTTGGCACTTCTTAATTGCATTGGCCGATGATTATAATGGTTGGTCAACTCTCTGGGGAGGGGCAAGTGAACCTGGTGCGATGACACAAGTATCAATCTCTTGTGCATCCTACTTGGTTTCACTTACCCCTTCGCGGAATGTTAATATTTGTTCCGACCAACAATGTATGAGGCATATGCTATTTAGTTGATACCACTTGGCTCTTTCTTCCATTTTAGTGCCGATGATTAGAATGTTCGGTCAACTGTACACTCCGGGGTGTCGCTAGTGAGCCTGGTGTGATGGCACAAATATCAATCTCTTGTGCATCCTACCTGGCCTCACTAACGCCATCCCGGGATGTTCATATTTGTTTCGACCGACAAAGTATGAGGCCCTTGTCATTCTTCCATTTGCTTTGGTATCTCAAAATGCCGATGATTAGAATGTTTGGTCACCTATACACTTGGGGGAGGGGTCAGTGAACCTGGTGCAATGACACAAGTATCAATCTCTTGTGCATCCTACTTGGTTTCACTGACCCCTTCCCTAAATGTTGATATTTGTTCCGACCAACAATGTATGAGGCATGCCTTTTAGTTCATACTACTTGGATCGTTTTTGAGTTTGCTCTTATTCGTTGCAAACATCTATGAGCGTGCACTAATGTTTCTTTGGCTTGTTCATATATGTGCAGATATGACGTGGTATGTCGTGTACAAGGGCAAGGTTCCCGGAGTCTACAACGACTGGGAGGAGTGTCGGAGACAGGTTCACCGTTTTAGCGGTAACAGCTACAAAGGGTACACCACTAGAGCGGAGGCCGAAGACAGATACGCACGCTATCTGGCGGGAGAGAGGACGGAGCGGAGGAGGAACCGGATGAAGACCACTTTCATCGGGACGGTGCTAGTAGTGACTCTAGCTCTCTTCTATGTGATGCTAGTTTAGATGATCGACCTTGTGTAACCACTAGCTCATTTGTGACTTGTAACACCGTAACACTTATCTAATATTTGAAATCTTGTGAATCATGGAGGCTAATGTGAAGGACTATGTATTGGTATACTGTGCTAGCTGCTTATATGTGTTATATATATTGTATTTGTGTTGTTATAGTGTGATATACAACCTGTACAAATACCTGCCAGGAATACAAAAAATAAAAACGAAATACTAGCAGTGGCGCACTAGAGGACCATCAGTGGCGCACGACCAGTAAGTAGCAGTGTGATGACCCACAAGTATAGGGGATCGCAACAGTCTTCGAGGGAAGTATTACCCAATTTATTGATTCGACACAAGGGGAGACAAAGAATACTTGTAAGCCTTAACGCGGAGTTGTCAATTCAGCGCACTGGAAACAGACTTGCTCGCAAGAGTTTATCAGAGTTTTATGGCTGGAAATAGTAAAATAGCAGTGAAATAAAGACAGCGAGTGATTATAGTAAACAGCAGGATTAAAATACTGTAGGCACGGGGGATTTAACGGGCGTTGCATGGATGAGAGAAACTCATGTAACAATCAAAGCATGGGCATTTGCAGATAATAATAAAACGGTATCCAAGTACTAATCAATCAATAGGCATGTGTTCCATATTTAGTCGTACGTGCTCGCAATGAGAAACTTGCACAACATCTTCTGTCCTACCAGCCGGTGGCAGCCGGGCCTCTAGGGAAACTACTGGATATTAAGGTACTCCTTTTAATAGAGTACCGGAGCAAAGCATTAACACTCCGTGAACACATGTGATCCTCACATCACTACCATCCCCTCCGGTTGTCCCGATTCTTGTCACTTCGGGGCCATTGGTTCCGGACAGCGACATGTGTATACAACTTGCAGGTAAGATCATAAACAACGAATATCTTCATGAATCAATAACATGTTCAGATCTGAGATCATGGCACTCGGGCCCTAGTGACAAGCATTAAGCATAACAAGTTGCAACAATATCATAAAAGTGACATCTACGGATACTAGGCACTATGCCCTAACAATCTTATGACTATTACATGACCAATCTCATCCAATCCCTACCATCCCCTTCAGCCTACAGCGGGGGAATCACACATGGATGGGGGAAACATGGCTGGTCGATGGAGAGGCGTTGGCGGTGATGGCGGTGAAGATCTCCTCCAATTCCCCGTCCCGGCGAACGGAGACTTCTGGCTCCCGCGACGGAGTTTCGCGATGTGGCGGCTCTCTGGAGGGTTTCGGCGACTTCGACTTCTCCTCGTGCGTTTTCAGTCGAAACCAATAAGTAGTCCGAAGGGCGTCGGAGGCCGGCCGAGGGGCCACACCACGGGCCCCCCTGGGCCGCGCCGCCATGTGGTGTGGCCCTCGGGCCTCCACCTCCTTTGCCCTTCTCGTCAATATTTTGGTAAAATAGGGCCTTCAAGAATTCCGAGATTTTCCCGAAAGTTGGATTTCTGCACAAAAGAGACACGTTCTGCTGAAAACAGCGTTAGTCCGTGTTAGTTGTATCCAAAATACACAAATTAGAGGCAAAACAATAGCAAAAGTGTTCGGGAAAGTAGATACGTTTGGACGTATCAACTCCCCCCAAGCTTAGCTTATTGCTTGTCCTCAAGCAATTCAGTTAACAACTGAGCGATAAAAGAACTTTCACGAACACATTTTCTCATATGATGTATATATTCTCATGCTATGGCTAATACTTAAGCAGTTCATAATAAGATACATGCAAATAAGATCATCCAACAGCTATGTCAATCATGGAGAGGTACCAACAATTAATAATAAGCACCATGAATCATGTATATAAGCAGGATTGCAATGTTCATAAGAGAATATGATAAAGTGGTATCTCGCTTGCCCGTATTTGATCGGCAAAACATAAATGCCGAGGCACCTCTTGAGTTCATAGAAAGACTAGAAGTAGTGATTGTCAAAGATAAAAGCATCAAAGTTATACCACGATCAATCATATTTTGAGACAAGCATATTATACTAAGAATGACAATTGTGCTCTCAAGATAGTGCTCAAAGAAAGAATGGAGACACAACATAAAAGTAAAAGATTGACCCTTCGCAGAGGGAAGCAGGGATTAACATGCGCTAGAGCTTTTCATTTGTAAAACATGAGTAAAATTATTTTGAGAGGTGTTTGTTGTTGTCAACGAATGGTAGTGGGTACACTAACTACCTCATCAACCGGACTCACAAGAGCGGCTCCCATTTTATTTATTTTTGGTTGGCACTCCTTCCAACCTTTCTTTCACAAACCATGGCTAACCGAATCCTCGGGTGCCTGCCAACAATCACAAACCATGAAGGAGTGCCTTTTTATTTAAGTTTTATTATGATGATGACACTCCCCCAACCTTTGCTTACACAAGCCATGGCTAACCGAATCCTTCGGGTGCCGTCCAACAATCACAAACCATGGAGGAGTGTCTATTTAAGTTAATTAATTCGGGACTGGGAATCCCATTGCTCTTTTTGCAAAATTATTGGATAAGCGGATGTGCCACTAGTCCATATGAGAGTCCGTCAAAAGTAAATGACAAGGTTGAAAGCTAAACACCACATACTTCCTCATGAGCTATGAAACATTAACACAAATTGAGAAGCATTTTGAAGGTTTTAAAGGTAGCGCATGAGAATTTACTTGGAATGGTTTGAAATGCCATGCATAGGTATTTATGGTGGACACTTTTGGAACAACTTGGTTTTCAGGTGTTTGGAAGCACGAGCGGCGTTCCCGCTCAGTACAAGTGAAGGCTAGCAAAAGACTAGGGAGCGACAAATCAAGAGAGCAGTAACTGTCATAATCATGCTTGCGGCAAAATAAATTAACGGAGGCATAAAAGTGATACAAGAACTCTGAAGCAATATAAATCATCGAGGCTTAATTGACTTTTTGTTCAGTCATATGCATGCGTGAGCATGTGCCAAGTCGATATAAATGAATTATTCAGAGGAGGATACCACAATGCCATACTTACTTATGAATAAAACAATGCAAGCAAACATCCATGACATGCTACTCATATTAATAAATTGGAACTAATCATGAGAGATCATGAGCTACTAGACTTTCTCAAATAACATATACCTCACATGAACCAACTAAGCATGCTCATATGGATGAGTATATGTACAAAAATGAAAGCAAATAGAGTTCATACCAGCCTCTCACCACAATCAGATTGTCGTAGATCGTCATTATTGCCTTTTCACTTGTGTAGCTTGGATAATATGAAATGAAAACCACGCTCCAGCCACCGAAGACCATTGAACTCATGATGAACTTTACAAACCAAAGAAGAACAGCAAATATTTTTGGTGTTTTCGAATTAGAAACAAGCACGAAAGAAAACAAGCAAACAAAGCAAAATCTTTTTGGGTTTTCTTATAGCAAACTAACGATAGCAAATAAAGCAAACTAAGAGCAAGGTACCAAATAAACAATTGGTGAAGAGAAACAACAGAAATATTTTTGGTCTTTTTGTGTTTTAGGAAAGAAACAAAGTGAAAACAAAAGAATGCAAACTAACAAAAACACAGAAAAGCAGGATGACAGAAATCTGCCAAATCCTGACAGCAGTACAGAAATCGAATTTAACAAAAATCTTCCATTGCTCAGACCAAAAAGTGTTCAACTAATGAAAGTTAGATAACAACCTGGGGAACATGCTCAAAAATTGGCAACTCAAAATAACGTTCTGGCTGTGCGTACGAATTTTTTGGTAACAGCACAGAATCTGTTTTTGGACAGCACTTCCCCAAATATCATCTCCCTCTCATTAGAAAACCACTCTAGAGACTAAACAAATATGTACAAGTATCCAGCAACCATAATATGCAAAGAATGAGTGATGACGGTA
Organism: Lolium multiflorum; assembly: GCA_030979885.1. Taxonomy (NCBI): domain Eukaryota; kingdom Viridiplantae; phylum Streptophyta; class Magnoliopsida; order Poales; family Poaceae; genus Lolium; species Lolium multiflorum. Next base: position 164,981,601 of record CM061748.1, on the reverse strand, counting down.
TACCTCCCCCAAGCTTAGGCTTTTGGCCTAAGTGGAGTTCATTCCCAACGAGGGTCGGAGTTCCACGCCGGTGGATCATACATGGAGTGGTAATAGGGCCCCTGCGCAGAAGAATATCGTGGAGGTTCCACATGACCATGATGTTGATATGAGGAGCTTGCTGCATCGGATGAAGAGTCGGGATGCTCCTCGGTCTCCTCCACATCTTCCCTCGCACGACGGCTTTCTCTTTCTATGTATGCGTTTAGCTCATTTTCTGTGATCGACCACCCGTCCCTGGCATCAAGGTTAAACAAAGCAGGTGCAGGCAAGCGTACTAATTTTTCAATTTTCTTAGTTATACTCCAACTTTTCTTATACAAAGTTATCCTATAATGCAGGTTGTTCAAACTAGATGCATCTGAAATAAACTCATGTCTAATCATGGAGAAAACATCAAGTTTCTCTATAGAAAGCGGAATATCTAAATGGTGAGGACCTACACCATGCATAGCTAATAAGCGAGAGGCAATAAGACCTCCACAAATTCCTCCTTTCTCACGGTTAGTAGCAAGTCTACAAGCTATTAAAGCACCCAAATTATAAGTCCTATCCTGTTGCAAAGCAGCAGCTAAGAAAGCCAAGTCTGGGACAGATAATTTACCTCCAGTCCTTCTTGCAAGAACGCACTTTGTAATGAAATAGGCAAAATAGCGGATGGCTGGATGTTGAATGCTACTAATCTTACCACCATCATTGGAGAAGCTCCTCCCATTACAAATCCTTGTATAAAGATCTGAGAGCTCCCGCGGTGTTCCCCTGATCTTCTCGCAGGATCCCCACTGCGGCACTCTAATCGCTGTGCAAAAATCACTGAAAGGCAAGTCAATAGTTTTGTTATAAATTTTATACCGGACCATGGGGTCAGTTCGAGACCGGTGAAATTCGAAATCCTGCACAACCGACACCGTTAGTTTAGCATATTGGTGAGGTTCACCAACAGCAAAATTTCCCAATCCTGCATTGGAAATTAGTGTTTGCACATCTTGCAGGATTCCTGCATTCCGCATAAAGTCCGTGCATGGGTAATAAGAGGGGTATACTCCCTCTTCACGATGGACTCTCATAACGTGCTGTACCTCCAACTCTTCTTGGTTAAGTTGGTGCACACTCCCTTCCATTTTCTGAAATTTTTCAACAATCATTATAAAATTTGATTTCAAGGTGTGTAATTGAAGGGAACTACTATAGGAACTTGCTAGAATACTAAACATGCATCAAAACTAGTTTCTTCCACTTAGAACAAGCATGCAAGCTCACTAAACGTGTTATCTACAGCAGCAAAATATTCAAGATATACTCAACCAAATGAAATTCTAATTGGACAATCAAAGGAGTCACATACCAAGGAGTAAATGTGCCAAATTTCAAACAGAAATCTGGGCTGAGCAAGGAGATCGAAAAATCGCGAGTTCTTGAGCAGAAACACGAGTGAGAGAAACTTGGTACGAGCTTTTTCGGGAGAGAGAAGGTGCTGGGAGGAAGAGATGATGAAGTGGGGCAAGGGGTGGCCCACACCACAAGGTGGCGCGGCCTTGCTGGCCGCGCCGGCCTATGGTGTGGCACCCCCTGGTGCCCCACAGGTCATCCTCTGGTGCTCCCAGTGCCTCGTCGAAAAATAGGACCAACGGTGTAATTTTTGTAATTTTTAGAGAACTTCGAAAAATGCACATTTCTGGGTATTAAATTAATTATTACTGCGCAGGAAAATGATTTCTAAAATCTTAAATAGCTAAAGCATATTGCAAAACAAAAGTGCTACAGCAAGTAAAATAGGTGGAGGGAGAAAGAAAGAAAGAAATGTTGTTTAGCTCTTTTATGCAATAAAATATACTTGTTAACAAGGTTGATCAAGTCTTGCTACCAAATAAATTTTATATGACATAAGAAGAAATAAACCTCAAATCAATCATGTTACCTTATATTGAATTGATATGGATCCAATCACAAGAGTTTGATATTCTTCTTTAGGCTCATATATAGGACAATCAATGGATCCCACTTTGATAGTTTTCACATTAAAAATTGTATTGACTCCACATACTTCATCAATCCTCTTGGGAAAATAGACGGTGTGTTCCTTATCATCAACATTGAAAGTAACCATGCCTTTATTGCAATCAATAACAGCCCCTGCAGTATTAAGAAAGGGTCTTCCAAGAATAATGGACATATTATCATCTTCAGGCATTTCCAACACAACAAAATCAGTTAATATCAAGCAATGCTGAGTAACTTGAACAAGAACATTTTCACATAAACCAACAGGAATAGCAGTAGATTTATCAGCCATTTGCAAGGATATATCAGTTGGTATCAATTTATCCAAATCAAGTCTCTTATAAAGAGAAAAAGGCATCACACTCACACCTGCTCCCAAATCACATAGAGCAGTTCTAACATAATTATTCTTGATGGAACAAGGAATAGTCGGTATACCTGGGTCGCCCAACTTCTTTGGAATCTTACCATTGAAGGAGTAATTAGCGAGCATAGTGGAAATTTCCTCATTGGGGACTTTCCTTTTGTTAGTAACAATATCTTTCATATACTTTGAATAAGGAGGCAATTTAATAGCATCAGTCAAAGGGATTTGCAAAAATAAAGGTTTCATCCAATCACAAAATTTATTATAATGTTCCTCCTCCTTTGATTTTAGTTTCTTAGCAGGAAAAGGCATTTGCTTTTGAACCCAAGGTTCTCTTTCATTACCATGTTTCTCAGTAATAAAATCTTCTTTAGTGTACTTTTTATTTTTAGCAGGCTTTTCAGGTTCTTTTTCAATTTCTTCTTTATCAGGAGTATCATTCTTATCATTATCTTCCTCATGTTCATTACCACTTTCAGTTTCAGCATCAGAAATAGAAATACTATTAGGATCACTAACAGGTTCAGAGGGTTCTACAACATTCTTATGTTTCTTTTTCTTTTTCTTAGATGGAGCACTAGTTTTAATTAGTTGAGAATCTTGTTCAACTCTTTTGGGATGCCCTTCAGGATATAGAGGATCCTGGGTAGAAGCACCACCTCTAGTTGTTACTTCACAAGCATGTTTTTCTTTAGAATTATTTCCCAACAAGTCATTTTGCACTTTAGTAAGTTGATCAATTTGAGTTTGAACCATTTGAAAATGTTTAACAAGTATCTTAACATCATTGGAGGTTCTCTCCACAATACCATGTAATTCACTAATAGCTCGAGAATTTTCCATTAAATGATTTTCTACTCTCATATTAAAGTTTTCTTGCTTAACAATATAATTATCAAACTCATCTAAGCATTGAGCAGGAGATTTTGAATACGGAATATCTTCCCTAGTAAAGTGTTGAAGCGAGTGTACCTCAATCATGGATGAAGGGGGAATCGTCTCACATATATCTTCAATAGGAGGTAAATTCTTCACATCTTCAGGTTTAATACCTTTCTCCTTAAGAGACTTCTTGGCTTCCCTCATATCTTCATCATTTAATTTAATCATACCCCTCTTCTTCACTATCGGTGTCGGGGTTGGTTCAGGTGTAGACCAATCATCATGATTCCGGCCTATTTTAGCCAATAATTCTTCAGCGTCGTCTGGAGTTCTTTTCCTGAAAACACAACCAGCACAACTATCCAGGTATGCCCTAGACTCAATAGTTAGTCCACTATAAAATATATCAAGTAAATCATGCTTTTCCAAATCATGGTCAGGCTGAGCTCTAATAAGAGAACAAAATCTAGCCCAAGCCTCAGGCAATTTCTCTCCATCTTCCTGGTCAAAATTATAAATTCTCTGCAAAGCAGCATGTTGAGCACTAGCAGGAAAGTATTTGCGGAAGAAAACATCAAGCAATTCTTTTGGACTTTTAATAGAACCAGGAGGCAAATTATTATACCAAGTTTTAGCATCATCCTTTAATGAGAAAGGAAAAATTTTAGCGACAAAATAAGTACGCATCTTAATATCATCAGAAAACAAGCCACTAAGAGTAGATAATTCAGTCATGTGTTCAACAACACTTTCTTTTTCAGTACCACAAAAGGGTGTTTTCTCAACAATAGCTATATGAGATAGATCAAGAGAAAAATCATAATCTTTATCCCTAATGTTTATAGGAGATGTGGCAAATTTAGGATCAGGAGATGGTTTATATCTAACAGCATGTTCTGCAAGCAACTTTTTAATTTTTCTTGCATCAGTAGTAGCATTGCATTTTTCAATAAAATCATCATCAAGCTCTACATAATCTTCATCAAGATCATCACTAGAATATTCAACAGACTCAGGTGAATTAACAGGTGTAGCAGCATTTTCATTAGGAGTTTCAGTATTTTCAATTTGTCTAGACTTAGCAATTGTAGCATCTAGAAAAGATCCCAATGAACCACTATCATCAAGCACAGCAGAAACATTATCAATATTATGAGAATTTTCAGATTCAGCAGAAGTACCAACGCGAAGCATGTGGCGGTGAAACAAGTTTATCAATCACAGATGGTGAATCAAGAGCAGCAGAGGTACTCAGAGTTGTACCTTTTCTTGTAGTGGATGGTAATATGGCGATCTTAGTATCGCGAGGTTTACCCATGATGGAGAATTTGCAGCGAACAATATCAATCCAAGTGAACTTCCAAATAAAGCTATGCTCCCCGGCAACGGCGCCACAAAATAGTCTTGATGACCCACAAGTATAGGGGATCGCAACAGTCTTCGAGGGAAGTATTACCCAATTTATTGATTCGACACAAGGGGAGACAAAGAATACTTGTAAGCCTTAACAGCGGAGTTGTCAATTCAGCTGGAAACAAACTTGCTCGCAAGAGTTTATCAGTAGTAACAGTTTTATGGCAGTGGAAATAGTAAAATAGCAGCAGCGGTGAAATAAAGACAGCAGTAGTGATTATAGTAAACAGCAGGATTAAAATACTGTAGGCACAGGGACGGATTTAACGGGCGTTGCATGGATGAGAGAAACTCATGTAACAATCAAAGCATGGGCATTTGCAGATAATAATAAAACGGTATCCAAGTACTAATCAATCAATAGGCATGTGTTCCATATTTAGTCGTACGTGCTCGCAATGAGAAACTTGCACAACATCTTCTGTCCTACCAGCCGGTGGCAGCCGGGCCTCTAGGGAAACTACTGGATATTAAGGTACTCCTTTTAATAGAGTACCGGAGCAAAGCATTAACACTCCGTGAACACATGTGATCCTCACATCACTACCATCCCCTCCGTCCCGATTCTTGTCACTTCGGGGCCATTGGTTCCGGACAGCGACATGTGTATACAACTTGCAGGTAAGATCATAAACAACGAATATCTTCATGAATCAATAACATGTTCAGATCTGAGATCATGGCACTCGGGCCCTAGTGACAAGCATTAAGCATAACAAGTTGCAACAATATCATAAAAGTGACATCTACGGATACTAGGCACTATGCCCTAACAATCTTATGACTATTACATGACCAATCTCATCCAATCCCTACCATCCCCTTCAGCCTACAGCGGGGGAATTATTCACACATGGATGGGGAAACATGGCTGGTCGATGGAGAGGCGTTGGCGGTGATGGCGGTGAAGATCTCCTCCAATTCCCCGTCCCAGTGCCGGAACGGAGACTTCTGGCTCCCGCGACGGAGTTTCGCGATGTGGCGGCTCTCCGGAGGGTTTCGGCGACTTCGACTTCTCCGTGCGTTTTGGTCGAAACCAATAAGTAGTCCAAAGGGCGTCGGAGGCCGGCGGGGCACACACCGCGCGGGCCCCCGGGGCCGCGCCATGCCATGGGGTGTGGGCCGGCCTCCTTCCTTTGCTCGTCAATATTTTGGTAAAATAGGGCCTTCGCAAGAATTCCGAGGATTTTCCCGAAAGTTGGATTTCTGCACAAAAACGAGACACCAAGTTCTGCTGAAAACAGCGTTAGTCCGTGTTAGTTGTATCCAAAATACACAAATTAGAGGCAAAACAATAGCAAAAGTGTTCGGGAAAGTAGATACGTTTTGGACGTATCAGTGGCGCACTAGTTTGGACCTTGTGGCGCACTACTCTCTGATCCCCTCTCGAAAGTAGCAGTGGCGCACCGCTGCTGCCAGCAATGGCGCACATCTGAGAGACTGCAGTGGCGCACTTGTACAGGCAGCAATGGCGCACCAGAACGCCATAACAGTGGCGCACCCCAGGAGGTAGCAGTAGCGCACCGACACCATAGAGTTGTGGCGCACTACTGCAGAACAACAGTGGCGCACCCCTTTGGGGTAATAGTGGCGCATCACTGGACTTGTCAATGGCGCACCACGTAGTGCGCCACTGTTACTTAGGGTAGTTGTGGCGCACCACTAGTGCGCCACTACTAAAACTTAGCAGTGGCGTGATAGTAGTGGCGCACCAGCAGTGCGCCACTGAAGGGGAAGAGTGGTGCGCCACTAAAGAGATTTTTCCTAGTAGTGGTAGAGTCTTATAATGTTTACAATATGTCTTTTATGTGAGTTTTGCTGCACCGGTTCATCCTTGAGTTTGCTTCAAATAACCTTGCTAGCCTAAACCTTGTATCGAGAGGGAATACTTCTCATGCATCCAAAATCCTTGAGCCAACCACTATGCCATTTGTGTCCACCATACCTACCTACTACATGGTATTTCTCCGCCATTCCAAAGTAAATTTCTTGAGTGCTACCTTTAAAATTCCATCATTCGCCTTTGCAATATATAGCTCATGGGACAAAATAGCCTTAAAAACTATCGTAGTATTGAATATGTACTTATGCACTTTATCTCTTATTAAGTTGCTTGTTGTGCGATAACCATGCTTCTGGGGACGCCATCAACTACTCTTTGTTGAATATCATGTGAGTTGCTATGCATGTCCGTCTTGTCTGAAGTAAGAGGGATCTACCACCTTAATGGTTGGAGCATGCATATTGTTAGAGAAGAACATTGGGCCGCTAACTAAAGCCATGAATCATGGTGGAAGTTTCAGTTTGGACATATATCCTCAATCTCATATGAGAATAATAATTGTTGCTACATGCTTATGCATTAAAGAGGAGTCCATTATCTGTTGTCCATGTTGTCCCGGTATGGATGTCTAAGTTGAGAATAATCAAAAGCGAGAAATCCAAAATGCGAGCTTTCTCCTTAGACCTTTGTACAGGCGGCATGGAGGTACCCCTTTGTGACACTTGGTTGAAACATGCGCATTGCGAAGATCCGGTAGTCCAAGCTAAGTAGGACAAGGTGCGGGCACTATTAGTATACTATGCATGAGGCTTGCAACTTGTAAGATATAATTTACATAACTCATATGCTTTATTACTACCGTTGACAAAATTGTTTCATGTTTTCAAAATAAAAGCTCTAGCACAAATATAACAATCGATGCTTTCCTCTTTGAAGGACCTTTCTTTTACTTTTATTGTTGAGTCAGTTTACCTATCTCTCTCCACCTTAAGAAGCAAACACTTGTGTGAACTGTGCATTGATTCCTACATACTTGCATATTGCACTTGTTATATTACTTTATATTGACACTATCCATGAGATATACATGTTATAAGTTGAAAGCAACCGCTGAAACTTAATCTTCCTTTGTGTTGCTTCAATACCTTTACTTTAATTTATTGCTTTATGAGTTAACTCTTATGCAAGACTTATTGATGCTTGTCTTGAAGTACTTTTCATGAAAAGTCTTTGCCTTATGATTCATTTGTTTTCTCATGTCATTACCATTGTTTTGATCGCTGCATTCATTACATATGTTTACAAATAGTATGATCAAGATTATGATGGCATGTCACTTGAAATTATCTTTGTTATCGTTTTACCTGCTCGGGACGAGCAGAACTAAGGGGATGCTGATACGTCTCCAACGTATCGATAATTTCTTATGTTCCATGCTACATTATTGATGATATCTACATGTTTTATGCACATTATATGTCGTATTTACGCATTTTCGGAACTAACCTATTAACAAGATGCCGAAGAGCCAGTTCTGTTTTCTGCTGTTTTTGGTTTCAGAAATCCTAGTAAGGAAATATTCTCGGAATTGGACGAAATCAACGCCCAGTTCCTATTTTGCCCGGAAGCATCCAGAACACCCGAGAGCCGTGGAGGGGGCCACGTGGGGCCCACACATGGTGGCGGCGCGGCCCAAGCCCTAGCCGCACCGCCTAGTGTCCGGCCCCACGGACCCTCCGAGGCTGCCCTTTCGCCTACAAATAGCCTCCGTCGCGAAATCCCCGATGCCGAGAGCCACGATACGGAAAACCTTCCGGACGCGCCGCCGCGAATCCCATCTCGGGGATTCAGGATCGCCTCCGACACCCTGCCGGAGAGGGGATTCATCTCCCGGAGGACTCTACACCGCCATGGTCGCCTCCGGAGTGATGAGTGAGTAGTTCACCCCTGGACTATGGGTCCATAGAAGTAGCTAGATGGTCGTCTTCTCCTAATTGTGCTTCATTGTTGGATCTTGTGAGCTGCCTAACATGATCAAGATCATCTATCGTAATACTATATGTTGTGTTTGTCGGGATCCGATGGATATAGAATACTATGTTATGGTGATTATCAATCTATTTTTTATGTGTTGTTTATGATCTTGCATGCTCTCCGTTATTAGTAGAGGCTCTGGCCAAGTTTTTGCTCTTAACTCCAAGAGGGAGTATTTATGCTCGATAGTGGGTTCATGCCTTCATTGACACCTGGGACAGTGACAGAAAGTTCTAAGGTTGTGATGTGCTGTTGCCACTACGGATAAAACATTGATTCTATGTCTAAGGATGTAGTTGTCGATTACACTACGCACCATACTTAATGCAATTGTCTGTTGCTTTGCAACTTAATACTGAATGGGGTTCGGATGATAACCTGAAGGTGGACTTTTTAGGCATAGATGCAGTTGGATGGCGGTCTATGTACTTTGTCGTAATGCCCAATTAAATCTCACTATATTTATCATATCATGTATATGCATTGTTATGCCCTTTTCTATTTGTCAATTGTCCGACTGTAATTTGTTCACCCAACATGCTTTTATCTTATGGGAGAGACACCTCTAGTGAACTGTGGACCCCGGTCCTATTCTTTACATCGCATACAATCGTTTTACTGTTTTCTTGCAAACAATCATCTTCCACACAATACGGTTAATCCTTTGTTACAGCAAGCCGGTGAGATTGACAACCTCACTGTTTCGTTGGGGCAAAGTACTTTGGTTGTGTTGTGCAGGTTCCACGTTGGCGTCGGAATCCCTGGTGTTGCGCCGCATCACATTTCGCCACCATCAACCTTCAACGTGCTTCTTGGCTCCTCCTGGTTCGATAAACCTTGGTTTCTTTCTGAGGGAAAACTTGCCACTGTGCGCATCATACCTTCCTCTTGGGGTTCCCAACGGACGTGTACATTTACGCACATCAGTTTGCAGGGTCGCGGAGAAGGCGGTGTGGGCTTGGATCTTTATACCTGGCCTCACACCAAGGAAGTGTGAACGGGGGCAAGTCCCTGCGGTTGGCAAAAAGGGTGAGATCTCTTATGGGAAAAGTAACGCACCTCTGCAGAGTGTATCAAATTGTGGTTGTCACTCCTGTTCCGGGAAGGGAACTGCGGCAGAAAGGAACTCCGTGAAGTTCTAGTCAACTTGAAGACTGACGGGCATAGTTTTCGAATAAAATAAACCTGTTGAAGAAATGATTTCAAAACATGCATTGACCTAAGATTTTCTGATCGAGGGTCGTAGCTAGTGCATCAAACACCTTTTACTCTTTTGAACTTGCTGAGTACCCCTGTACTCACTTTTTTTCGACACCCTTGCTAGACTGTGATACGGAAGTGGAGGCCATCACCGATGGAGCACCCGAAGGAAGCTACGAGCTGGTCTACGAGGAACCTGATCTTACCGAAGGAGTTGAAGGAGTAGACTATGGGATAGTCTACGGACCCGATGACACGGGGTGGAGGAGTAGTGATATATCTTAGTATCATAGGGCCGAGCAGCGTAGTGGCATACTTAAATAAGTTGCTGAGCTCTTTTTATATCTATGTTGGTTTGTAATGGTACTTTAATCTTGTAGGGTGTTCTCATCGGACCTGTGAGAATACCAACTTGTTAAGACCATGATTGTAATATATTATCGAGTGTTGTGACCTGCAATGTTTCTGTTGTACCACTCTGAGGGATGTGATATTTGTGAAGAAGTCCCTTCATGAAGATCATATCAACGACTTGTATACTACAACATGCAGTGGTATGCTGGGTCACCGCATTACGCCGCCGCCGCTCGCACCATATGCAGATCACCACCATCATCGCCATATACACCTGCCATATACTTCCGCCATCGCCATATACACCTGCCATATACTTCCGCCACTGCCATATACACCCTGCCATATACTTCCGCCATCGCCATATACACCTGCCACAAACATCCGTATCCACCATATACCCCTTTTCCTACCACGACACGGATTACGTGGGCTCCTGGAGTGGAGGATGATGTGATGACAGTGGTGATGGTTGTGTACTCGTGGCGGTGTTGTGATGCTGGCGATGGTGGTGGTGCTACTGTGATGTGGGCGGCATCGTTGATGTGGTGGTGGTGTTGTTGGTGTGGTAACATCGACCCTGACCTTGACGTCAGCGGTACGGTGCCGCGACGTCGGCTTCTGCATCTGCCCCTCTACAACCATGTGAGCTAATACTCTCCTCTCTGCATATGGCCTTGAAGTGGTAATCACGGATTAGTAAGGTGGAGCGAGGAGGAGGAGGAGCGCGCGTGTACCACTCATATTTTCACTCACTTACAAGTAGTGGAACAACCCACCTTATAAGGTGGTATAACTTCCTCCCAACTTTTAATGTGTGACTGAACTTCCCACCTCTTGCCACTCCCTAGTGAGCTGCCACCAACTTGAGCTCAAACTCACATGGGCTGCCACTATGTGGGCTTTAAGATTTAAAGGGAAATCTAAAATCTAATATGAACTACTATATGTGGGCCCGATATTTCAACACAACAATACCATGAACCAATACATACAGGTAATGAGAAGTATAAATGTATAAATACTGCATTTTTTGTTGCAAAGTAGAACATAAAGTAATTGTTGCCCACTGTTTGCAATTGCATTTTTTGTTGCAAAGTAGAACATAAAGTAAACGTTGCCCAGTGTTTGCAATGCAACAATCCTGACAAGAATCCATACAGTCCGATGCAATCATTAATACTTTTCTAGGCCCCACTTATATAACACAAAATCATATATAATACACAAGCACATGAGCATATTCCATAGGACATTATAATTTCCTAGGTCAAAATCTGGCCATAATGCAAAATCTTAAAGACAACAATTTTCCCAACCTCAATAAAGTGGTCTAGAATTTCTATAGAACCAACATTCTAGACAAACACCATCAAATTAGGATGAACTAGGGTTTCCCATGACTATCTGGAAGAGAGTAAATATGATCAAATTTTGAGATGAAATAGAGGGGCTCGAAGGAGATTACCTCATGGGAGTGGGCCAAAAATACACGGACGATTCCTCCGGATCTTGGACATTTGGGAGAGGAAGAGGAAAGCCCTAGCTGGTGCATTCGTCTTGTGTTCCTAGAGCGATGAGGGTGGACGGGTTGAACTGGAGAGGCAACACCGGATCGAGTTGGTCATGGGCCAAACCCTAGCCAGGAGGGCAAGGGTAGTGCCATCCATAGGGCAATGCCCCTGCCCCATGACGCTACCTTTTTGAGAGTGGGACTCACGCTGGCAGGGAGGGCAACACCCCTCAACAGAGTTGCCATGTTGAGGGCAACTCCCCTGCGGCACACGGTTACCAAAAAGGGACATTTTTTAAAATAGATTCAAAGAGTGTTAAATTTTTATGAGGGCATCTCCAACGGCCCAATGCATTTCAAACGCCAAAAATGACCGATTGCGTCCGGTTGCATCGACCGCATACGTAAAATTGGCCTTCTAGCCACGATTGTCCGCTTGCATCTCGGGGTGCCCCCAGCGCCTGATGCATTCACTGTTTCCACAATTTTTTCCCCGATAAATAATTTACACAATGTGAAAAATAAAACATGGAAATAAACCCTAGTCCACTCCTCACCGTCGCTGGGCACCTGGGTTAGGTCGACGAGGCCGAGATCGACCATGGCTAGTTGGGAACTGGTGGAGCAAATACCGGTGCGGCCAGTGGTGGAGGTGGAGGTGGAGCGGTCGCTGGTGCCCACGAGAGCAGAGGCGGCGGAGGAGGCGGCACCGAGTCTTGCAATGCCAGGTTGAAGGCCTCTTCCTCCGACATGCTGCCTACATGTGCTCGACGGCATACTAGGGAATCGGTGGCAGCACCTGCGGCATCTCCGATATGAGGATGGATAGCCTTGTCGCCTCCTCCTCTGTCAATTCCTCCGGCAGCTCGATCTTCCTACCCTCCCGTCGTGCCGTCTGGATCTCGATCGTGGAAGACGTTGGCGACGAAGTCCTCGGAGTCGTCCCGCGTTTCGTGGGGCGTCGGAGGCGATGGAGGTGACGGCGTACACGACAATGACCGCCGCAGCCGTGGTGGCGGGCCGAAGTTGTAGTCCTTGTCACTGAGGAACCCCGCCTTCCGCTGCTTGTCGAGCACTACGTGTCGGTGGTGGTAGTTATCCCACGAGGGGGAGTCGATGGCTAAGTCGGGGTTGTGGCGGAGGTCCGGCGGGAGAATGGCACGCCTGCACCGGATCTCTGCGTCCCGCTCCGAGCAGAAATGTGGCACCACCGGGACGGGGGCCCGAGCCTTGCTGAGGTGCCATCCGCCCGGCAGGTGCATGTCGTTCCAGCCCTCGCACGACTGCCAGTTCTCGTAGTACATCTAGGTGATGGAGGAAAGAAGGGGGACCCTCATCCGCGGTTTCTCCTCTTTCGCCGCTTGTGACGATCGTGCCTCGTGGTCGTTCCTCTTCCTGCTTGTCGGTGTGTTGGGTGCAAGTGTTGCCAGGGAGTATGTGCGATGGTAGGATGTTGCCGATGCCATTTTAAGGACGAGCGCGGGACACGAAGCCGCGTGCCATTGATGGAGACGCAGAAAGCCAGCCACCGCCCGTCGGGCCTAGTGCAGCCTGTTAAGACGAGGCATTATTGATGGGGAAGGCTGCTGCATGGGCAGTCGCGGAAGCGATGTGTTCTCGCTCCCGCTGCCAAGCTGGCCCGTGGCGACATGGCGCAAACATGTATTTGTTGCATTTGCGTGGTCACATACACGTCAATAAGTTTCCGTCGAACAGCTGGGCAGGGGTGCATTCCTATTATTCGATCACGCGGGCGTTTACGTGGCCCGGTGAGGATACGGGTTCAGATTGAGAACCACCCTGAGGTTGGGTGGTTAGGAGGGTGATTGTACCTCCAGCCCACCAGAGTTCAAACCTCAGGTTTAATATCTGTGTGTCTCATAAAGGGGAAGGCGACGTTCCCGGCACAGTCTTTCGGAGGTGCTCATAGAGGTGTGCGTGTGTGCATTTATAAGGGTGAGTGTATGCGTGAGCGGTTGTACCGTGTTTCCTAAAAAAATCTGGATCAGATTTATCGATTTCGACGGGATTGATGAAAAAAAAATGGTCATCGATTTCAACATCCGCACGTGGCCGGAGCATGGCCGAGACCACCGCTCGTGCACCTGGGCTGGGCGGGCACCCTCTTCCCCTTCGTCTTCGCCGCATCGCCCGCCGTTCCTCACGTGCCAGTTAAAAAAAATCAATCAATCAACTAGTAATCCCGAAGGAAAGCTAGTCCGACATCATCTAACAACTCCACTCCACCATGCACCTGGCCATCTCGCTCGTTGGCCCCACAAGCAGTCAGTCATCAAGGCGTCCAATCGTTCGAGTAAAGCAGCCGCCACGTCACCGCAGCAGCTCCGCAACACAACGCCGCCGGGAGCGACACATGCTGTCGCCTGCCACCGTCGGTTTGGAATTTCGCGAGCTCACAGACGGCGACAGCAACGGAACCAGGCCGGGAAGGATCGCTAGATAAGAAAAGGCAATCACACATGGACATGGGAACCGGATTCCGAATTTCCGATACTCCCATCTCATTCTCGCCCCGCCTCCGCCTCCGCCTCCGCCTCCCGCGCCATGGCGGTGGTGTTCGCGGTCAACGGCGAGCGCTTCGAGCTCCGCGACGGCGACGACCCAGGCGCCACCCTCCTCGACTTCCTCCGCTCCCGAACCCGCTTCACCGGCCCCAAGCTCGGCTGCGGCGAAGGCACGCGACACCTCTCCCCCTCCTCGATTCCTCCCAGTCCCAGCTCGAGATTAACCGGCGGCATCTCCGCGCGCGGCCTAATGCCGGTTTCCATTCGAACCTTGCAGGCGGGTGCGGCGCATGCGTGGTGCTGCTCTCGACGTACGACGCGACAGCCGACGAGGCATCCCACGCCGCGGCGGCCTCCTGCCTCACCCTGGCGCACGGCCTGCACCACCGCGCGGTCACCACCACCGAGGGGCTCGGGAGCAGCCGGGACGGCCTCCACGCCGTGCACGCGCGCCTCGCGGGCTTCCACGCCTCGCAGTGCGGCTTCTGCACGCCCGGGATGTGCATGTCCCTCGCCGCCGCGCTGGCCGGCGCCGACGGCAAGGGCAAGGGGGCGGGGCCGCCTCCGCCTCCGCGGGAGGGCTTCTCCAGGCTCACCTCGGCCCAGGCGGAGCGCGCCGTTGCCGGCAACCTCTGCCGCTGCACGGGGTACCGCCCCATCGCCGACGCCTGCAAGAGCTTCGCGGCGGACGTCGATTTGGAGGACCTTGGACTCAACTCCTTCTGGAGAAAGGGTGACGCGCATGTCTCCAAGTTGCCACCCTACAAGGAGGGGAGCATTGCTGCGTTCCCGGAATTTCTCAAGGCTGAGATCAGAGACTCGCTGAGCACTGATACGCCTGCCGCCTCAGATATGTCCACAATGAGCTCTTGGCATCGGCCTCGGAGTGTGGAGGAGTACTATAAGCTCATAGCTGCTTCCCACACAAGTGGCACAAAGGTGGTTGCGGCCAACACTTCTTCTGGTGTTTACAGGGAGTCAGAGCTGTATGATAGGTACATTCACCTCACAGACATCCCGGAGTTGAATTCAGTATCCAGTGATACAGAGGGTCTTCGAATTGGGGCTGCCACATCAATCTCTAGGGCTATTCACATCTTAACAACACAAGGTGATGGCTGCAAGGATGTGGTCTTCAGTAACATTGCCCATCACATGGAAAAGGTGGCCTCTCATTTTATCCGCAACACGGCAACCTTGGGTGGAAATCTGGTAATGGCGCAAAGGGACGAGTTTCCCTCTGACATTGCAACTATCCTTCTTGCTGCTGGTTCATCAGTGTGCATCCAGGTAACATCAGAAAAGTTGAATGTCACCTTGGATGAGTTCCTGGAGATGCCACCATGTGACAACAACACACTGCTCTTAAGCGTTTTCATTCCTCACTCTACTCCTGACAGTGTCTCATCAAGTGCTGGAACTGTAAACATGGCAGGGGATAACACAGCAACTTCTCTGCTATTTGAGACATACCGAGCTGCTCCGCGCCCCCTTGGAAATGCAGTTGCTTACCTTAACTCTGCTTTCTTCGCACAAGTCTCCTCGGACGGAAGTTCAGGAGGCTTGATATTGGAAAATCTACGGCTGGCTTTTGGTGCATATGGAACCCAGCATGCTATCAGGGCTACAGATGTTGAGAAGTGCTTAGTTGGTAAACCCGTTAGTGCATCACTCCTACTTGAAGCATGCAGAGTTCTTAAGAAGACCATTGTTCCAAAAGAAGGAACGCCGCATTCTGCTTATAGATCAAGCTTGGCAGTTGCATTTCTGTTTAGTTTTCTTTACCCAGCAACCAAAGGAAATGTGAAGCCTGCACAGGCAGTCGGTCTAAATGACTATGTAGCTTCTGACACCAATGGAAATTCAAATTGCACACACAGTGTAAACCTCGATGTTTCACATAAGGAAACTAATTGTGTGAAATCCGGTCTGAATAACAATGACCACATGCTTGACTCGTGCAAACAGATTGTTGAAATCAGTAAAGATTATCTCCCAGTTGGCATACCAACCAAGAAAGTTGGAGCAGAACTCCAAGCCTCTGGTATGCGCTTCACAGTTTTTTCGTACCCATTGGTAATCTTGAACTTTTCGGCAATGAAATTGGTGGTTCTCTATTTATATAGATAACTTGGGAGTGTTTTTAAATAGCATGTTGTGTTCGTTGACTGTGTTGTTCAATGACATGATTTATCCTCCTCTCTTCCATCTGCATCGTATATGTAATAAACTAAGAATGGGTCTTTGCTTAATGTTTATTTTCAAGTTTTATTTATGTGACTTGTAATCAGTTGATTTCATGCCCCGATCTTGCATAAAGTAAATTATGGTGCTGATAGCAGAAGCATTATGTATAGGTGAGGCTGTATATGTGGATGACATCCCTTCTCCAGAGGACTGCCTTTATGGAGCATTTATATATAGCACAAAGCCTTTAGCTCATGTGAATAGCATAGAGCTCGACCCTTCTCTCGAGCAGCTAAAAACTGCGACAGTTATCACCGTTAAAGATATTCCAAAAGAGGGTGCCAATGTTGGGGCCAGCACTATATTTGGACCTGAAACTCTGTTTGGCGGTCCGCTTACTCAATGTGCTGGGGAACCTCTTGGTGTTGTGGTATGCCTTTCACGCTGATTGTTTGGATTTGAAGAAACCTGCAATAACCTTAAAATATTTTACTTTTCTTTGACGAAGTTATAATTATGCCAATGTGGATTAAGTTTAGTTATTGAAGATTGTAGCATTTTAGGTTGCAGAAACACGAAATTTTGCCAATATTGCTGCCAAACGAGCGGTAGTTAACTACAGCACAGAAACTTTGGATACGCCAATTTTATCGATAGAGGAGGCAGTCAGAAGATGCAGTTATTTTGAAACACCGCCATTTCTCCTTCCGCAAAAGATTGGAGAATTCTCCAAAGGGATGGAAGAAGCTGATCAGAAGATCTACTCAGCTGAGGTACACTTCCATAACTTCTAATGCTTTTTCCAAGTTAAATACCTTTGTTAGCCATCCGAAGTCTCTGAATGAATTGATTCTTATGTAAAGAAGAGTTTCAACTTGACTAACATTAGTACTCATTAGTCATGCCACATGTACCTGGTATATCAAATGGTAGTGCTGAAGCACCCTTTAGTTCCCCTAGAGTAATTTAGATTAAAGAGCTGTTGTTGTCCTTGTGGACTGTTATTTCCTTGCATGTTCCTTTTCCTGTGATTTGCGTCTGCTCTCTAGCTTGTCCAACCTATTAGTGTCGAACTCCAATTCTAATTGTTGAACAACACAATATATAAGTCATTTTTTTTGTTGAACAATTGACATATCATGGCCTCCCTTGATAGTTCTAATTTGTGGTTAGTCCTTTCTTATGTATCTTCTTATAAGGTTCTTATTTACATATCTTTGATATTGTCACACTGTGCTACAGCTGACAAACACTTCATGCAGGTGAAACTTAGTTCACAGTATTACTTTTACATGGAAACACAAACTGCTCTAGCCGTACCTGATGAAGATAATTGCATGGTGGTGTATAGCTCAAGCCAATGCCCTGAGGTAGTACAAAATACCATCGCACAATGCCTCGGTTTACCTTGTCACAATGTCCGTGTTATCACTAGAAGAGTTGGTGGTGGCTTTGGAGGAAAAGCTGTTAGATCACTACCGGTAAGGATTGGTACCATCATTACTTACAGCCTTTGAAACACTGGAAATGAGGTCTTGTTATCAGTTTGTGCTTAACATTTTCTGTGAAGTACAAATGGCATGTTCAACTCTGCTATATGTGCCCACTACCAGTTATGCTTTAAAATGCAGACGTTATCATCCTGAAGATTTTTTTTAATGAAATTTTGAGTATCCTCACACCCAAAAAAGAAAGAATATCTGGACATATCTTCTCCTTATAAGCATACATGTAAAGATGGCTTCTTCAACTATAATAGAACTGAATTCTCATTGTTTCCTCCATGGCATTGTTACGCTGAATACTGAAGCTGAACTGTCTCATTTAACAAGATTCAGTTTGATCTAGCAATTTCTCAAAGATATACTTCATGTAAAATTTTCAACTACTACATGTAGGAGGGAAGGGTGACTTCAATCATGCTGCTAAATGACACTTACTGTCCCCACTGTATTTTCTAACAAAAATGTTAAAGAATCTTCAACATGTCTCATTTGAACATTATATTAAGTTCAGTGTTTCAGAAGGATTTTATGTATCATTGTTTTGTAAAAGTTTATTGAGTTAGCATAAAGTAGCAGAACACTAATTACATGTATGTTAATTTTAGGTGGCGACGGCCTGTGCACTTGCAGCTTTTAAGTTGCGTCGTCCTGTTCGAATGTATCTTGATCGCAAGACTGACATGATCATGACTGGAGGTCGGCATCCCATGAAAATATGCTATTCAATAGGATTCAAATCAGATGGAAAGATCACAGCATTGCATGTAGATTTGTTCATAAATGCGGGAATGACCATGGATATTAGTCCGACTATTCCTCATAATTTCATAGAGGCACTAAAGAAATATAACTGGGGTGCCTTTTCATATGATGCAAAGATCTGCAAAACGAACTTTTCAACAAGGTCTGCAATGCGGGGCCCTGGGGAAGTGCAGGGTTCTTATGTTGCTGAAGCTATTATCGAACATGTGGCATCAGCTCTCTCTACTGATGCTAAATTGGTAAGGCAGAGAAATATTCACACAGTGGAGAGCCTTGCTTTGTTTCACAGTGAGTGCATGGAAGATGCCTTGGGGTATACGCTTCCCTCTATCTGCAATCAATTGACTGCATCAGCAAATTACCAACATCGTTTGGAAATGGTTCAGGCCTTCAACAAAAGCAGCCAGTGGAAAAAGCGGGGCCTTTCTTTTGTTACAATAGCGCATAAAGTGTCATCTCGACCAACCCCTGGAAAAGTGTCTATTCTTAACGATGGATCCATTGTTGTTGAAGTTGGAGGCATTGAGATAGGCCAGGGGCTTTGGACAAAAGTGAAGCAGATGGCAGCATTTGGTCTTGGCCAGTTGTGGTCTGATCAAAGTGAAGACCTGTTGGAAAGAGTAAGAGTTATTCAAGCAGACACGTTAAGTGTGGTACAGGGAGGGTGGACTGCAGGGAGTACCACATCAGAAAGCAGCTGTGAAGCAGTTCGCCGTGCCTGCGGTATCATGGTTGACAGGCTGAAACCACTCAAGGAGAAATTGCAAGAAAAGCAAGGGAGAGTTTCATGGGATGGACTAATTTTACAGGTATTGATATGATAATAACAACTTCAGTTTATAGCAACTATAATCAGGATGGTCTTATCCTACTCTGTTTTAGAAGTTAGTCACGCACAGAAATTTGTGCATCGCTGGTTGCTATCATCGAATGCACCCATCTGCATTAGTCAGTAATGTATTCATTGGTATTAAGATATCACATTTCAATGTACAGGCAAAAATGGCTGCTGTGGATTTATCAGCAAGAGAATACTACATCCCTGGGGCTTCTGGTTCATACCTGAACTATGGAGCTGCTGCTAGTGAGGTATCCTGAGTTTACTCTAGTCTCGGATAGTAGATTGTACAAAAAAGAAATATGCACGCCTTCACATGAAGATATTTATATTGGGTATTTACAGGTAGAGATTGATCTTCTCACTGGAGCAACTACAATTCTGCGTAGTGATCTTATATATGACTGTGGCCAGAGCTTAAATCCTGCTGTGGACTTGGGGCAGGTGGGTGTAACTGGTCTCACTCTATTCTAAGTGTTGTTTACGTGTCCAGTTTCAAAAGATGCAACATCCTTAATTGGCCAGTCAAAACCTGGCCATCTTAAAATCTTCCAGTCATTTCAGATAGCAGGTCCTGGATTAATTCTATTATATTAAACTTAAAATTAGTACAATATAGTTTCATGGGATGCTACACTATGCATGTTTTAGTTCTATTGGTTTACTGTCCGTTGCTTAGTTTTTGGCATTGGTTGTTCATTTCTTTTCAGTATGTTTATATAATCATGTCCACATAGATATCGACGGAGGAGAACATTTTATTAACTGATGTTATTTGCATACAAAGTGTCTCAATATCTTCTGCTGTTGCCCTATCACGACACTTCAGGTGGAAGGAGCCTTCGTTCAGGGAATTGGTTATTTCATGAGCGAGGAGTACGTCACCAATTCGGATGGGCTGGTTACCTCGGATGGAACTTGGACATACAAGATCCCAACTGTGGACACCATCCCTCGACAGTTCAATGTTGAGCTTCTTAACAGTGGATTTCATAAAAACAGAGTGCTATCTTCAAAAGGTATTTAGTTTCTCCCCTGGTTTGATATCTATGAGCATGCGCCAAATGAGCTAGGTCTATTTTGCTTTCTAGCCTTCTAGGTTCCTAGCATGGGATAAGATGTTATAAGTCCACAAAACAATTCATGATATCTGTTATAAAGCATTCATGCATTTTTTTGGCCTCTATTTGTCGCAGCATCTGGGGAGCCGCCTTTGTTTCTTGCAGCCTCAGTTCACTGTGCAACAAGGAATGCGATTGCCGCAGCAAGGAAGGATATCCACTGTTCTGTGTCAGGATCTTCTTCGCCTTCCTTCTTTGAGTTAGAAGTTCCCGCAATCATGCCTGTGGTGAAGGAGATGTGCGGCTTGGACAATGTGGAGAAGTATCTGAAAACTCTAGTCGGTCCCAAATAATATTCTTCATCCTTAGCACATAATTCTTCAAGAAACTCGTCAACGCACTTTTTTCATGGACCATCTGCAGAGTAAATTGTAACCCTACCATTAAGAACTGTAAGGCATACTTTCAAAGTTCATAGTATAGTGAGAGTGAACTTTTGTAGCCCGGGCTACATGTAGGCTATATTTTGAATCTATGAAAATTTCACTTTAAACATGTTAATTTTTTTTGAAAAAAATAATGTGATACAGATAATATTGTAATCTACAAGTATGTAATTTTTCAGACTGAAATATTTTGTATTTTGGGCTCAGCAAAGACGACGAATCTTGATTTCATCATCGGTGAATAGTAATGAACAGTACACTAAAATTTAGGTTTTGTCATTCTGTGAGATTTTGTCATTTTTACCGAGGGAAAAATATAATGTATTTAATTCTGAAAATTTACACACTAGCAGATTACAACATTCTCTACGTCTATGTATTTTTAAAAAAATTCTAAAACTTTCAAATATATTTTTAAAATTTTAAAAAAGAATTTGAGGTTTTCCATAGTATTGGTGCAAACTAGGAGGTCTTTTCTTTTACAAGAAACAGGAGTTCTTATTTTTTACAAGGACTAGGAGGTCTTGCATATGCTTCACTTCTCAACACATGTACAATCCGATTATAACTGAATTTTGTTTGGACACAAATATTTTGTAACATTTCACGCAATTACAGTATAGTATACTCATGATGAAACATGCTGTATTATATGCAAAGATATATTGTCCTTGTGAGTCAAATAAATTATAGAGTAACAGAATTGTATTTACAGAAGCATCACCAGAAATTACCGTGGTCATAGGATCTCCCTATTGACAAAACGGAATATAATGTGATTCATGGTATAATAGCAACGTACATGTCCGCAGAAGTAAAGAGAGGACTAAGAAAGCAAACATCTGTGTGATTCATTGACCCATAGTCAAGAGTTGCAAAGTTCATCTATCGGGAGTGAGAAAAATACAATCATACACTTGTATATGCTCTTATACTTAAGCTATATAGAGTTACTTACTGCACAGAGAAATGCACGCACATATCCAGAGCAGAATTCGTGTTACAACTTACAACCGTAATACAACAGGTGTGAACAACTTAGAAAGAGCTTCAAAAGATCAGGGTGCAGCAACAAGATCCTCTTCCTTGGTGTTGCCCTTCCCACTCTCTTCCAGCTTCTTCTCTTCAGTGGTCTTTCCTGCTTCCAGTTCCAGCCCCTTGAGCTGCCTCAGGATGTCTTCCTTTTCAGCATGTAGGTCTTGTAACTTTGTGTCAATCTTCTCCAGTTTCTTCTTAAGCTTTGCCGGATCGTTTGTCTTCTCTTTGGCGCCCTTGTCTTTCTTCTTCTTCTCTTTATCTTTCTTGCCTTCATCCTCCCCATCATCATCACCATCCTTGTCCTTATTTTTCTTCTTACCTTCTTCCTTCTTGTCAGTCTTATCTTTCTTCTTGTCCTTCGTCACTTTGTCTTTCTTACCTTCTTCGTCCTCCTCATCACCATCCTTGTTCTTTGTTTCTTTCTCTTTCTTCTTGCCTTCTTCCTTTTTGTCTGTCTTATCCTTCTTATTTTCCTTCTCTTTATCTTCCTTCTTGCCTTGTTCACCCTTCTCGTTAATTTTCTCATCCTGTTTCTTCTCCTTCTCTCTCTTTCTTTTATCCTTGCCATCCTTCTTCTCTTCAGATGCATCAGTTTCTTTTTTCTGTGAATCACCATCTGTTAACTTGATCTCTCTTGTGCCCAAACCTCCAGACATAGAATCCTTGTTGCTCTCTACTCCTGCAACTTCTGCATTTTTCTTGATGATATCTTTATCCTCAGCGAGGTCCCTGTCTTTGCTTTCGGTCTTGCTACCTTTTCCCTTCTTGGCCTTCTCCTTTTCAGAGCCTTCGGCGCCATCTTCTTTCTTTTTCTTATCCTTCTCCTTCTTATCCTTCTTACTTGCCTTCTCATCGTCTTCATTCTTCTCTGATTTTTTCTTACTCGCCTTCTCATTGTCTTCATCCTCATCTTCATGCTTCTCTGGCTTCTTCTTTTTGTCCTTCTTACCTACCTTGTCATCGTCTTCATGCTTCTCTGGCTTCTTCTTTTTATCCTTCTTGTCTGCCTTCTCATCTTCTTCATGCTTCTCTGATTTCTTGCTTTCCTTCTTATCTTCTTCATGTTCATCTTCATGCTTCTCCAGCTTCTTCTTTTTATCCTTCTTACCTACCTTCTCATCGTCTTCTTCACGCTTCTCTGACTTCTTTTTCTTCTCCTTCTCTTTGTCTTTCTTAGTTTCTTTACTTTTGGCCAGAGGCTTTGAACCATCGCCAGAGTCACCCTTCACCTCTTCCTTCTCCACAACCTTGGCGTCGATTTCTATCTCGATCTCCTTCTTCTCGTCCTCTGCATTGTCCGATGACTTGTCCTTGCTCTTGATCTTGAGGTGTATCTCATCCTTTGACTTCTTCTCTTCCTCCATCTTGAGTATGAGCTAGACTGAATACAAGGAGAAAATAATATGAGCTACACTGTATCATGAGCACTAGAATTCCCTCAAGTTAAAGCAGTTATCCACTTATGAAACATGACTTGTTACAATGTTACATGATGAACCATCATACTCAACGAAAGTAAAGCTTTCTGTGACGAATGATATTTGTTCCCAACACAGCATGTTTCAGCACAGCGGCGTGTTCACCAGTTCATACTATCCTATTTCAGCATCAGATTCACGACGTTCGCACTGACGCTCCATTTGAGGGATTATAAAAAATAGAACTAAGAACATAGACTGACAAACCATGTTCGACGTTCGCACTGACGCTCCATTTGAGGGATTATAAAAAATAGAACTAAGAACATAGACTGACAAACCATGTTCGACGTTCGCACTGACGCTCCATTTGAGGGATTATAAAAAATAGAACTAAGAACACAGACTGACAAGCCATGTTTCGGTCTGCACATGGCGCAATGCCAGATCACACCAGGGAAAATGACTCTTGAGCAAAAGTCATGAGCCTGCCTGACACACGCATACCCTAGGCATGCTCTACGAAGCAGGTCTTTTTTTTTTTTAACTGCTACTAAGCAGGTCTGATACTAGCAGTAGTAGTACTCCCTCCGTCCGTTAATAGATGTCCAGTGGTTTGTCTAAATTTGGATGTATCTATGCCAAAAAAAAATATCTAGATACATTCGAATTTAGATAAATTTTTGACATCTAAAAATGGACAGAGGTAGTATTAAACTACTAATATGGTGATGCTACCCCTGAATTCCCAGTTTTCCACACCCTATAAGATCATACGAGCTTGAGGGCAGCAAGAAGAAAAAACTACTGACCTCCAAGGAAGGAAGGGATCCAATCCAACCAGGATGTGCTCAGACCTCAGAGCCGAGCTGCGACCTCCTTATGGTGACACCGAATCCGGTGGCTCGCTTCGGCGATCGCGCAGCGGAGTGGACGGACGCTGCCTTTGTGTGTTCTTGTGGGTGCTGGATCGAATGGTCAGATCAGCTCAGATTCGAGAAGGGGGTGGGAGCAGGGGCAGTGGATCGATGTAGTTCGAGAATGGGGAGAAGAAATAGGAAGAGGAAGAGGAGCCGCGTGGGGAAAGCGAGTTGCGCGGGTGCGGCGTGGTGGCCGCGTGTGCCAACCTCGCCACGTCGCACGCGCTGATGTCGGCTGGATGGACAGGTCTACCGACGGATCCATATGACAGCGGGTAAACACGGTCAAAAGGTTGACCTTTTTTTGTTTTGCAGCGCGTTTGAGTCTAGACAACCGGAGTTTCAAATTTCAAAAAATTCTGAAATATACTACTCCACTGATGTATTCTACATCATTCTATCGGTGTAAAAACTTAATTCAAACATCTAATATTTGTCAGGTTTTGTGCTTCAAACATCTAATATTTGTCAGGTTTTGTCCTAACTAGGAGTGCACACAACCAGAGTTGAGGAATTTCAAACATTTAATATTTGTCGGGTTTTTTCCTAACTACCTTTTGTGTTAAGATTTTTCGGCGTTGGTACAATACATCGTGGAGTACATCTAGTTTTTGAAGATAGTTTTGAAGCTTTCAAATGTTGTTTTTGAATCTTTGAAGAAAAAACAAGCTATGTTTAACCAAGCTACCAGGTTTTCACATGAGTGATGGTTAAGCAACAATGCCAGTCCTCAATTCTATGAGGTTATTTCATTTTTTTGTAACAGTTATATTGGGTTACTTGAGTTTTTTTTTTTTTTGCAACACTCGTACTTTTGCTTTTCCGGTTGCTAAAAAGTGGTTGGATGCTCCCTGTCAAACCGAGCACTCGTTTCTTGTCCGTTGGATCCATCCTGGATGGACCGATCCTGCTCCGCGAAGTCCGACCGACAAGCACGTGCGTCTAGACAAATTCCCACCTAGGTCCTACGTGGCACGTGTCGTGTAGCGACGGATTTTATCCTGCACTCTTCTCTCTCCGTGCGTCTAGACAAATTCCCACCTAGGTCCTACGTGGCACGTGTCGTGTAGCGACGGATTTTATCCTGCACTCTTCTCTCTCCGTCTCTTGGCACGTGTCGTAACTGAAGTTATATGATGGCTAATGGGGGAATAGAACATGTACCACTGGTCGTTTCCCATGTATTTTCAGCAGCAAGGCATTTTATTTGCTTAGTGGTAGGGTTAACGGGTTGCGATGCAGGTGAATTTTTTCACTAGTCATGCACTAATTCCGATCGGATTTCACTAGTCATGCACATATTCTTCTTACTGTAGTTTCATGTTTGCATGACAGATTCGGGACGCCGCTTGCCACCCCATCTAGTAGCAATTTGAAGTTTTGAACTAGTTCATGTGTTACTGCTTTGTAAATTGCCAATGGACTGATAATTTGGATAGATTTTTTGCTGGCATTAAATGTTGTAAGATGGTCACTCATGTTAATTTATAAGTTGACATCATATAGATAGGTTTGTTTGTTGTCAACTTTTTCCTTAAGTTGGCTTCAAAACATGGCTAAGTTCTTTTCATGTATTAAACTAAATTGGCCTATGAACATAGTTAAATTGTTTTCTGGATACAACTATTTTCAAATCTCTGTCAACATGCTTAAGTAGGTTTCATTTACACAATTAAGTTGGCTTATGAACATGGTTAATTTGTTTCCTGAATACAACTATTTTCAAAGCTCGACATACATTGTTAAGTTGGTTTCATGTAATCAATTAGGTTAGCTTCTGAACAGGGTTAATTTGTTTCCTGAATACAACTATTTTCAAAGCTCGACATACATTGTTAAGTTGGTTTCATGTAATCAATTAGGTTAGCTTCTGAACAGGGTTAATTTGTTTCCTGAATACAAGTATTTTCAAAGCTCTGCATCCATGGTTAAGTTGGTTTCATGTATACAATTCACTTGTTTTCTTAACTTGGTTAATTTGCTTTCCGAATACAACTATTATTTCAAAATCTCTGGCAACATGCTTTTAGTCGGTGTCATGTATAAAAGTAAGTTGGCTTATAAACATAGTTAAATTGTTTTTCTTGATTAAAAATATTTTAAAGCTCTGCCAACATGCTTAAGTTGGTTTCATGTATTCAATTAAGTCGGCTTCTGAACATGGTTAATTTGTGTCCTAAATACAACTATTTTCAAATCTTTTCCAATTTTCATTATTTTTCACCTATATGTGTATTCTAGCACGCCCGTCTTAGCCATTTTAACTAATGTATATGGTTAAGTTTGGTTATCCTGCATGCTTAAGTTGATTATAGTATTTGGTTAACTAAGTTGCTGCTTCTTTTTTCGCAGCAAGCTGTCCGCACGCAGAGGCAGCGGTTGGCGAGTGGTTCCTCTTGGCCGACGAAACAAGTAGAGGTTGTGTGTCTCGGGAGTATGAGGCACCCTTGTACTTCCGCGTGGGCTCCAGCCTCCGACGGTTCTCCTCCACCTATATCCAATTTCTGGTAAATCTTTGGATCTCTTGTTTAATTAGTACCACCGTATGTGAAGCATCTGTACGTAGCTCAAATGAATTGTTGTGGTTTGTTGAAGCCTACCTGTTGCGTTTGGTCGACCTTGAATTATAAGAGGTTCCGAGGCATCTGGTTGTGTTCTCAAACCTCAGTATATTGACTTGTAGTTCTGCTAGTAATGGTACTCAATTCCATATAGCTCTCATCAGTGATGATGTCTATTTGCACCATGAATCAGCATCACAAGAATCCAAATTACTAGACATGCAAGTGCTTCAATTTATTCTCGCTGCAAACACACGTCCAGCTACAAGTATCATTTTACATTCATGATAATGCATATCATTAGCCTCACTGCAGATTGGACATATTGTATTTTTTAGTTGTCACATGTTTGGTAGGAGACGTGAGTATTTTCACTATATGTATAGTTGTATTTCAAATTAATTGTATAATGATTTCTATTTAGTTGGTTGACCATCAGGCCAAGTTGGTTACTGAATTCATATTTAGTTGCTTCTGCGTTAGCATGCCTTAGTTGTCTTTAACAGCTAGTTAAGCTATTTTTCGCACCATAATTAAGTTTTGCATGTTTATTTCATTAAGTTGGTTTTCGAACATGCTTAAGTTGGTTACTGAAACCACCATCGTTGCTACTCTGTCAGCATTCCTTAGTTGTCTTGTCAACGTGCTTAAGTTGAGTACTGAAACCAATTAAGTTGACTCCTCCAACATGCTTAAGGTGTTCCTACTGAGAAAATTGCATGAATTTTCCACTAATTTAATTTGTTGCTTCGTGAACATGTGTAAGTTGAGTACTGGAAATTAATTAAGTTGATTCTTTCTGGTATGCTTAATTTGTGTGGGTATCGTCTACAATCTATCTTGGTTTCCATTTTCGAGCGACATTCATAACTTCGTCACTGGTCTAATTAAGTTTCCCTTGCCAACATGCTTAAGGTGCTTATTTGCGATGCTGCTAAGTTGTACCTTGAAGCGGTGGATCTCGGGCAGCCTATCCAGTACCATCTTGAGCACAGCGGTGAGGGAGGCCATGGCTCCTAGCTCGAGAAGGTGGCAGCGCCCAATGCCCATGACTCCCACCTTGATGCGCCAGCCCTGGTGTTCCATTGTTGAATACTTACAGCGGAAGACGGCGGCCTCCCACCCCGCCTCCGTGATTTGTAGCCTTAGTGGTTTTTTTCTTCATCAACATGCCATTAGTGCTTCATTAGTGGGCCACATGTTTATTAAGTTGTTTCATTAACATGTGCGTGTTGGCTTCTGAAAAATTACTAGATTGCTTCTACATGCTAGTTATGCTTTCTAGTTTATTATTCACATTCTTGCTAAACTTTCCCCCCCTCAAATAAACTGAATAGTTATGCCTTCTAATATTTTCCACAAGTTGGTTATCGAAAGAGTTGCATTCCCCCCTAGTTTTCATTAATATGTGTAAGTTGGCTACTGAAAAAGGAAAATTGATCCTTTAAGCATGCTCTACTTAAATTATTAAGTTGTGTCCACATGCTAGTTGTTTTTCAGTTTCTTATTCACATTCTGGCTACTTTGTTTCCCTTAAACAAATTATATAAGCTGGATTCTGGCAGAAACTAAGTTGCCTACCAAAGGTATTAAGTTGCATCCCCCTAGTTGTCATGTATATATTTGAGGTTTCAATAAGTTGTTTTGATTAATATGTTTTCTAGAGTTTGAGATGATGCAGACCTTAGTGGGGTGATCCCGCACATAGTTGTGTTTCCTATGTTTCACACTTTTGTGGATTTCTATGTATATCAATGTATTCATGGATGAAGAAGAAAAGTGGTAGCTGGTGGACCTGGCCCCTGGGAGCGAAAGAAGACTGGAGTAGTTCGCCAGGAGCTTCTTCTCTTACCTGCAACCTCCCTTTTTCCCAGACGGGTGCTGAATCTGCCAAAACAGCACCCGGATGCTGGGTAGGACAAATTAGCATCCATATGTTGTGATGGACAAACCAGCACCGGATGCTGGCTAGCCGGGTCCTTTGCTTTTGCCTATAGGTAGAAGTAGGAATATTGGAGCGGTTTTGTGAGAGAAGAAGAGCTTTCTTGACCTATCTTTATATTGTATCTCTCGTAAACCTATATTTGCACTTCCAATCCATACTTTGCGAGATATAGAGTGAAATTAAGCCTACTTCCATGTGAGATCTTTGCGGTGGCTTCAAGATCCAAGTGATAGCTTTTGTGTTGTTACTTTTTGGATTGGGTGTGCCTCTTAGCAAACTAGGTGTCCCTTGGAAGCCTTCGTGATGCTTTATGAATGAGACAGGAGTTTTTGAACGCCTAGTGAGCGCCTACTTCACGTGAAGATCCCTTCTTCAAGGTTGTGCATAAACAAAGTGTCCTAGCACAAGCACAAATAGGATGATCCTGGTGACCAAGGTGTAAGGGTACATTGCCCCTAAGTGTTTTTTTTGGTAATTAATGACAATACTCTATGGACTAATGTTTTCATTGTCTTTATATGAAGGAATATTCCATAGGTATTTCTTGATGTCCATATGTTGGATTCAAGTGTGGATGCCATGAATACAATGTTATACCTTTGATATTGGCATCAAGATCATCGATTTGACGAGAAGACTATGATATGATCAATAAGAAGAAATAAAGATGGAGTTCTTGTGTGAATCTCAAGTTATCCATGCTCTAGATTCTGTGGTAAGCAATGAATGATCAAGATATTATGATAGAACATGAAGAGATACAAGGTTGACCAAGACTAAGAGTGAAGATTGAATTCAAGTTGGTCAACACATGAAGCATAAAGATTGTACCACTTTGGATCATGTGA
Organism: Lolium multiflorum; assembly: GCA_030979885.1. Taxonomy (NCBI): domain Eukaryota; kingdom Viridiplantae; phylum Streptophyta; class Magnoliopsida; order Poales; family Poaceae; genus Lolium; species Lolium multiflorum. Next base: position 164,951,961 of record CM061748.1, on the reverse strand, counting down.
TTTTGTGGGCGGTAATGATGAGATTCGTAGCATAGAAAACAAAATTTCCTACCGCAACGAAAACCAAGCCAAGATCTAATCTAGTAGACGGTAGCAACGGAGATGATGAGACTAACCCTCGAAGATTCGCAAAGCTTAACGAGATTAGATCTCGGGGTGGATGTAGACGATCACTTGCCGCTTGCAAAGCGCGTAGAAGATCTTGATCTCGACGGTGCCACAATCGGGCAGCACCTCCGCTCGGTCACACGTTCGGTGTTGATGAAGACGACGTCCTTCTCCCCGTTCCAACGGGCAGCGGAAGTAGTATATCCTCCTCGGAATCCCGGCAGCACGACGGCGTGGTGGTGGAGAAGCGGGGGCTTCGCCTAAGCGTATGCGGGAGCTATGGTGGAGGAGGAGGCGGCTAGGGTTGGGGAGGCGGCTAGGGTTTGGGCGCCGGCTATGGGCGGCCAGCTGGTGCTTGAGTTGGCCGGCCACGTCCCCTTGCCCCTCTATATATAGGTGGAAGCCCCAAGAGTTGGATCCCAAGTCTTCGAATAAGACCCCAAAAGAAAACCTACCATAGGAGGGAAACCTACTCAAGGAGGGAGTCCTACTCAAGGTGGGACTCCCACCTTTCCTTGGTGGGGTTGGCCGGCCACCTTGGTGGAGTCCACAGGACTCCCCTGGGTTTGGCCGGCCATGGATGTGGAGTCCCTCCGGGACTCCTCCTTCCATAGTGCCTTTCTTCCGGACTTTTCTAGAACCTTCTAGAACCTTCCATAAATGCACCGGATCATTTCCAAACTTGGAATATGACTTCCTATATGAATCTTATTCTCCGGACCATTCCGGAACTCCTCGTGATGTCCTGGATCCCATCCGAGACTCCAAACAAAACTTCAAACTCCATTTCCAAATTCCATATCTACTCAAACGACATCAAACCTTAAGTGTGTCACCCTACGGTTCGCGAACTATGCAGACATGGTTGAGACTTCTCTACGACCAATAACCAATAGCGGGATCTGGAGATCCATAATGGCTCCCACATATTCAACGATGACTTAGTGATCGAATGAACCATTTACATACAATACCGATTCTCTTTGTCTCGCGATATATTACTTGTCCGAGGTTTGATCATCGGTATCACGATACCTTGTTCAACCTCGTCTCCTGACAAGTACTCTTTACTCGTACCGTGGTATGTGGTCTCTTATGAACCATTCATATGCTTGCAAGCTAATTAGACGACATTCCACCGAGAGGGCCAGTATATCTATCCGTCATCGGGATGGACAAATCCTTTGATCCATATGCCTCAAGCTCATACTTTCCGGATACCTAATCCCACCTTTATAACCACCCATTTACGCAGTGGCGTTTGATGTAATCAAAGTACCCTTCCGGCATAAGTGATTTATATGATCTCATGGTCGAAAGGACTTGGTAACTATGTATCGAAAGCTTATAGCAAATGAACTTAATGACGTGATCTTATGCTACGCTTAATTGGGTGTGTCCATTACATCATTCACATAATGATATAACCTTGTCATTAATAACATCCAATGTTCATGATCACGAAACGATGATCATCTATTAATCAACAAGCTAGTTATACAAGAGGCTTACTAGGGACTTCTTGTTGTTTACATAACACATGTATCAATGTTTCGGTTAATACAATTATAGCATGGTATATAAACATTTATCATAAACACAAAGATATATAATAACCAATTTATTATTGCCTCTTGGGCATATCTCCAACAGTCTCCCACTTGCACTAGAGTCAATAATATAGATTACATTGTAAGGTACCTAACACCCATGGCATTCTGGTGTTGGTCATGCTTTGCCCTAGGGAGAGCTTTAGTCAACGGATCTGCTACATTCAGATCAGTGTGTACTTTGCAAATCTTTACTTCTCCATCTTCGATGTACTCGCGAATCGAATGAAACGCAGCTTGATATGCTTTAGCTTCTTGTGTGACCTTGGTTCTTGTGCATTGGCGATGGCACCCATGTTGTCACAATAAATGACTAGTGGGTCCAATGCACTAGGAACCACACCGAGCTCAACAATGAACCTCTTCATCCATACCGCTTCCGATGAAGCCTCTATGTATTCCGATTCTGTTGAAGACTTCGCCACCGTGCGCTTGGAGCTGCCCAGCTTACCGCACCATTCAATATAAACACGTACCCATACGAGACTTAGAGTCATCAGGATCGGTGTTCCAACTTGCATCGGTGTAACTGGTTACAACGAGCTCTTGGTCACCGCCATAACAAAAACATATCCTTAGTTCTTTTCAAGTACTTCAGGATATTCTTGACCGCTGTCCAGTGTTCCATTCCTGGATCACTTTGATATCTGCTAGTCAAACTAACAGCATGTGCTATATCCGGTCTAGTACACGGCATGGCATACATGATAGAGCCTACTGCCAAGGCATAGGGGATCTGATTCATCCTCTCTCTTTCTTCTGCTAGCCGGACCTTGAGTCTTACTCAAGACCTTACCCAACATCGGTAAGAATCCTTTCTTACTTTCATCCATTCTAAACTTCTTTAGAATCTTGTCCAGGTATGTACTCTGTGAAAGCCCTATTAGGCGTCTTGATCTATCTCGATAAATCTTGATGCCTAAAATGTATGCTTCACCAAGGTCCTTCATTGAAAAACACTTATTCAAATAACCTTTTACATTGCTTAATAGTTCTATATCATTCCCAATCAATAATATGCCATCTACATATAATATCAGGAATGCTACAGAGCTCCCACTCACTTTCTTGTAAATACAGGCCTCTCCATGGCACTGTATAAACCCGAAGTCTTTGATCACCTTATCAAAGCGTCGGTTCCAACTCCTGGATGCTTGCTTCAGTCCATAAATGGAACGCTGAAGTTTGCATACCATGTCAGCATTTTTAGGATCGACAAAACCTTTGGGTTGTACCATATACAACTCTTCCTCAATGTCACCATTAAGGAACGCCGTTTTGACATCCATCTGCCAAATCTCATAATCAAAAAATGCAGCTATTGCTAACAAAATCCTCACAGACTTTAGCTTCGCTACAGGTGAGAAAGTCTCATCGTAGTCAACACCTTGAATTTGTCGGAAACCCTTTGCGACAAGTCGAGCTTTATAGATAGTAACATTACCGTCAGCATCTGTTTTTCTCTTGAAGATCCATTTATTCTCAACAGCCTTGCGGCTATCAGGTAGATCTACCAAAGTCCATACTTTGTTATCATACATGGATCCCATTTCGGATTTCATGGCTTCTTGCCATTTGTTGGAATCTGGGCTCATCATCGCTTCTTCATACGTCGCAGGGTCCTCATCATTGTTGTCCACAATCATGAGATTTAGACAAGGATCATACCAATCAGGAGTGGTACGTTCTCTTGTCGACCTGCGAGGTTCAGTAGCTACCTCGCTCGAAGTTTCATGATCATTATCATTAGCTTCCTCTGTTACCGGTGCGGGCGGCACAGGAACATCTTCCGATCTGCGCTACTCTGATCAACGAGAGAAGGTTCAGTAACCTCGTCGAGTTCTACTTTTCTTCCAGCCACTTCTTTAGTGAGAAATTCTTTCTCAAGAAAGGTTCCGTTCTTAGCAACAAAGATTTTGCCTTCGGATCTGTGATAGAAAGTATACCCTATAGTTTCCTTAGGGTATCCTATGAAGACGCATTTTTCCGCTTTGGGTTTTAGCTTGTCCGGTTGTAACTTTTTTACATAGGCTTCGCAACCCCAAACTTTAAGGAACGACAGCTTAGGTTTCTTATTAAACCACAATTCATACGGTGTCGTTGCAACGGATTTCGATGGTGCCCTATTTAAAGTGAATGCTGTCTCTAACGCATAACCCCAAAAAGATAACGGCAAATCAAGAGACATCATAGAACGAACCATATCTAAAAGAGTTCGATTACGACGTCCGGACACACCATTGCGCTGTGGTGTTCCCGGCGGTGTCAATGTGAAAGTATTCCGCATTTCTTTAAATGCATGCCAAACTCATAACTCAGATATTCACCTCCGCGATCGGAACGCAGAAACTTGATCTTCTTGTTACGTTGATTTTCTACTTCACTTTGGAATTCCTTGAACTTGGAAAGTCTCGGATTTATGTTTCATGAAATAGATATACCCATATCTACTCAGATCATCGTGAAGGTTAGAACATAACGATAACCACCGCGCGAGGCTACACTCATTGGTCCGCACACATCGGTATGTATGATTTCCAATAAGTCTGTAGCTCGCTCCATAATACCAGAGAATGGAGTCTTAGTCATTCAATTTAATTCGTTTAGCATCAATGTTATGAACATGTGTATCGCTACTATCGAGACTTAATAGAAATAAACCATTCTTCTCAGGCGCATGACCATAAAAGATATTATTCATAAAAATAGAACAACCATTATTCTCAGACTTGAATGAATAACCGTCTTGCATTAAACACGATCCAGATATAATGTTCATGCTCAACGCAGGCACCAAATAACAATTATTAAGGTCTAAAACTAATCCCGATGGTAGATGTAGAGGGAGTGTGCCGACGACGATCACATCGACCTTGGATCCATTTCTAACGCGCATCGTCACTTCATCCCTCGCTAGGCTTCGTTTACTCCGTAGTTCCTGTTTCGAGTTACAAATGTGAGCAACCAAACCAATATCAAATACCCAGGCACTAGTACGAGAACCAGTGAGATAAACATCTATAACATGTATATCAGATATACCTTTCTTCTTCTTGACAAGGCCGCTCTTCAGATCGGCCGATACTTGGAGCAATTCGCTGGTGCCCTTCCCATTGGAATAGCACAGATCAGGTTTAGGTCCACCCTTAGGATTCTCAGGATGAGCGCAGCTTTCTTGCCACCCTTCTTGAGGTCCTTCTTAGGTTTGCCCTGCTTCTTGAACTTGGTGGTCTTATTGACCATCAACACTTGGTGCTCTTTCTGTATCTCAACCTCAGCAGATTTCAGCATGGAGAAGAGTTCGGTAACTCCTTGTTCATGTTCTGCATATTGTAGTTCATCACGAAGTTCTTGTAACTTGGTGGCAGTGATTGGAGAACACGATGAATACCCAGCTGGTTAGGGATCACAATCCCCAAGTCACTGAGCTTCCTCGTGTGTCCGGACATAGCGAACACGTGCTCACTAACGGAGCTGCCCTCTTCCATCATGCAGCCAAAGAACTGCTTCGAGGCTTCATAGCTTTCCATGGCCGCATGAGTTTCAAAGATAACTTTGAGCTCACGGATCATCTCACAAGGGTCGTGGTGCTCAAAACGCTTTTGAAGCTCTGCCTCTAGGCTGCACAGGATGGCACACTGAACTTGAGAGTACACTTTGGTACGAGTCTTGAAAACATTCTTTTCTACCTCGCACACTGCAGGGGGTGGTGGGGAACCTAGCGGTGCTTCGAGCACATATTGCAGATTTCCGCCGTTGAGGAAGATCCTCACATGACGGAACCAGTCGGTGAAGTTACTACCATTGCTTTTAAGCTTTTCTTTCTCTAGGAACTGGTTAAAATTGATTGATGCGGACGCCATGATCTACAACAATTATTTGCAATAGTTTAGACTAGGTTTATGACAAATTGAGTTCAAATTTTAATTTAACAAAATTAAAAACTAGGTGAACTCCCACTCAAAACAATATCCCTCGCATTGTCTTAGTGATCACACGAACCAAATCCACCACACCAAGCCCGATCATCACGAACAAGATGTAATTTCAATGGCAAACACTCAAAGTGTTCATCATATCAATCATATGACTCATGCTCTACCTTTCGGTATCCCGTGTTCCGAGACCATGTCTGTACATGCTAGGCTCGTCAAGGCAACCTTAGTACCCACGTGTACAAAACTGGCTTGTACCCGTTGTATGCACATGTTGAATCTATCACACCCGATCATCACGTGATGCTTCGAAACGACAAGTCTTAGCAACGGTGCATACTAAGGATGAACACTATATTATCTTGATATTTAGTGAGAGGGATCATCTTATAATGCTACCGTCGCGATCTAAGCAATATAAGATGCATAAAAAGGATTAACATCACATGCAATTCATATGTGATATGATATGGCCCTTTTGTTTTTGCGCCTTTGATCTTCATCACCAAAGCACGGACATGATCCTCCATCATCAACGGGCATGATCTCCATCATCGTCGTCGTAGCACCAAGGTCAATGGCGCCGTCTTCATGATTGTCCTCCATGTAGCAACTATTACAACCTCTTTGAAATACTACTCAACATGAAATTTAAAGATAACCATAAGGCTGCCGTTGCCACAATACAATAATGATCATCTCATACATATTCATCATCACATTATGGCCATATCACATCACCAAACCCTGCAAAAACAAGTTAGACGGTTCTAATTTGGTTTGCATATTTTACGTGGTTTAGGGTTTTTGCATAAGATCCAATCTACCTACGAACATGAACCACAACGGTGATACTAATGTTGTCAATAGAAAGAGTAAATTGGATCTTCACTATAGTGGGAGAGACAGACACCCGCAAAGCCACTTATGCAATACAAGTTGCATGTCGAACGTGGGGCAAGTCTCATGAACGCGGTCATGTAAAGTTAGCCCGAGCCGCTTCATCCCACTATGCCGCAAGATGCAAAGTACACGAACTAAAGACAACAAAAGCATCAACGCCCACAAAACAATTGTGTTCTACTCGTGCAACCAATCTATGCATACACACGGCTCTGATACCACTGATGGGATTCGTAGCATAGAAAAAAAAATTTCCTACCGCAAGAACGAAAACCAAGCCAAGATCTAATCTAGTAGACGGTAGCAACGAGGAGATGATGAGACTAACCCTCGAAGATTCGCAAAGCTTAACGAGATTAGATCTCGGGGTGGATGTAGATGATCACTTGCCGCTTGCAAAAGCGCGTAGAAGATCTTGATCTCGACGGTGCCACAATCGGGCAACACCTCCGTACTCGGTCACACGTTCGGTGTTGATGAAGACGACGTCCTTCTCCCCGTTCCAGCGGGCAGCGGAAGTAGTAGATCCTCCTCGGAATCCCGGCAGCACGACGGCGTGGTGGCGGTGGAGAACTCCGGCAGGGCTTCGCCTAAGCGTATGCGGGAGCTATGGTGGAGGAGGAGGCGACTAGGGTTGGGGAGGCGGCGGCTAGGGTTTGGACGCCGGCTATGGGGGCGGCTAGCTGTGGTGCTTGAGTTGGCCGGCCACCTCCCCTTGCCCCTCTATATATAGGTGGAAGCCCCAAGAGTTGGATCCCAAGTCTTCGAATAAGACCCCAAAAGAAAACCTACCATATGAGGGAAACCTACTCAAGGAGGGAGTCCTACTCAAGGTGGGACTCCCACCTTTCCTTGGTGGGGGGTTGGCCGGCCACCCTTGGTGGAGTCCACCTGGGACTCCCCCCTAGGGTTTGGCCGGCCATGGATGTGGAGTCCCTCCGGGACTCCTCCTTCCATAGTGCCTTTCTTCCGGACTTTTCTAGAACCTTCTAGAACCTTCCATAAATGCACGGATCATTTCCAAACTTGGAATATGACTTCCTATATATGAATCTTATTCTCCGGACCATTCCGGAACTACTCGTGATGTCCTGGATCCCATCCAAGACTCCGAACAAAACGAACTCCATTTCCAAATTCCATATCTACTCAAACGACATCAAACCTTAAGTGTGTCACCCTACGGTTCGCGAACTATGCAGACATGGTTGAGACTTCTCTCCGACCAATAACCAATAGCGGGATCTGGAGATCCATAATGGCTCCCACATATTCAACGATGACTTAGTGATCGAATGAACCATTTACATACAATACCGATTCCCTTTGTCTCGCGATATATTACTTGTCCGAGGTTTGATCATCGGTATCACGATACCTTGTTCAACCTCGTCTCCTGACAAGTACTCTTTACTCGTACCGTGGTATGTGGTCTCTTATGAACCATTCATATGCTTGCAAGCTAATTAGACGACATTCCACCGAGAGGGCCCAGAGTATATCTATCCGTCATCGGGATGGACAAATCCCACCGTTGATCCATATGCCTCAAGCTCATACTTTCCGGATACCTAATCCCACCTTTATAACCACCCATTTACGCAGTGGCGTTTGATGTAATCAAAGTACCCTTCCGGCATAAGTGATTTATATGATCTCATGGTCGAAAGGACTTGGTAACTATGTATCGAAAGCTTATAGCAAATGAACTTAATGACGTGATCTTATGCTACGCTTAATTGGGTGTGTCCATTACATCATTCACATAATGATATAACCTTGTCATTAATAACATCCAATGTTCATGATCACGAAACGATGATCATCTATTAATCAACAAGCTAGTTATACAAGAGGCTTACTAGGGACTTCTTGTTGTTTACATAACACACATGTATCAATGTTTCGGTTAATACAATTATAGCATGGTATATAAACATTTATCATAAATACAAAGATATATAATAACCAATTTATTATTGCCTCTTGGGCATATCTCCAACAGGTAAGCCTTGTCAATTATGCTTCATGAGCTAGCCCACTATATATGTGCATTTGTGTTGTCTATGTGGGTTAGGTATCTTGCCATGAACATGCATCAAGAGTATGATCTCATATAGCCCATGAGAGGATGACATCAAGCTTGGATGTCATCAAGGTTGAGAAGGGCAACTTCAAGATGAGCATATCGAAGATATCATGCTTGAAGCTTGCCGTTCATTTGGTGATAATGGACATGTGAAGATGTGCCTCAATGGTGATATCCCATAACGGCATATGGGGGAGCAATTGTGACTCTTCACGAAGCAACAACGATCAAGTGAGGCATTCCGGCTTGAGTGGAGCTTGAAGCGTTGCCGTCAAGATCAAGCGGGATGTGCAAGGCAAATGTATGGCCTTGCTAGGTTTTTCGTTTTACCGGTCTCATGGTGGTTGTTGGGAGAACGGGTTATAGGATAGATAGCCGTACTATCAATAGGGGCTTTTGGTTGAGTAACTTAGTTGCAATCGTCCTAGGGAGCTCAATCCTTTACATACTTTGCATCCCAATATTTTTGTTTCTTCTTGGTGTTTCTCTGTGTGAGGTTTGTGAGCTTGTTGCTATGTTTTCAACAAGCCCAAGTTCATCGGAAATGGAATCCGTATGCATCTTCTTTTGCGTTATCAAGTTTGGAGGTCTTACCGGTTCTTATTTTCAGGAATTTTCTAACCTCTCCTTATTTTATATTTTACCTCTAGATCTTTCTTGGGTCTTATATCCTCTATTATATAGAGCTTATTCTTAGCTTCTCAAAAAGCCCAAGTTTGCTAAAATCGGAGTTCAGATGTAAAAGTTATCACCGTTTTTGTATTATGTGTGGGACTCTGGCGGTGTCGGTTTCACCGCCAAAATCATTCCGATGTGCTGGATTGTTTTTGATATATGCCAAATGGTGTACCAGTACGTCATTCCGGAGTAACCGAAATGATTCTGGCAAGCCGAAATGATTCCGGCATGGGAACCGATTGGCCATTCCGGCATGGGAACCGGCGTGCCAGTTTCCTCGCCAGTTTCACTTTTTGGTTCCGGCGTAGAAATCGGTGCTGCCAGGATTTTCTGGCAGACTGGACTGGCTGCTCGTTTTTTTTGCTCCAAACGGTCATATTTTGAGGACTATAAAAGGGGCTTCTTCCCCAAAGGTTTTCTAGGGTTCTTGAGCTTATTTTCTCCCACCATTGTTGACCTTCTTGAGCTTGCTTCCTCTCCCATCCCTCGTATGATTCTTGCATATTTTTTAGGGCTTTGAAAGAGGAGATCTAGATCTACAACCTCCACCGATCCATTCCTCCTCTAAGTGAGGGGAACTCTTGGGATCTAGATCTTGGAGTCATTGGTTGACCTCCACCATTGTTCTTCCTCTCTAGTTCCTCCATAGCATTTGTTGCTTTGGTGGGATTTGAGAGAGAAGGATTTGAGCAATTTTCTTGGTGTTCTTGCTTTGCATCCTTGCATAGTGTTGAGCTCTCCAATACGATTAGTTCAAGTGAGAGACTGTGAGCTTGTTACTCTTGGAGGGATGACCTCCTAGTTGGCTTGGCGGTTGGTGCTCTGGTGACCTCTCCGTGGAAGATTGTGAAGATGCCCGGGCTTCTCCTTCGTGGAGCTTGTGAAGTGGTTGGGGAGCTTGCCATCTCCGGAGTGGAGAAAAGCTAGCCATAAGGGAGCTTTGTCCTTCGTGGTATTGGCTTGGAGGAGAAGGTGGACCTTCGTGGCGTTCGGAAGACCTTCGTGGTAGCCCGCATCTCTCCAATGTGACGTGTCTCACCTTGTGTGTGGGGAACACGAGAATACATCTTCGTCTCCACGTGCCTCAGTTATCTCTATACCCAAGTTTACTTTCCTTGTGATAGCCATCGTGCTTGAAGTACATATACCTTGCTCTCACTTGTGATATATATATCTTGTGCCTATCTTGCTTAGCTTAAGTTGTTGTTGCACTTAGTTGAGCCTAGCATATTTAGGTTTTGTGCTTGCAAAATAATCTTTAGTTTAATTCTGCATTCTTACAAGCCAAATTCGTAATATTTTTCAAAACGCCTATTGACATAGGAATCCCCAATGGGCCTGCCAAAGATGGTACCCGGGATTTACTGAAGGCCCAGGACTTGAAGAATAAGAAGACTCGGAAGCCCATTTAGTTAAGGAAAGATAGATTGTATTAGGAAATATAGAAACTTGTAATCTTACGGGTTAGATACGAAACCCTCCCGAACTCTGTAACTTGTGTATTACAAACCCTCGGCTCCACCCTCTATATAAGGGAGTCGAGGGGCGAAGAAAGGATCGAATCTACTGTCAACACAACCCTAGTTTTCACAATCGTCGAGTACTTTTCGGCTAAAACCTTCGAGATCTACTTGCCCTCTACTTCTAGCAGAACCCTAGTCTACAATTTGTAGGCATTGACAAATTAATCCTTTGTCAATTGGCGCCGACCGTGGGGATTAGAGGTTGCAAGGATCTGATCTCGATGGCACGTCCAGAATCGTCGACTTCGTCGGTGGCCAGCAATGCGATGGATCGAGGTAAACGGGAAAAAACTGATCTAGTCGATTTTATTCCTCACCCGCCCTCCCGTATGGATGCATGTGCCTATCTGGGGAGCCCATCGTCATGACGTTCGGAGAATTCCGATTTGGCGTCAACAAGGAAGGATCCTACCGTCTCGAAGTTCCGATCTCGTCGGAATTTTCAGTGGTCGATTCTAACTTTTCGTCAAGTGATGAGGAGTTTTCGTCGCCACGCTTCGTCGACACCAAGGCAAGCGGAAAGCTCGCCAAGATCTTCAGCAACACATCTTTCGAGTCGTCTGCGGACTCCTTTATAAGCAGCGATTCCGACAGCGTCGACAGCTTCAACTTCATCGACAAATCTGTTGCCCTCGGAAAGGTCTTCACCAATCTCTATGATGGTGTCACCAATCCTGATAAAAATCAATGCTCAAAATATCATCAGATCTATGCGATAGAAGAGACAGGCCGATCAGAACCAGAAACGTCAGAGGCTTTCGATGATTTGGGAAATCCATACATCGATCCCGCTGATCTCAGAAAAGGCTTAGGCACTAAATATGTTGGGTCTTCAACTCGCGCAAGAGTTCAACTCCCGCAGGAAGCATGGGATAGGGCGCAAAAGCCATGGATGGTTCAGAACCAATGACCACCACCGCTACTGTACAAGAACTACAAACATACCAATATAGACTTGCTCGAGTAAGTAGAGAGCTGGAAAACAGACAGCATCCTTGAATAGAAGAAAGTAGGCAGCCTCCGCGTCCAGCAGGCGTCGAGCGAGCTTAGTCGACAATCGAAACTTCGGGAGATAGCCATAGAGACGCTCGGAGGAGAGCAAGATCTCGGCAAAATATACCTGAAGAAGAGAGAGGAAACATAATTCAAAATCTCGACATGTCCTTCATGACGATTGATACAAGGGGAAATGTCATCCCGAAAGAAGCAGGTTACATGGCAACGCAAGCTTACATCCTTGCGTCCAGACCACCTCCTGGGGACCCGAGAGAACCATTGTTCAATATGGCAATGGCTGGAGTAGGAGTTATGGGAACATCGTTCGCAGCCACGCCTCCCGAAGCAAATCCTAGGCAAAATAGTCCACGACCCACCGCAGCGGTGCAAGACCCACCAAGAACAAGTGGAGCAAGAGACACAGCAGTTCAAGTAAGGGTGGACAGAGCGCGACAAGAAAGAAGAGAACGTCAGCACTCACCAGAAGTTGCCGACGAAGATATGTGTGGACTCCCGTGCTTTACGAGAAGAGTTCGAAAGACTCGAGTCCCAAAAGGGTTCAAGTTACCCGAGAATTTTAAGAAATTCGACGGCTTGCAGGATCCCGAGGATTGGCTCGTTGATTATCTCGAAATGGTGAAGCTGGTAGGAGGAACCAGAGCAACAGCTATGCAAAGTATCCAAGTTCACTTGAGCGGTGCCGCAAGATCTTGGATAAAGAAACTTCCCCCAGCTCCATCGACAGCTGGGATAATTTCGAGGACATCTTCGTGAGAAATTTCCGATCCACCTGCAAGAAACCTGCATCATTGGAAGAGTTGAGGGCGTGTCGACAGAAACACGACGAGTCAATGAGAAAATATATACAGAGGTGGAATATCATCAAAAACTCGGCAGAAGATATATCTGACGAGAGAGCAATAGATGTGTTCGTGGCAGGAATCCGGCGGGGAGATTTCGTCGAGGATTTAGGGAGAACTAACCCTAAGACAATATCAGCACTGATGGAGATAGCCAATAAGTGGGCAGATGGAGAAGACGCAATATATAACAAGCGACATAGGTCGCCAGAAGAGGATCGCGGTCGAAATTTTCAAAATAGAAGGCGATTTTCTCGCCAGTTCTACAACAATGACGCTCCTGGCCACATATCGGCTGGTTTCCGAGGAAACCCTGGAGGGAATAGTCGAGATGATTACCAAAGGAGCAATGAGCAACAAGGCGACAATAGAGGTGATTCTCGCGGCAACAGGCAAAATAGTGGACCAAGGTTTCAAAGACCTTATGTGTCCCCCGAGGAGATGATGAACGGTCCGTGTCAAATGCACTTTTATCTCGACAACAACGGAAAAGGCAGTCAGGACATCTCCAGAAAGACTGCCGAAATTTTCAGGCAATGTTGCGAGCTGCAGAATTGCAAATGCCCATGCCATGAACAGAAACCCCCAGGGCCAAGGAGCGAGATCCACCTCCCACCTCCTCCCGCAATCACGGACGAAAATCGGCACCAGCTCAGAATAGCGGCAGCACCACACCCACCTCCATACGTTGACCCTAACTCCAACGGTGCGGTCTCGATGATTCAAAAAGCTAGGCCATCCAATAGGGCGCAAAAGGTAATCTCACGGCAAGTGTTCATGGCAGAGAAGATGCCTCCACCAACAGTTGAGTACCTAAATTGGTCAGGGCAAGACATTGGCTTCACAATTGTGGATCATCCACAGCAAGTTCCTCGACCATGGGATCACACTAGAGAAGCCAAGTTATCCGTTGGGCAAGATTAATCTCGACGTTCAGTTTTGAACCCGAGAAAACTACAAGATAGAGAATCTGGAGTTCGAAGTGGTGGATTTCCCATCGCAATATCACGCTTTATTGGGACGACCAGCATATGCCAGGTTTATGGCGGTACCACATTACACGTACCTTTTGTGGAGGTTGCCTGGACCCAAGGGACCTATCACAATTAAAGGAAGTTTCGCGCTGTCTGATAAGTGCGACAAAGATTTTCATCGATTGTCAGAAACTTTCGGGATGCAGGCAGAATATATGGCGCCAAGGCTTACTGATTATGATGTGCTACCAGATGCAGGGAGGTCTCTCAGGGAGCCAACCTTCAACACTGCCAAGGATTCAAAGAGGTGCAGATCCACCCGACGGACCCAAAGAAAACGACATCCATTGCAACAAACATGGATATGCATAGGAAAGCGCGCTCGAGTTCCTCCGTGAGCATTGGAAAATCTTCGCATGGTGTCCAGCTGACATGCCAGGAGTACCCAGGGAACTTGCCGAGCACCACCTCAACTTGGATCCTCTCGCGAGACCAAAGATGCTATCAGAAATAGATCGACTCAAAGATGCTGGTTTTATCAAAGAAATATCTACAGAAGCCATGTGGGTAGCTAACCCAGTGATGGTGCCGAAGAAACACACGAAAGTCCTTCGCATGTGTGTCGACTTTACGTGCCTCAATAAACATTGTCCTAAGGATCACTTTCCCCTCCCAAGGATCGATCAAATCATCGACTCCACGGCAGGATGCGAACGTCTTTCCTTCTTGGACGCGTACTCTGGTTATAACCAGATCAGATTAAAAGAAGAAGATGAAACCAAGACAGCGTTCATAACACCTTATGGCGTGTTTTGCTACAAAACAATGCCCTTTGGTTTAAAAAACGCGGGAGCAACATATCAGCGGATGATGCAGAAGTGCCTTGCAACACAGATTGGAAAAAATGTGCAAGTCTACATTGATGATGTCGTGATAACATCAAAGAAGGGGTCAACATTGATCGAAGATTTGAAGGAAACCTTCGACAACCTAGACAAGTTTTGCCTAAAGCTGAACCCGACAAAGTGCTCTTTTGGAGTTCCTGCGGGAGAACTTCTCGGGTTCCTAGTATCACAAGAGGGATTGAAGCTAATCCCGAAAAAATACAGGCCATCGTCACCATGAGGAAGCCAACAAGTTGAAAGAAATACAACAATGTGAGCGAGTCGCAGCTTTAACAGATTCGTCGCCGGCTAGGAGAAAAGGCGTTGCCGTTCTATGCATTGATCAAACGGGGGAGAAATTTCAATGGAACGAGGAAGACAGAGCTTTCGAAAATCTCAAGCGCACAATTTCGACACCACCAATCTTGGTGGCGCCTAAAGAGAAAGAACCTCTCCTCCTATACATTGCAGCCACACCTCAGGTGGTCAGCACAGCCCTAGTAGTTGAAAGAGAAGAAGAAGGAAAGCTCCATGGTGTACAGAGGCCAGTATATTTCATCAGCGAACTGTCACCTTCAAAACAGCGGTACCCTCAATATCGAAGGGCGTATGGAGTACTTACGACAGCACAAGAAAATTGCGACACTATTTTTCGGCGCACCCGATAATAGTGGTCAATGAAGCTCCTTTGTCAAACATATTAAACAACCCTGAAGCTACGGGTCATGTCTCCCTTTGGGGAATAGAACTTTCCCCTCGGGACATCACGTATGAAAAAGAAAGGCAATAAAATCGCAGGTTTTACCAGATTTCATTGCAGAGTGGATGGAGCTACAAAACACGGGGCCTCCAGATTTATCGAGAACCTGGACTATGAACTTCGACGGGTCCAAAAGGTTGGAAGGCGCTGGAGCAGGCGTGATACTAGTATCACCCGAAGGCGACAAGTTGAAATATGTCTTGCGGATGACGTTCCCAAACGCATCTAACAATGAAGCAGAATATGAAGCTCTCATACACGGGATGAAGATGGCGAAAGCTTGCGGTGCAACCCGATTGAAAATCTTCGCGACTCACAATTGGTGGCACAGCAAGTTATGAACCAGTGTGATGCAGTCAACGAAAGTATGATAGCATACAAGGAGGTGTATAATGAGCTGGAAAAATTGTTCGATGGATGCGAGGTAAACCACATCAGCAGGCTGAGTAACGATGAAGCCGATGTTCTTGCAAACATCGGGTCACAATGTCTCGCGATCCCTCCAGGCGTGTTTTGGGAAGAAATAAGCGAGAGATCAACAAAGCCAGTGAAAATAAAGAAGAAGGAGAAAGAAGAGAAATCTTCGAGTACCACCAAAGACTCAGTGGAAGAAGAAGAGGAACAGGAGCTGGTAATGATGGTGCAAATCCCATGGATGCAGGCTTACATATCATACATCCTAAGGAAAACAATACCCGACGATCCAGTTGAAGCAAGGCGAATAATTAGGCGATCTAAAGCTTTTACCTGTGGTAAAAGGGGAGTTGTACAAACGAAGTATCTCGGGTGTGCTACAGAGATGTGTCACACCCGAGGAAGGAAGGATCATCCTGAAAGATGTACACGAAGGAATATGCGGGCATCACACGAGTTGCCGAGCTATCGCGGCCAAAGTCTTCAGAGCAGGATTTTATTGGCTAACAACAATTGAGGACGCGAAGGAAATAGTGCGAACTTGCGATGCGTGCCAAAGATTCGCAAACCTCACTCGCCAGCAGCAGAACTTATGCCAATCCCATTGTCTTGGCCCTTTGCTCAATGGGGTCTCGATATGGTGGGAAAACTACACAAAGCTTCGCCAGGAGGATATGAGTATATGCTCGTTGCTGTCGACAAATTTACTAAATGGATAGAAGCAAAGCCGATAAATTCACCGGATGGCGCGTCGGCAATTAAGTTTGTGAAAAGCATCGTCTTTCGCTTTGGAGTCCCTCACAGCATCGTCACAGACAACGGCAGTAATTTTACATCCAAGGAGTTCAAAGCATATTGTGCAGAAGTGGGCATCAAACTAAGTTTCGCGTCTGTCGCACATCCACAGACCAATGGTCAAGTCGAGAAAGCTAATGGCATCATCTGCAATGGTATCAAGAAGCGTTTGCTGGGACCATTGGAAAAAGCTCGGCATACTTGGCCAGAGGAGCTGCCAAGTGTGTTGTGGAGTATTCGAACAACACCAAATACGGCGACGCAGGAGACGCCGTTCTTTCTGGTCCATGGAGCCGAAGCAGTCCTACCGATAGAAATAGAACATGATTCTCCAAGAGTTACAGAGTACGACGAAGAAACTTCGAGAAAAGCTTTGGAGGATGATGTCGACGCACTTGATGAAGCTCGAGATGAAGTCCTATCACGAGTCGCCAAATATCAGCAGGACCTGAAAAATTACCACAGTCGACGATTGAGACCGAGATCTTTCCAAGTTGGCGATTTGGTTTTGCGACTTAATCAGAAAAGTCATGAAAAACTCGAGTCACCATGGCTAGGACCTTACATCGTCACAGAAGTAATCGAAGGAGGAGCATACAGAATCAAAGACAAGAAGACGGGGATTGCCGAGCCAAATCCTTGGAACGTGGCGCAGCTCAGGCGTTTTTACGCCTAGATGTTGAAATATAGTCTCCTTTGTAAACATACAATGTACTGAAACGCCCGCGAGTTTTCAGACGCACTCTTTTCCTTTTTCGGGGCACCGAGTGGGAGAAAGGTTTTTAATGAGGCGGGCTCGCGGTGCTGCAATATAATAAAGATAGTGGAATTATAAATCTTTCTCGACAGCTCGGGGGCTTCCCCCTAGACGATACAATATATATATACAGTGTCGACAAACACAAAAGAACATCTCGCCTTGGTATAAAGTACCTCGCCAAAATAAAAATATAGACAAATAGCGGTCAACATAAAGCTCGGGGCTCGTACCCGCAAAAATAGTACACAGTATATTTTATTTTGCCTTGGGACAACCTCGCATTATAAAACAAAAAGCTGTCACCAATAAAACGCCCGGGGGCTTGGTGGTAAAAATAAAAATATAGTGGCTTTACAATACAGATCATATACACAAGATACAATCTTCGGAACAAGTTTATCTTCAAGGATTTCCCAATATATTGTCTATTGTCAATCGCTCATTATTTATAGCACGAGTGCTATGTTCAGCGTAGCTGCCCTTCACGAAGAATTCAGAATCCATCCGAAGAAGTTCATCCATCATATCTTCGGCAACAGGAGTCACAACGTCGTCATATTTACTGAAGTTCTTCCTCCTCTTCGCCATCTTGGCTAAGCACTTTGGAACAACTTGACCCACATCTAATTTCGGGTAGCAGATTTTTATCATGATCATAGCAAACCTTGCGCCAGCAGCTAATTGGGCTCGCACAAAGCCATGGATTCGAGGAGCATCCCAAAATTTATCCATCAAAGCAGGAAGAGTTTCTGGCATCTTATTGCGAGGAAACATGGTGCCATAGACCAGAGACAAAGTCCTCGTGCAGAAGTCGAGATAGTCGCGAACCTGAAGCGCGCGATCTTGAAATCTGACGATCTGGCGAGTCCGTTCAGGCGTGCCCCAAAAATTTGAACCATGATCACGAGCAAGCCGAAGAAGTGCATTGGATCGAGCTTCGACACGTTCATCTTCAGTAGTAGCATCCAAAAAAGAACCTATTTTTAAAGAGTCAGTGAGCAATGAGGAGACAAGCAAAAAGAAAAGAAAAGCACGACAATGATAATGAAACATACCTGCCATGTCCAAGCTAGCATCTGTCAACAGTTGGAGCATAAAATTTTCGCGGGATGTAGCTGCAGCAGCTTCAGCAACGGCAGAGTCCTTCTCAGAGATGGCATCTTGAGCTTGTTGGAGTGCAATTTTTCCCTTTCAAAAGATTTTTGAGATTGTTCCATGAGCATAAGTGATTGCTTCTTCGTGGTCTGGAGCTGTTGTCGAAGTTCTTCCAAATATTCCGCCGAACTCTTACTCGAAGAATTTTCAACAAATTCAACAGAGACAGGGGTTTTCTTCAAATGAGACGAAGGAAAAACCTCGGAAGGACCAGGAGTTGCCGTATAGTTGTCAAAAATTAACTGAAAACAGAAATTTCGACATCAATCATCGAGCAAAGATAGATTTCCATTCATTCTCATAATATGTACATGTCTATTACAAAAGAAGGACCTCTAGAGAACTACTGGAGCAATCATCGCCAAGAACACTACGGCGACAATGCCAAAAGGGGGAGATAAACTAAAAAAGAAAAAAGCGAAGTGGTCTACTTGACCTCCGGCTTTGAAGAACTCGGAGCAGGTGCTGGCTTATATCCCAGAGTGGCGAGGATCTTCTTCGAATTGGGCTTTGCCGCTTTAATTAGCGACTGCCACTTCTTCGTTTCAATCTTCCCCGTGTCGCCAACCTTGGACCAGTCGACTTGCTGCTGACTCTCGGCGATCAAAGCCATTGTACCTTCGACGCCAACCTTTAGTCCTTCTTGACGAAGTTGGAGTCCAAGGTCTTCTTTGCCATTGAAGCACTGGGCAAGATCAATGAAAGTCGCAGGTTGCTCCTTTTTGTGGAAGAAATAGGGGAAGAGCCGCGACAGGCCAGCTTCAGCTTCATCTAATCCGTTACGAGCTTCCGTCCCGTGAATTTCGAGGAGAGAAAGCGCATCGAGAAGCTCGTCATCCTCAGGATTTTCCAGCTCATATTCTTGATGTGTCCTCCCTGCTTAAAGCATAAATACAGAGAAGGTTATCGAAAAGAAAAAAGGAGGGAGACCAAAACACGAAGTGAGAAAACACCAAGGGTGTGAGAACTTACTAACAAAACGTCGACTCTGAGTTTCTAGTCGACTGAGGATCTCTTCTTCTCGAGCAGAATGTTGAGCTACATTTTCCTCCAAGGCCCTTTTTGCGTCGCCGAGTCTTTTTCAAGATCCTCGACAGTTTCGCTTTGTTCTAACTCAATAGCGAGGGCATCAGCACGTTTGTTGGCTTCTGCCAGTTTCTCTGCCAACATAAAGACAGATAAGCACCGATAGTGACAGAAAAAACTCGACAAAGAAAGTTGGACAGAACGGGTAAGTACCTTCAAGTTCGCGGGCATAATCACGGTACCCGATAAATTGGGTACCAAAGCGGACGAGCTCTTTCATAAAAGGCTGGAGAGATTACAATGAAAAAAGGATCAATATAGGAAGAAGGAAAAGTGGACATCAAGGAGAAAAAGAGGAAAACTTCAAACAAAAAGTCAATACAGAACAATTTACCTCTTCCATCAAAGAAGTCGAGGAACAACCAGTTAATATGGTTGGTTCCTTGGTTGTTTCCACCCTAGCTCTCTTCGGGGAAGGAGCTTGGGGGCTTTCAGCTGGTTTTGGATGTTCAAGGTTTTGCGGAGGAGGAGAAGTTTCGTCGCCATCAGGACGAGCTTCTGAAACAACTAAAGTACGAGACGTGCTCGTTCGAGCAGTCTCGTCAATAGGTGCATCTTCCTCTTCATCGTCACTGCCATAAATATAGCGACAAGATAAAATAGCAAGTTCAAAAACATCGACAAAGGGAAAATACAGTACATAGCAATTTCAAAGAACTTACGAGCTGACGAGTGCAGCACCGTAAAGATCCAAAGTTTCTTCCTCGGCATCGAGTGCAGCTTTTCCGGCACGGGAAGTATTAACTTTGGAGGTGCCAGAGTCGATGGCTTCATCCCTTTTCCTCTTGCCCTTTGGAGAAGCAGCAGGAAGAGATGAGCGCGTCGACGAAGAAACTTCTGCTTCAGTCTCTTTTTCAAGAGAAGCCGCGGATTTATGGGAATCCCCGACTCCACTTTCAGGGCGAGAAGCACCCTGGTTGTCGTCGGTGACAACAGCCCGTTCTTCGACTTCCCCACCCTCGGGAAGGGGAGGAAGAGAAGATAGAACAAGGTGACCCTGTAGAAAATAAAGAAAATCGACAAAACAGTTATATTTCACTATAAGTAAAAATAGTCGACATAAAAATTCGAGAAGAAGGTATAATAGCGGTGAAGAACAAAATACCTTGGGAAGAGGATTGGCGCGACAAAATGGCGCAACCTTGCAAGAAGTTGGAATGGTGTCCTTCTTGCTAAGCTTGGAGATTCTTCGGATTAGCTTCTCCAAATCTTTTGCAGAAAGATCCGTGGAGAGCCTCTCGACATCTTCATCACCAGCGTACATCCAAAGGGGATTTTTTCGAGCTTGCAGAGGCTGCATTCTAATCCTAAGGAAGTAAGCTGTGATTTGGATACCCGAAAGCTCCTTGCCACGGGTACTCTGAAGTTCACGGATGCGAGTCATCAGCGCCTCTGTCGCCAATTTCTCTTCTTCGGAAGCTTCAGCATCCCAGGAGCGGCGGCGAAGAATTTTGGCCTTTCCGTCAAAAGGGGCGATGTTGTACTCTATCGAGTCAGAGCCTTCCTCGTGTACATACAGCCACCTCTTGCGCCAGCCTTGGACAGAGTCAGGAAATTTGACATCGAAATAATCGACGTCAGAACGAACACAGATGACGACGCCGCCAATATTATAGGCGACGCCGTGGGAGCCATTACGGCGGAGGCAGAAGATGCGTTTCCACAGAGCCCAGTTAGGTTGGACTCCGAGAAAGCATTCGCACAATGTGATAAAGATCGACACGTGCAAGATGGAATTGGGCGTCAGCTGATGAAGCTGAAGCCCATAAACAAAAAGAAGACCCCGGAGAAACTCGTGGATAGGAGGGGAAAGACCGCGGATAAGATGGTCAACGAAACTAACCCGGTACTCCATCGGAGGCTTTGGGTAGCTTTCCTCGTGGGGGAAGCGCAGCGCATCCTTCTCCTTGGTGAATCCCAACCTCTTCAGCAGGTTCATGTCTTGATTGGAGATCTTGGATCTCTCCCACTCCAGATCTTCGGCGGCCATTGGAGATTGCTGGAGCGCTGGAGTATGCGTGTTGTGGGGAAGATGATTCCCACTCGAGGAGAGTAGAACAGCACAGGCTTGGAGGAGCGCACGAGGCAATGAGCGCAATGGAGGATTTTTGGCAGAGGCGCAGATGGGCGGAGTGAGCGAAAGTGACAGAGGAAGAAGATGATGGAATTAAATAGAGGTGCGGTGAATCGACGCAGCCATTCGATGAAAAATTTACGGCGTAGATGGATTACACGTGGACAAGGGGTAAAAATGGCTTTTCACTGAGAAAAGAAACGACAGAGGGCACAGTACGTGCGCCAGAAAAAGTGGAGGACGTGTGTCCCCCACTTGCACGACGTGTCAATCAGATGGGGAATTTGGACCCACAAGGCAGTGAGAGGAGCGGTTTTCGCATGTTTCCAATACAGAAATCGTGGCTATCATCAGCAATGACGTCATCATGGTAAAAGAAAAGCTCGACTATGAAGCTGGGAGAGATTATCGACAACGCAAGATTATTTCGAGAGCCTTTGATCAAATACAAGTTTTTGCCCAAATGCTCGGGGGCTACTTTGGAAAAATAGAAAACTTCGAGTATGACAAGATAGAAATGGCGAGAGCCTATGACCAAATGCAAGCATTTGTTCATAGCCTCGGGGGCTACTCCCATCGGGAGCGCTCGCGCACCCGATAGATATAAAAATATCGAGAAGGATTATAAATATAGCGGCAGAGGATACTAATCTGTGGAGCCTACACCCAAGCACAAGTTCTTGGCTGTAGCCTCGGGGGCTACTCCCATCGGGAACGCTGTTCGCGTGCCCGATGAATTTTTATCAAAAGAAGTGAGTATATTTCGAGTTACACAGATAACTCTACATATACTCCCATCGGGAAGACAAAATAAGTCATCAAATATGACTCAATAAAATGTGCTATTCCAACAGCCGAAAAGCACTCGACAGAGCGCTAAAAGTCGCGACAAAATCTCTGAATGCCGCAAAACTTTGCGAAGGTAAGACCCCAGATCCGTTCTGAGCGGCGTGGCACCGTCTCGACGGCGGATTGCTACTTTTTTCCGTATCAACAGAAAAAAATCCTAACGGACGCGTTAGGTACCCGATAAAATATGACTGGGACTCGACATAATGGTAAGACCTTAAGCGGCACCTGTCGAAGTTTACACCAGTATCCCGAGATCATGTCCAGGGACGTGATCTTGAAGTAGGTTTTTGCGGATTGCCACTAGAGCAGTTAACTAGTACCTGATCCGTCAGATGAACTAGCCCCAACTACCATTATCCCTGTACAAAATAGTATTTGCATATTGAAAGATTATGTAATGAGTAAAATTGGAGATTTTCCCTGATTCTCCGATTCAAGAAAAATCTCGGGGGCTACTGACATAGGCATCCCCAATGGGCCTGCCAAAGATGGTACCCGGGATTTACTAAAGGCCCAGGACTCGAAGAATAAGAAGACTCGGAAGCCCATTTAGTTAAGGAAAGATAGATTGTATTAGGAAACATAGAAACTTGTAATCTTGCGGGTTGGATACGAAACCCTCCCGAACTCTGTAACTTGTGTATTACGAAACCCTCGGCTCCACCCTCTATATAAGGGGAGTCGAGGGACAAAGAAAGGATCGAATCTACTGTCAACACAACCCTAGTTTTCACAATTGTCGAGTACTTTTCGGCTGAAACCTTCGAGATCTACTTGCCCTCTACTTCTAGCAGAACCCTAGTCTACAATCTGTAGGCATTGACAAATTAATCATTTGTCACCTATTCACCCCCTCTAGGCTACATCTCGTCCTTTCACAAGGACCTTGTGTCATTTGGTCTTTGTATCCTAGCTTTCTCCAACATGGACATAAACAAGCGCCATCTACCCAAACCTCGGTACATCATTGTGTTCGCGATCGTCTTACTCTACCCCTACTTATTGCAATCTACTTTTTCATGAGTTGTCTACTTTGTAGAATCAAATGCATAGGGAGTTTTAGGCAACAATGAAAAATAAAATAGTTTGATAAAAGATCCAACTTTCATTAAGATTTTTAATTCTACGATTCCCCTCTCAATCAGGATCTCCATAGTCCAACTTGCCCTGGTGGTCGCGGTGGGCGAGGGTCGATGCCTTCCCCATTGCTAGTAACGAGATGCTTGACTCTCGGTGGTGGTGAGATGAGCTGGTGGCTCCAGTCTGCCGTAATCTGAAGGACCTCCGGGTTGATTCAGGTAGGGATGATATCCATGCACGATGGTGACAACAGTGAATCTAAGCAGCGTCCCTCCTTGGAGGCATTGCCAATTTTCCATGGCCTTCTTCTACCCTCCCCACCTCGAACATTAGGGAAAATCCTTTATCCTCAAGAGGGGAGCTGACTCCTCTACTTGCCATCCAACCGACATTTCCAAAGTTTTTCTACGAAGTTAGTTTAGAAATTGAGGATACACGACAATTTCGAGTTCCTTCTATTCCTATGTTTTGGAGTTCACGCGTAAGAGCACAAGATCACATATGCGAAAAAGTAGGTTTTCATGTTGACATCACAAAGAAAATTTATTTGTAGGAGAGAGGAGACGATCCCCCAAACCATTAGACTAGTCGGCAATAGTATATGATCGCGAAAGGGTATGTACGCGAAAACATTAGCCCATGTGCGGTCCCAGTCATTCTTGTGCCAAACCGTATGAAACACAATGGATGTGTATGGATTGTAGACCAATCAATGCCATTACCGTCCGTTATAGCCACCCTATTCCTCATTTGGATGATATGTTTGATGAATTGTGTGGTGCCACTATATTTTCAAAAGTTGATTTGCGTAGTGGCTATCGCCAAATTCGCATACTGATACGTCCAATTTGCATCACTATTTTGTATCATAATTTGCTGTTATTCATTGATATATTTCATATTGGGACACAATACTTATGTTATTTCATCTATTTTGCATGTTTCATCATCATTGGAGGATCAAGCACCGGAGCCAGGATTCTGCTGGAAAAAGCACCGTCGAACGCAATATTTCGGAAGATCAACTGTGGAAGGGAATTTCACGTAAATTCCTATTTTTCCAGATGACGGAGGGAGCCAAAAGGGGGAGCAGAGAGGGACACTGTGGGCCCAGACCACAGGCGGCGCGGCCCAAGGCCGGCCGCGCCACCCTGTGCTCGGGGGCCCCACAGCCCCTTTCGCCTCCTTTTCTTCGCGTACTCCTTCGTCCCGAAAACCTAAGCCACGAGAGGACCTCACGAAGGGTTACAGCCGCCTCTGCGGGGCGGAGAACACCAGAGAGAAAAGAGCTCTCCGGGCAGGAATCCGCCGGGGAAATTCCCTCCCGGAGGGGGAAATCGACGCCATCGCCATCGTCATCGAGCGGGACATCATCTCCATCATCATCATCATCATCTCCACCATCTACACCGCCATCACCACCGCTGCACCTCGTCATCGCTGTAGCAATTCGGGTTAAATCTTGATTGTTTGATAGGGGAAACTCTCCCGGTGTTATTCTATACTTGTTGTAGATGCTATTGAGTGAAACCATTGAACCAAGGTTTATGTTCAGATTGTTATTCATCATCATATCACCTCTGATTGTATTCCATATGATGTCTCGTGAGTAGTTCGTTTAGTTCTTGAGGACATGGGTGAAGTCTAAATGCTAGTAGTGAATTATGGTTGAGTAATATTCAATGTTATGATATTTAAGTTGTGGTGTCATTCTTCTAGTGGTGTCGTGTGAACGTCGACTACACGACACTTCACCATTTATGGGCCTTGATGGCGTGTAACTCACACGTTCGTTGGGAACCCCAAGAGGAAGGTATGATGCGCACAGTAGCAAGTTTTCCCTCAGAAAGAAACCAAGGTTTAATCGAACCAGGAGGAGCCAAGAAGCACGTTGAAGGTTGATGGTCGCGAAATGTGATGCGGCGCAACACCAGGGATTCCGGCGCCAACGCGGAACCTGCACAACACAACCAAAGTACTTTGTCCCAACGAAACAGTGAGGTTGTCAATCTCACCGGCTTGCTGTAACAAAGGATTAAACGTATCGAGTGGAAGATGTTTGCAAAGAAAACAGTAAAACAAGTAGATTGTATGCTATGTAAAGAATAGGACCGGGGTCCACAGTTCACTAGAGGTGTCTCTCCCATAAGATAAGAGCATGTTGGGTGAACAAATTACAGTCGGGCAATTGACAAATAGAGAAAGGCATAACAATGCATATACATGATATGATAAATATAGTGAGATTTAATTGGGCATTACGACAAAGTACATAGACCGCCATCCAACTGCATCTATGCCTAAAAAGTCCACCTTCAGGTTATCATCCGAACCCCCTCCAGTATTAAGTTGCAAAGCAACAGACAATTGCATTAAGTATGGTGCGTAATGTAATCAACAACTACATCCTTAGACATAGCATCAATGTTTTATCCCTAGTGGCAACAGCACATCCACAACCTTAGAACTTTCTGTCACTGTCCCAGATTCAATGGAGGCATGAACCCACTATCGAGCATAAATACTCCCTCTTGGAGTTAAGAGTAAAAACTTGGCCAGAGCCTCTACTAATAACGGAGAGCATGCAAGATCATAAACAACACATGAACAATAGATTGATAATCACCATAATCATAGTACTCTCTATCCATCGGATCCCGACAAACACAACATATAGAATTACATATAGATGATCTTGATCATGTTAGGCAGCTCACAAGATCCAACAATGAAGCACAACAAGGAGAAGACGACCATCTAGCTACTGCTATGGACCCATGGTCCAGGGGTGAACTACTCACTCATCACTCCGGAGGCGACCATGGCGGTGTAGAGTCCTCCGGAGATGAATCCCCTCTCCGGCAGGGTGCCGGAGGCGATCTCCAGAATCCCCGAGATGGGATTCGCGGCGGCGCGTCTCTGTAAGGTTTTCCGTATCGTGGCCTCGGTACGGGGGTTTCGCGACGGAAGCTTTAAGTAGGCGGAGGGTCAACGCGGGGGCCACACGAGGGGCCCAGGGGTAGGTCGGCGCGGCCGGGGCACGGCGCGCCGGCCTCCTCCCGGCCGCCTCGTGGCCCCACTTCGTTAGGTCTTCGGTCTTCTGGAAGCTTCGTGCAAAAATAGGACCCTGGGCGAAAGTTTCGTCCAATTCCGAGAATATTTCTTTACTAGGATTTCTGAAACCAAAAACAGCAGAAAACAAACTGGCTCTTCGGCATCTTGTTAATAGGTTAGTTCCAGAAAATGCAT
Source organism: Lolium multiflorum (assembly GCA_030979885.1). NCBI lineage: Eukaryota > Viridiplantae > Streptophyta > Magnoliopsida > Poales > Poaceae > Lolium > Lolium multiflorum. Next base: position 164,925,176 of record CM061748.1, on the reverse strand, counting down.
AAATATGACATATAATGTGCATAAAACATGTAGGTATCATCAATAAAGTAGCATGGAACATAAGAAATTATCGATACGTTGGAGACGTATCAGCATCCCCAAGCTTAGTTCTGCTCGTCCCGAGCAGGTAAAACGATAACAAAGATAATTTCTGAAGTGACATGCCATCATAATCTTGATCATACTATTTGTAAACATATGTAATGAATGCAGCGATCAAAACAAAGGTAATGACATGAGTAAACAAATGAATCATAAAGCAAAGACTTTTCATGAATAGTACTTCAAGACAAGCATCAATAAGTCTTGCATAAGAGTTAACTCATAAAGCAATAAATCAAAGTAAAGGTGTTGAAGCAACACATAAGAAGATTAAGTTTCAGCGGTTGCTTTCAACTTATAACATGTATATCTCATGGATATTGTCAACATAAAGTAGTATAATAAGTGCAATATGCAAGTATGTAGGAATCAATGCACAGTTCACACAAGTGTTTGCTTCTTAGGTGGAAGGAGATAGGTAAACTGACTCAACAATAAAAGTAAAAGAATGGTCCTTCAATGAGGAAAGCATCGATTGCTGTATTTGTGCTAGAGCTTTTATTTTGAAAACATGAAACAATTTTGTCAACGGTAGTAATAAAGCATATGAGTTATGTAAATTATATCTTACAAGTTGCAAGCCTCATGCATAGTATACTAATAGTGCCCGCACCTCGTCCTACTTAACTTGGACTACCGGATCTTCGCATGCCATGTTTCAACCAAGTGTCACAAAGGGGTACCTCCATGCCGCCTGTACAAAGGTCTAAGGAGAATGCTCGCATTTCGGATTTCTCGCTTTTGATTATTCTCAACTTAGACATCCATACCGGACAACATGGACAACAGATAATGGACTCCTCTTAAATGCATAAGCATATAGCAAAGTTATTATTCTCATATGAGATTGAGGATATATGTCCAAAACTGAAACTTCCACCATGATTCATGGCTTTAGTTAGCGGCCCAATGTTCTTCTCTAACAATTTTGCATGCTCCAACCACTAAAATGATAGACCTTCAGACAAGACGGACATGCATAGCAACTCACATGATATTCAACAATAGTTGATGGCGTTCCCAGAAGCATGGTTATCGCACAACAGGCAACTTAATAAAATATAAAGTGCATAAGTACATATTCAATACTACGATAGTTTTTAAGGCTATTTTGTCCCATGAGCTATATATTGCAAAGGTGGATGATGGAATTTTAAAGGTAGCACTCAAGCAATTTACTTTGGAATGGCGGAGAAATACCATGTAGTAGGTAGGTATGGTGGACACAAATGGCATAGTAGTTGGCTCAAGGATTTTGGATGCATGAGAAGTATTCCCTCTCGATACAAGGTTTAGGCTAGCAAGGTTATTTGAAGCAAACTCAAGGATGAACATGTACAGCAAAACTCACATAAAAGACATATTGTAAACATTATAAGACTCTACACCGTCTTCCTTGTTGTTCAAAACTCAATACTAGATATTATCTAGACCTTAGAGAGACCAAATATGCAAATCAAATTTTAGCAAGCTCTATGTATTTCTTCATTAATGGGTGCAAAGCATATGATGCAAGAGCTTAAACATGAGCACAACAATTGCCAAGTATCACATTATCCAAGACATTTTAGAATTACTACATGTAGCATTTTCCAATTCCAACCATATAACAATTTAACGAAGAAGAAACTTCGCCATGAACATTATGAGTAAAGCCTAAGGACACATGTGTCCATATGCAACAACGGAGCGTGTCTCTCTCCCACAAAGTGAATGCTAGGATCCATCTTATTCAAACAAAAACAAAAACGAAAACAAACCGACGCTCCAAGTAAAGAACGCAAGATGTGATTGAATAAAAATATAGTTTCAGGGGAGGAACCTGATGATTTTGTCGATGAAGAAGGGGATGCCTTGGGCATCCCCAAGCTTAGACGCTTGAGTCTTCTTAAAATATGCAGGGGTGAACCACGGGGCATCCCCAAGCTTAGAGCTTTCACTCCTCTTGATCATAGTATATCATTCTCCTCTCTTGACCCTTGAAAACTTCCTTCACACCAAACTTCAAGCAAACTCATTAGAGGGTTAGTGCATCATTAATAATTCACACATTCAGAGGTGACACAATCATTATTTTCACTTCTGGACATTGCATAATGCTACTGGACATTAGTGGATCAAAGAAATAAATCCAACATAGCAAAAGAGGCAATGCGAAATAAAAGGCAGAATCTGTCAAAAACAGAACAGTCCGTAAAGACGAATTTAAAGTTGGCACCAGACTTGCTCAAATGGAAAAACTCAAAACTAATGAAAGTTGCGTACATATCTGAGGATCACGCTCGTAAATTGGCAGATTTTTTCGAATTTTCTACAGAGAATTGTGCCCAGATTCGTGACAGACAGCAATGCTGTTTCTGCGCAGCGATCCCAAATATAACATCAACTTTGACATAGAAACTTTACTTGGCACAAAAACATGATAAGGAGAGGTTGCTACAGTAGTAAACAACTTCCAAGACTCAACAAAACAAAAAATTTCTGTAGGTAAAAACATGGGTTGTCTCCCATAAGCGCTTTTCTTTAACGCCTTTCAGCTAGGCGCAGAAAGTGCAAATCAAGTAACATCGAGAGTAGAAGCATCAACATCATAGCTTGTTCTAATAATAGAATCAAAAGGCAACTTCATTCTCTTTCTAGGGAAGTGTTCCATACCTTTCTTGAGAGGAAATTGATATTTAATATTACCTTCCCTCATATCAATAACAGCACCAACAGTTCGAAGAAAAGGTCTTCCCAACACAATTGGACAAGATGCATTGCATTCGATATCCAAGACAACAAAATCAACGGGGACAAGGTTATTGTTAACCGTAATATGCACATTATCAATCCTCCCCAAAGGTTTCTTTTTAGCATTATCGGCAAGATTAACATCCAAATAACAATTCTTCAATGGTGGCAAGTCAAGCATATCATAAATCTTTTTAGGCATAACAGAAATACTTGCACCAAGATCACATAAAGCATTACATTCAAAGTCATTGAATTTCATTTTAATGATGGGCTCCCAACCATCTTCTAACTTTCTAGGAATAGAAGTTTCAAGTTTTAGTTTCTCTTCTCTAGCTTTTATGAGAGCATTTGTAATATGTTTGGTAAAGGCTAAATTTATAGCACTAGCATTAGGACTTTTAGCAAGTTTTTGTAAGAACTTTATAACTTCAGAGATGTGGCAATCATCAAAATCTAAATCATTATGAGCTACAGCAATGGGATCATTATTCCCAAGGTTGGAAAAAATTTCAGCAGTTTTATCACAAGCAGTTTCAGCAGTTTTAGCAATTTCAGGCAGTTTTGTACGCTTTGCACTAGGAGTAGAAACATTGCCAACACCAATTATTTTACCATTGATAGTAGGAGGTGCAGCAACATGTGAAGAATTAGCATTACTAGTGGTGGTAATAGTCCAAACTTTAGCTACATTATTCTCTTTAGCTAGTTTTTCATTTTCTTCTCTATCCCACCTAGCACGCAGTTCAGCCATTAATCTTATATTCTCATTAATTCTAACTTGGATGGCATTTGCTGTAGTAGTAATCTTATTATCAATATCATTATTAGGCATAACTTTCAATTTTAAAAGATTTACATCAGAGGCAAGTCTATCAACTCTAGAAGCAATAGTATCAATTTTATCAAGCTTTTCCTCAACAGATTTGTTAAAAGCAGTTTGTGTACTAATAAATTCTTTAAGCATAGCTTCAAGACCAGAGGGTACACTCCTATTATTATTGTAAGAATTCCCATAAGAATTACCATAACCATTACCATTAGCAGAAGGATATGGCCTATAGTTATTACCAGAGTTGTTCCTATAAGCATTGTTGTTGAAATTATTATTTTTAATGAAATTCACATCAACATTTTCTTCTTGAGCAACCAATGAAGCTAAAGGAACATTATTTGGATCAACATTAGATCTACCATGCACAAGCATAGACATAATCACATCAATCTTATCACTCAAGGAAGAGGTTTCTTCAACAGAATTTACCTTCTTACCTTGTGGAGCTCTTTCCGTGTGCCATTCAGAGTAATTTATCATCATATCATCAAGAAGTTTTGTAGCCGCCCCCAATGTGATGGACATAAAGGTACCTCCAGCAGCTGAATCCAATAAATTCCGCGAAGAAAAATTTAGTCCTGCATAGAAGGTTTGGATAATCATCCAAGTAGTCAGTCCATGGGTTGGGCAATTCTTTACCAAAGTTTTCATTCTCTCCCATGCTTGAGCAACATGTTCAGTATCTAATTGTTTAAAATTCATTATGCTACTTCTCAAAGATATAATTTTAGCGGGAGGATAATATCTACCAATAAAAGCATCCTTGCATTTAGTCCATGAATCAATACTATTCTTAGGCAAAGATAGCAACCAATCTTTAGCTCTTCCTCTTAATGAGAAAGGAAACACTTTCAATTTAATAATATCACCATCTACATCTTTATAGTTTTGCATTTCACAAAGTTCAACAAAATTATTGAGATGGGCAGCAGCATCATCAGAACTAGCACCAGAAAATTGTTCTCTCATAACCAAATTCAGTAAAGCAGGTTTAATTTCAAAGAATTCTGCTGTAGTAGCAGGTGGAGCAATAGGTGTGCATAGGAAATCATTATTATTTGCATTTGTGAAGTCACACAACTTAGTATTTTCAGGGGTATTCATTTTAGCAACGGTAAATAAAACAAACTAGATAAAGTAAATGCAAGTAACTAATTTTTTGTGTTTTTGATATAGAGAGCAAGACAGTAAATAAAGTAAAACTAGCAACTAATTTTTTTGTGTTTTGATTTAGTGCAGCAAACAAAGTAGTAAATAAAATAAAGCAAGACAAAAACAAAGTAAAGAGATTGAGAAGTGGAGACTCCCCTTGCAGCGTGTCTTGATCTCCCCGGCAACGGCGCCAGAAAAAGAGCTTGATGGCGTGTAACTCACACGTTCGTTGGGAACCCCAAGAGGAAGGTATGATGCGCACGGTAGCAAGTTTTCCCTCAGAAAGAAACCAAGGTTTAATCGAACCAGGAGGAGCCAAGAAGCACGTTGAAGGTTGATGGTCGCGAAATGTGATGCGGCGCAACACCAGGGATTCCGGCGCCAACGCGGAACCTGCACAACACAACCAAAGTACTTTGTCCCAACGAAACAGTGAGGTTGTCAATCTCACCGGCTTGCTGTAACAAAGGATTAAACGTATCGAGTGGAAGATGTTTGCAAAGAAAACAGTAAAACAAGTAGATTGTATGCTATGTAAAGAATAGGACCGGGGTCCACAGTTCACTAGAGGTGTCTCTCCCATAAGATAAGAGCATGTTGGGTGAACAAATTACAGTCGGGCAATTGACAAATAGAGAAAGGCATAACAATGCATATACATGATATGATAAATATAGTGAGATTTAATTGGGCATTACGACAAAGTACATAGACCGCCATCCAACTGCATCTATGCCTAAAAAGTCCACCTTCAGGTTATCATCCGAACCCCCTCCAGTATTAAGTTGCAAAGCAACAGACAATTGCATTAAGTATGGTGCGTAATGTAATCAACAACTACATCCTTAGACATAGCATCAATGTTTTATCCCTAGTGGCAACAGCACATCCACAACCTTAGAACTTTCTGTCACTGTCCCAGATTCAATGGAGGCATGAACCCACTATCGAGCATAAATACTCCCTCTTGGAGTTAAGAGTAAAAACTTGGCCAGAGCCTCTACTAATAACGGAGAGCATGCAAGATCATAAACAACACATGAACAATAGATTGATAATCACCATAATCATAGTACTCTCTATCCATCGGATCCCGACAAACACAACATATAGAATTACATATAGATGATCTTGATCATGTTAGGCAGCTCACAAGATCCAACAATGAAGCACAACAAGGAGAAGACGACCATCTAGCTACTGCTATGGACCCATGGTCCAGGGGTGAACTACTCACTCATCACTCCGGAGGCGACCATGTCGGTGTAGAGTCCTCCGGAGATGAATCCCCTCTCCGGCAGGGTGCCGGAGGCGATCTCCAGAATCCCCCGAGATGGGATTCGCGGCGGCGGCGTCTCTGTAAGGTTTTCCGTATCGTGGCTCTCGGTACTGGGGGTTTCGCGACGGAAGCTTTAAGTAGGCGGAGGGTCAACGCGGGGGCCACACGAGGGGCCCAGGGGGTAGGTCGGCGCGGCCAGGGCCTGGGCCGCGCCGGCATCCCTCTGGCCGCCTCGTGGCCCCACTTCGTTAGGTCTTCGGTCTTCGGGAAGCTTCGTGCAAAAATAGGACCCTGGGCGAAAGTTTCGTCCAATTCCGAGAATATTTCTTTACTAGGATTTCTGAAACCAAAAACAGCAGAAAACAGCAACTGGCTTCGGCATCTTGTTAATAGGTTAGTTCAGAAAATGCATAAATATGACATATAATGTGCATAAAACATGTAGGTATCATCAATAAAGTAGCATGGAACATAAGAAATTATCGATACGTTGGAGACGTATCAGGCCTAGGGGAGTGCATCTTGTATTCGGTTGCTAATTGCGGGGTTGCCGGAGTGACAGAAACCTAAGCCCCCGTTAGTTTATCGATGCAGGAGGGATCGCAGGATCTCAGAGTTTAAGGTTGTGGTTAGATTTATCTTAATTACTTTCTTGTAGTTGCGGATGCTTGCAAGGGGTATAATCACAAGTATGTATTAGTCCTAGGAAGGGCGGTGCATTAGCATAGGTTCACCCACACAACACTTATCAAAACAATGAAGATTAATCAGTGTATGTAGCGAAAGCACTAGACTAAAATCTCCATGTGTCCTCGAACGTTTGGTCATTATAAGTAAACAAACCGGCTTGTCCTTTGTGCTAAAAAGGATTGGGCCACTCGCTGAAATTATTTCTCTCGCATTTTATTTACTTGTACTTTATTTATCTGCAATATCAAAACCCCTGAATACTTGTCTGTGAGCATTTACAGTGAATCCTCCATCGAAACTGCTGCCAACACCTTCTCGCTCCTCGTGGGGTCGACACTCTTATTTATCGAAAGTACTACGATACACCCCCTATACTTGTGGGTCATCAAGACTATTTTCTGGCGCCGTTGCCGGGGAGTGAAGCGCTATTGGTAAGTGGAATTGGTAAGGAAATTTACTGTTTGTGCTGATTTTATGCTGCTATAAATCATTATGGAGAGATCCTCTCTTCAATTTCTATTTGGGAAATCTACTACTACTGCAACGGTAGTGGATGAAGCGCCAGGTGAGGAAGTAGTACCATATAAAATACCTATGAAAATCATTGAACGTGTTATGGATAACCGCTATGAAGGGGATGGAACTGTCCATCCTGGTGATCATTTATTGTTTTTGCATGAATTATGCGGTTTATTCAAATGTGCAGGTATTTCTATGAATGAAGTTAGGAAGAAACTATTCACTATATCGCTGTCTGGTAAAGCGGCGCACTGGTATAAATTGCTGAAGAATGGTGATTCTATTGATTGGGAGGACATTGTGCCTTTATTTTATTCCAAATTTTATCCTCCAAGTGAAATTCACAAAGATCGGAACCGCATATATAATTTCTGGCCTCATGATGGAGAAAGTATTGCCCAAGCTTGGGGGAGATTGAAGTCTTTAATGCTCAAATGCCCCATTCATGAGCTTCCTGGTAATGTTATTATTGATAATTTCTATGCAAGACTTTCTTTTCAAGACAAGACCTTGCTGGATACTTCTTGTTCTGGATCATTTACACGCAAGAATGAAGAGTTTAAAAGGGACCTTCTTGATCGGATCCAAGAAAATACTGAAGGATGGGAGAACGACAAAGATAGAGAATCAGGTATAACTTATGATTATAAATGCATTGAAGCTTTTATGAATACTGATAAATTCCGTAATATGAGTGCTACATATGGTCTTGATTCCCAAGTTGTTGCAAATCTTTATAAAGCTTTTGCCTCTCATTATGAACTGCCTAAGAAGAATTTTGATAAGTATCATGAACCGTATAAAGATAAAATTGATTCATCTGTAAACAAATGTGTAGTGGTTGAAACTGTTGATAATGTTATTCCTGAAGCTTATATTGAAAAAACTCCTTTCCCTGCTAAAATGAAGGAGTACTCTGTCATATCTAGTGCGGTTAATAAAAGTGAAAAGAAACCTAAAGAACCTGAAGAACAAATTAAAATTGAACCTGCTGTTGCAATAGTTAAAGATCTTGTGACTGAAAATGTGGAGGATGGTCATATTATTTTCTGTGAAGATGCTTCTAATATTGTTTCACATCCTAATAAATCCAAACAAGTTAGTGTTCCTATGCTATCTGTTAGAATTGGTGATCATTGCTATTATGGTTTATGTGATATTGGTGCAAGTGTTAGTGCTATTCCTTATGAGCTTTACACGGAGATTATGCACGAAATTGGTTCTTGTGAACTTGAAGATATTGATGTGGTTATTCATCTGGCTAATAGAGAAACTATTTCTCCAATTGGTATTGTTCGAGATGTGGAAGTTTTATGTGGTAAGATTAAATATCCTGCTGACTTTTTGGTACTTGGTTCTGCTGCTAGTGATCATTGTCCTATCATTTTTGGTAGACCTTTTCTAAATACTTGTGGAGCTATTATAGATTGTAAGAAAGAGAAAATTTTGACTAGATTTGCTGGTGAACCTTATGAATTTAACTTTTCTAAATTTACCAAAACTCCTTATAAAGCTGACTTGCCTAGTAATGATTTTAAAATGGAGCAGTGTGCATCTATTGTTCTTGTTCCTAATAATCCTTTGCAGCAACATTTGGAGAATAGTGAAAGTGAAGCTTTTAGGAAAGAAAGAGATGAGCTTGAGGAAATTTTTCTTCGCCAACCTATTCTCAAGCATGATTTACCGGTGGAAGATTTGGGTACAACACCGCCACCAAAGGAAGATCCTGTTTTTGATTTAAAGCCTTTACCTGATAATCTTAAATATGCTCATATTGATGATAAGAAAATATATCCTGTTATTATTAGTTCTAAGCTTTCAGAGATTGAGGAAGAAAGGTTATTGGAAATATTGAAGAAACACCGAGGAGCTATTGGCTATACTCTTGATGATTTGAAAGGGATTTCTCCTTCTATTTGCCAACATGCTATTAATATGGAAGATGATGCAAAGCCTGTTGTTGAACATCAACGTCGTCTAATTCCGAAGATGAAGGAAGTGGTAAGGAACGAGGTATTAAAACTCCTTGAAGCTGGTATTATATATCCTATTGCTGATAGTAGATGGGTTAGTCCTGTTCATTGTGTTCCTAAGAAAGGAGGAATGACTGTTGTGCCTAATGATAATGATGAGCTTATTCCTCAAAGAATAGTTGTAGGTTATAGAATGTGCATTGATTTTCGAAAAGTTAATAAAGTTACTAAGAAAGATCATTACCCTTTACCCTTTATTGATCAAATGCTAGAGAGGTTATCTAAAAATACTCATTTTTGCTTCCTTGATGGTTATTCTGGGTTTTCACAAATTGCTGTTAAAGCTAAAGATCAAGAGAAAACCACTTTTACTTGTCCTTATGGAACTTATGCTTATAGGCGTATGCCTTTTGGTTTATGTAATGCTCCTCCTACTTTTCAAAGATGCATGTCTGCTATTTTTCATGGTTTTTGCGAAAGTATTGTAGAGGTGTTCATGGATGATTTTTCTGTCTATGGGAATTCTTTTGATAATTGCTGCGAAACCTTGATAAAGTTTTGCAGAGATGTGAAGAAACTAACCTTGTTCTTAATTGGGAGAAATGCCACTTTATGGTTAATGAAGGAATTGTATTGGGACATAAATTTTCCGAGAGAGGTATTGAAGTTGATAGAGCTAAAGTTGAAGCAATTGAGAAGATGCCCTATCCGAGGGATGTTAAAGGTATTCGTAGTGTTCTTGGTCATGTTGGGTTTTATAGGAGATTTATTAAAGATTTCTCTAAAATTTCAAAGCCTCTTACTAATCTTCTTCAAAAAGATGTACCTTTTGTTTTTGATGATGATTGTAAAGAAGCTTTTGAAACTCTAAAGAAAGCCTTAACAACTGCTCCTGTAGTTGAACCTCCTGATTGGAATTTGCCTTTTGAAATTATGTGTGATGCTAGTGATTTTGCTGTAGGCGCTGTTCTTGGACAGCGGGTAGATAAAAAATTAAATGTTATTCATTATGCTAGTAAGACTCTTGATGCTGCTCAAAGAAATTATGCTACAACTGAAAAGGAATTGTTAGCTGTAGTCTTTGCTTGTGATAAGTTTAGACCCTATATTGTTGATTCGAAAGTTACAATTCATACTGATCATGCTGCAATTAGATACCTTATGACAAAGAAAGATGCTAAGCCAAGACTTATTAGATGGGTACTTCTGTTGCAAGAATTTGATTTACACATTATAGATAGGAAAGGTGCTGATAATCCTGTTGCTGATAATTTGTCTAGATTGGAAAATATTGCTTATGATCCTGTTCCTGTTAATGATAGTTTTCCAAATGAACAATTGGCTGTAATAAAGGTGAGCTCGCGAGAGAGCCCTTGGTATGCAGATTATGCTAACTTTATTGTTTCGAAGTATTTGCCTCCAACCTTTTCAGCTCAGCAAAGGAGGAAATTCTTTTATGACTTGAGGCATTATTTTTGGGATGACCCACACTTATATAAAGAAGGAGTGGATGGTATTATGCGAAGATGTGTTCCTGAATATGAACAACAGGAGATATTGAATAAATGTCATGGAAGTGTTTATGGAGGACATCACGCTGGAGATAGAACCGCGCAAAAGGTTCTACAATCAGGTTTTTATTGGCCAACACTCTTCAAAGATGCAAGGAAATTTATTTTATCTTGTGATGAATGTCAAAGAGTTGGTAATATCTCTAGACGCAATGAAATGCCTATGAATTATACTCTTGTTATTGAACCATTCGATTGTTGGGGATTCGACTTCATGGGTCTTTTCCTTCTTCAGACGGTAACACTCATATACTTGTCGCTGTTGATTATGTTACTAAATGGGTAGAAGCTATACCTACAAAGAGTGCTGATGGTGAGACCTCTATAAAAATGCTTGTAGATATTATATTTCCTAGATTTGGAGTACCTAGATATATTATGACTGATGGAGGTTCTCATTTCATTCATGGAGGTTTTAGAAAAACTCTTGCTAAGTATGGTATTAATCATAGAATTGCTTCCGCTTATCATCCTCAAACTAGTGGTCAAGTAGAATTATCAAATAGAGAGATTAAAGCTATCTTAGGTAAGACTGTTAATAAATCTAGGAGGAATTGGGCTAGCAAATTGAAAGAAGCACTATGGGCTTATAGAACTGCTTATAAAAATCCTATGGGAATGTCACCTTATAAAATGGTTTATGGAAAAGCTTGTCATTTACCTCTAGAACTAGAGCACAAAGCTTATTGGGCTGTTAGAGAATTAAATAAAGATCCTAAATTAGCCGGTAATAAGAGGTTGTTGCAATTAAGTTCTCTAGATGAATGGAGAAGTGAAGCTTATGAAAATGCTAAACTCTTTAAAGAAAAAGTTAAGAAATGGCATGATAGAAGGATCATCAAAAGAGAATTTAATGTTGGAGATCAAGTTCTATTATATCGGTCTCGTCTCAGATTCTTTGCAGGGAAATTACTCTCGAAGTGGGAAGGACCATATGTTGTTGAGGAGGTGTATCGTTCAGGAGCAATTAAAATTAGCTCTCTCCAAGGCAATGCCACACAAGTGGTGAATGGACAAAGACTCAAGCATTATATCTCGGGCGATTCTTATAATGTTGATGTTGATATTATTCAAGTGGAAACACCGGAGGCCTTCATCAAAGGACAAATTGACAGTCCGCCAGAACTGGACTTTGAATAGGTAACAGTATAGGTAATAAAAAGTCCGCGTTTACCTTTCCGAACATTATTTCTGCTGTTTTTAGAAAATATGAAAAATTACGAGTTCGAAACGGAGTGGAAAGGACGCACGAGGGCGTGCCACCATAGGCCGGCGCGGCCGACCTGGGCCGCGCCGACCTATGGTCTGGCCGCCTCGTTGCCCCTTTCCGACTCTGGTTCGATCTGGAACCTTCCTTTTGTCGTAAAAATATTTGCTATATAATCCCCCGGACCCCTGGAGGTCCGTAATATCGTTTTCTCGTCGTGTTTTGTTTCGAGCTGTTTTCTGCCAGATTTGTTTTGATCTAGAAGCACCATGGTCTCCAACAACAAAGATAAGGGGCCTTGGAGGGAAGAGATGGATGAAAGGATCAATAAGGAGAAGGAGAAGATAGCATCAGCAAAAGGAGAGTGGGAAACTACGAGGAGTAAGCCAATTTTGGTGGGATCGGTTAACACTGGGCGTTCTTTTTCTCATAACTTGCAGGGAGCTCTTCCGCCTGCTCTGGACCTCGACTCTTTCCCTTGTGTGGAGGAAGCAATACGGGTTGCTGATGAGTTTTGTGATCAATATCGTGCTCTAAGGAGGGAAGTGGAGATACTTCAGGAGGAGAACCAGCGACTTCGCAGAATGCTGGAATATTACTCAAATCCCAGCACAAGGCCGTCACCGCCACACTCGGATAACAATAAGTCTCTTCAGGTTTTGGTGCAGAATTGCAAAATTGAGAAGCTGAAGCTGAAGGAGATCCTTATGAAGCGCGAGAGGAATCCATCACCATCATCACTGAAGGAGTAATTCATCATCGGTATTGGCATCCCCTTGGTTTGTTCCAAGCTTGGGGAGTGCCGCGGTATCACATCACCACCTTTATCTTTTACTATCAAGTAGTGTCATATCATGAGTAGGGAAGTTATCATATGGAATAGTATGCAATGTGGAAGTATCTCTTAGTTGGTTATCTATGTATCCGTTGGTGTGAGTTATCGTTATGGAATATTAATGAGAAGTCTTATCATTTACTTTTTGCACACCTTATTTTAGTTTGCAATCTCCATTATATGATTACTCTTGACATGAGTATTGATATCACTTTTGGAGCATCGAGTAAATCTATTTGGTTTTGGCAAACTTAGCATTGGTCAATAGCAACAACATCTTGATGTTTAATAAAGAGAGAAATACACTTAGATACATTACTCCATTATCTCTATGCTTAGTATTCTTAAGTTAAAATTGCTTGTGCTTATGAGAAAGATGCATGATTGTTTCTATCATATGTATATTTGTTTGTTTCCCTCAACCTTTATGCTTGCTATCAAACCTTGCTAGCCAAAGACCTGTATCGAGAGGAGATGCTTCTCATACATCCATAACCTTAGACCAAACCTTTGCCATTTGTGTCCACCATATCTACCTACTACATGGTATTTTCTGCCATTCCAAGTAAATACTTCATGTGCTACCTTTAAATTATTCAAACTATTACTCCTTATTTGTGTCAATGTTTTATAGCTCATGAGGAAGTATGTGGTGTTTCATCTTTCAATCTTGTTGGGCGGACTTTCACCAATGGACTAGCGGCACATCCGCTTATCCAATAATTTTGCAATAAGAGCTGGCAACGGGGTTCCCAGCCCCAATTAATAACTTTTATTAATAATTCTCTTCACATGTTTTGCTCTGATTTATCAGTAGGCAACTTAATTTTGCAATAGACACTCCTCCATGGTATGTGAATGTTGGAAGGCACCCGAGGATTCGGTTAGCCATGGATTGAGAAAGCCAAGGTTGGGGGGAGTGTCATCCTAAATAAAACTAAAATACATGTGTAAACAAAAGAGAAGGGGGATGATCTACCTTGCTGGTAGAGATGCCGTCCCTCATGGGAGCCGCTCTTGGAAGGTTCGTTTGGCAAGGGGGTTAGAGTGCCCGCTACCATTCGTTGACAACAACAAACACCGCTCAAAATCTTACTTTTATGCTCTTTATATGATTTCAAAACTTGAAAAGCTCTAGCACATGATTTAATCCCTGCTTCCCTCTGCGAAGGGCCTGTCTTTTACTTTTATGTTGAGTCAGTAAACCTATTTCCCTCTATCTCAAGCAAGCAATTGAGTTGTTGTGAACCAATCATTTATGCTGTGATCCAGTTAATCATGTCCTTTATACTTTCTTGTTTAGTACCAATTTTATCTGAATGAATATGACTTTGAAGTTATCAATGATTATGAGGAGATTGTTATGCTTAAATATGAAGGCTCAGCTATAAATTCTAATATGAAAGCTTTGCTTAGAAGTACAATCCGTTAGTAGTTCTCTGACGACCAAGAACAAAGTTTGCCATCACCAATTATGATTTCTTATGCACCTTTACTTGTGATTTCTCTTTACTTATTTCAAGATGAGTCATATGAAGAAGTTGTTTACTAGAATGTCTTGTGTGAATGAATATGATGCTTCTTGTCCGTATTTTATTTATCGACTCTTCACTCCATAAACATGTGGTCTTGTTTATCGAGCTCAGTTTCGCTTGGGGACAAGCGAGGTCTAAGCTTGGGGGAGTTGATACGTCCAATTTGCATCACTATTTTGTATCATAATTTGCTGTTATTCATTGATATATTTCATATTGGGACACAATACTTATGTTATTTCATCTATTTTGCATGTTTCATCATCATTGGAGGATCAAGCACCGGAGCCAGGATTCTACTGAAAAGCACCGTCGAACGCAATATTTCGGAAGATCAACTGTGGAAGGGAATTTCACGTAAATTCCTATTTTCCAGATGACGGAGGGAGCCAAAGGGGGAGCAGAGGAGCCACAGGGGCCCGGACCACGGGCGGCGCGGCCCAAGGCCCGGCCGCGCCACCCGTGCTGGGGCCCCACGCCCTTTCGCCTCCTTTCTTCGCGTACTCCTTCGTCCCGAAAACCTAAGCCACAGAGGACCTCACGAAGGGTTACAGCCCGCCTCTGCGGGCGGAGAACACCAGAGAGAAAGAGCTCTCCGGCGCAGGAATCCGGGGAAATTCCTCCCAGGGGAAATCGACGCCATCGCCATCGTCATCGAGCGGGACATCATCTCCATCATCATCATCATCATCTCCACCATCTACACCGCCATCACCACCGCTGCACCTCGTCATCGCTGTAGCAATTCGGGTTAAATCTTGATTGTTTGATAGGGGAAACTCTCCGGTGTTATTCTATACTTGTTGTAGATGCTATTGAGTGAAACCATTGAACCAAGGTTTATGTTCAGATTGTTATTCATCATCATATCACCTCTGATTGTATTCCATATGATGTCTCGTGAGTAGTTCGTTTAGTTCTTGAGGACATGGGTGAAGTCTAAATGCTAGTAGTGAATTATGGTTGAGTAATATTCAATGTTATGATATTTAAGTTGTGGTGTCATTCTTCTAGTGGTGTCGTGTGAACGTCGACTACACGACACTTCACCATTTATGGGCCTAGGGGAGTGCATCTTGTATTCGGTTGCTAATTGCGGGGTTGCCGGACAGAAACCTAAGCCCCGTTAGTTTATCGATGCAGGAGGGATCGCAGGATCTCAGAGTTTAAGGCTGTGGTTAGATTTATCTTAATTACTTTCTTGTAGTTGCGGATGCTTGCAAGGGGTATAATCACAAGTATGTATTAGTCCTAGGAAGGGCGGTGCATTAGCATAGGTTCACCCACACAACACTTATCAAAACAATGAAGATTAATCAGCTGTATGTAGCGAAAGCACTAGACTAAAATCCCCATGTGTCCTCAGAACGTTTGGTCATTATAAGTAAACAAACCGGCTTGTCCTTTGTGCTAAAAAGGATTGGGCCACTCGCTGCAATTATTTCTCTCGCATTTTATTTACTTGTACTTTATTTATCTCGCAATATCAAAACCCCACGAATACTTGTCTGTGAGCATTTACAGTGAATCCTTCATCGAAACTGCTTGTCAACACCTTCTGCTTCTCGTTGGGTTCGACACTCTTATTTATCGAAAGTACTACGATACACCCCCTATACTTGTGGGTCATCACATATATTGGTGACGAATGGAAGACGACATTCAAGACCAAGCTTGGTCTCTATGAATGGCTTGTCATTCCGTTCGGTCTTTCCAATGATCCTTCAACCTTTATGCGTCTTATGAACCATATCTTGAGACCTCTTATTGGCAAGAGTGTTGTTGTGTATTTTGATGATATCCTCATTTATAGCAAGAATCTTGAGGACCATGTTCAACATGTAAAAGAAGTCTTATGCATCTTACGCAATGAGAAGCTCTATGCCAATCTTCCTAAATGCACTTTTGCGCAAAACAAGTTGATTTTCCTTCGATTTGTTGTTTCCTCGAATGGCATAGAAGTGAATTCTTTAAAAGTTGAGGCTATTCATAATTGGCTTACGCCAACCACCGTTGGTCAAGTTCGAAGTTTCCATGTTCTTGCGGGTTTCTATCGCCGCTTTGTGAAAGACTTTAGCACCATTGCTTGCCCCTTGAATGAACTTACTAAGAAGAATGTTCCGTTTGTTTGGGGCAAGGCACAACAAAATGCTTTTGATGAATTGAAAAAGAGACTTACCGAGGCACTACTCCTTGTTCTACCAAATTTTTCAAAAATCTTTGAGATTAAATGTGATGCAAGTGGACTTGGAATTGGTGGTGTCCTTATGCAAGATGGAAAGCATGTGGCATATCATAGCGAAACGTTAGACGGTGCTAGTCTAAACTATCCTATATATGACAAGGAGCTTTATGCTTTAGTTCGTGTCCTTGAAGTTTGGCAACATTATCTTTGGCCAAAAGAGTTTTTTATTCACTCCAACCATGAATATTTGAAAGCCAAGCCAATTTGAACAAAAGGCATGCTAAATGGGTTGAATTTATTGAGTCTTTACCTTATGTAATCAAATACAAAAGGGAAAGGACAATAATGTAGTTGCGGATGCTCTTTCCCACAAGAACAACCTTTTGCTTACTCGTTTGGATTTTCATGTGTTGGGTCTTGATGAGATAAAGGAGCTTTATCCCACCGACACAATCTTTGTCCCCATTGTTGCCAAGTGTTCCATTGAAAAGGGATTTGATGTTTTCTATTTGCATGATGGTTTCTTGTTCAAAGCTAACAAAATTTGCATATCCGAGTCTTCTTTCGAAAATTGCTTTTGCAAGAGTCACATAGCGGTGGACTCATGGACACTTTGGACGTGACAAGACTCTTGCCATGCTCTCAGTCATTACTATTGGCCGACTATGCAACCGTTGCAACACGTGCCTTCAAGCTAAGTCTACTACAAACCCCTGTGGCCTTTACACTCGATCCATTACCAATTAAATATGCTCCATCGTCCGACATTAACATGGACTTTGTGTTAGGCTTACCACACATTAGATATGGTCATGACTCCATTTTTGTTGTCGTTGATCGTTTCTCTAAGATGGCTCACTTTATACCATGCAACAAGACCGACGATGCTTCACATGTTGCTACTTTGTTTTTTTAGGGAAATTGTTCGTCTACATGGGATACCCGCAAGCATCATCTCGGATATGGACGTCAAGTTCACGAGATATCTTTGGAAGGATCTCATGGCCAAGTTTGGCATCAAGCTATTGTTCTCATCCTCGTAACACCCACAAACGGATGGACAAACGGAGGTTGTCAACCGTAGCCTCTCCACTCTACTCCGAGCACTCGTCAAGAAGAACTTGAATACTTGGGAAGAATTCCCTCATGCGGAGTTTGCATACAACCGGTAAAGCACTCAACAACATTGCAGTCCATTCATGGTCTTCTACGACTTTGAACCATCAACGACACTCGACATTCTAACTCTTTCACTTCATGAGAGAACAAACATGGACTTCGACAAGCGCGCCACCAACATGAAGACACAAGGGCAACAATACAAGAACATGTACTTCGCCAAGCCACAAGACTCAACACCGACAAGAAAGAAAAGATATTCGAAGAAGGTGACCTCGTTCGGATATACCTCCGGAAGGAAAGGTTTCCACATGAACGCAACTCCAAGCTCAAGCCACGAGGAGACGGTCCCTTCAAGTTGCTCAAGCACATCAAGAACAATGCCTATGTCATCGACATACCCACGTCCAAGTATTTGGTGGGCAACACCTTCAACATCTCGGATCTCCCACCCTATCATGGAGATGATGAAGTACTAGAGTCGAGGATGACTCTTTCCCAAGGGGGATGATGTAGCCCTGCCAAAGGTCGACACTACAACAAGGCCAAGTGGACCGATGACACGAGCCCGAGTGAAAGATATACATGACAAGGTGAACTCAATCCTCTCTACTCGACCTCCAACAACCTGGCGTGCTACCTCATGCCGATTTTCTATGTGTCATTAGGTACAAGCTTTGACAAGGAACCGCAAAGGAGAAACTGATACGTCTCCAACGTATCTATAATTTCTTATGTTCCATGCTAGTTTTATGACAATACCTACATGTTTGGTTCACACTTTATAATGTTTTTATGAATTTTATGGAACTAACCTATTAACAAGATGCCACAGTGCCAGTTCCTGTTTTCTGCTGTTTTTGATTTCAGAAAAGTTAGTTTACAAATATTCTCGGAATTGGACGAAACAAAAGCCCACGGCCCTATTTTCCACGGAGTGTTCCAGAACACCGAAGAAGAGTCGGGGAAGGCCAGCAGGGGGCCCACACCATATGGCGGCGCGGTGGCCCCCTGGCCGCGCCGACCCATGGGGAGGGAGCCCCTGGCTCCCGCGATGCTGCCCCTTCGCCTATTTATTCATTCGTCCGCGAAAACCCTAGTACCGAGAGCCAAAATACGAGAATAGTTCCAGAGACGCTGCCGCCGTCAACCCTAACTCGGGGGTTAAGAAGATCTCCTCCGGCACCCTGCCGGAGAGGGAAATCATCACCGGAGGGCTCTACATCACCATGCCCGCCTCCCTACTGATGCGTGAGTAGTTTATCCTTGGACTACGGGTCCATAGCAGTAGCTAGATGGTTGTCTTCTCCTTTTGTGCCATCATGTTTAGATCTTGTGAGCTGCCTATCATGATCAAGATCATCTATTTGTAATGCTACATGTTGTGTTTGTTGGGATCCGATGAATATGAATAGTTGATTATTGATCTATCATATATGTGTTATTTATGATCTTGCATGCTCTCGTTGCTAGTAGAGGCTCTGGCCAAGTTGATACTTGTGACTCCAAGAGGAGTATTTATGCTAGATAGTGGGTTCATGTCTCCATTGAATCTGGGGGAGTGACAACAACCCCTAAGGTTGTGGATGTGCTGTTGCCACTAGGGATAAAACATCAATGCTTTGTCTAAGGATATTTGTATTGTTTACATTACGCACAGTACTTAATGCAATTGTCTGTTGTTTGCAACTTAATACTGGAAGGGGTGCGGATGCTAACCCGAAGGTGGACTTTTTAGGCATAGATGCATGCTGGATGACGGTCTATGTTCTTTGTCGTAATGCCCTAAGTAAATCTCATAGTAGTCATCATGATATGTATGTGCATTGTTATGCCCTCTCTATTTGTCAATTGCCCAGTAATTTGTTCACCCAACATGCTATTTATCTTATTGGAGAGACACCACTAGTGAGTGTGGACCCCGGTCCATTCTTTTACATCTGAAATACAACCTACTGCAATCATTGTTCTCTTTTGTTTTCTGCAAGCAAACATCACTTTCCACACCATACGTTTAATCCTTTGTTTTCAGCAAGCCGGTGAGATTGACAACCTCATTGTTAAGTTGGGGCAAAGTAGTTTGATTGTGTTGTGCAGGTTCCACGTTGGCGCCGGAATCCCTGGTGTTGCGCCGCACTACACTCCTTCACCAACAACCTTCACGTGATCTTCATCTCCTACTGGTTCGATAACCTTGGTTTCTTACTGAGGGAAAACTCGCTGCTGTACTCATCATACCTTCCTCTTGGGGTTCCCAACGGACGTGTGCTTTACCGTCACAAGCAGCTACTTTTCGGCGCCGTTAGGGAGATCAAGCTGCAAGGGGAGTCTCTCACACCCAATCTATTTACTTTGTTTATTGTCTTGCTTTATTTTATTTTCTGTCTTGTTTGCTTTCTTTATATCAAAAACACACAAAAATTAGTTACTTGTTTTACTTTATTTAATTCGGTTTTGCTTTGTTTATTTTTATTATTGCTAAAATGAGTACTCCTGAGAACACTAAGTTGTGTGACTTCACTAGCACAAATAATAATGATTTTATATGCACTCCTATTGCTCCACCTGCTACTACAGCAGAATTTTATGAAATTAAACCTGCTTTACTAAATCTTGTTATGAGAGAGCAATTTTCTGGTGTTAGTACTGATGATGCTGCTGCCCATCTTAATAATTTTGTTGAACTTTGTGAAATGCAAAAGTATAAGGATATAGATGGGGATATTATAAAACTTAAATTGTTTCCTTTCTCCTTGAGAGGAAGAGCTAAAGATTGGTTGCTATCTTTGCCTAAAAATAGTATTAGTTCATGGACTAGATGTAAAGATGCTTTCATTGGAAAATATTATCCTCCTGCTAAAATTATATTTTTGAGAAGTAGCATTATGAATTTTAAGCAATTGGATAATGAACATGTTGCCCAAGCATGAGAGAGAATGAAATCTTGGGTAAATAATTGCCCTACCCATGGACTAACTACTTGGATGATCATCCAAACCTTTTATGCAGGATTAAATTTTTCTTCAAGGAACCTATTGGATTCAGCTGCTGGAGGTACTTTTATGTCCATCACTTTGGGTGCGGCAACAAAGATTCTTGATGATATGATGATCAACTACTCTGAATGGCACACTGAAAGGACTCCTCAAGGTAAGAAGGTAAATTCTGTTGAAGAAACCTCTTCCTTGAGTGATAAGATTGATGTTATTATGTCTATGATTGTTAATGGTAGATCTCATGTTGATCCTAATAATGTTCCTTTAGCTTCATTGGTTGCTCAAGAAGAGCATGTTGATGTGAATTTCATTAAAAATAATAATTTCAACAACAATGCTTATAGGAATAATTTTGGTAACAACAACTATAGGCCATATCCTTCTAATAATGGTAAGGGTTATGGTAATTCTTATGGTAATTCTTACAACAATAGTAGGAGTGTACCGTCTGATCTTGAAGTCATGCTTAAAGAATTTATTAATACACAAACTGCTTTTAACAAATCTGTTGAGGAAAAGTTTGGTAAAATTGATGTTCTTGCTTCTAAGGTTGATAGTCTTGCTCTTGATGTTGATCTTTTGAAACTGAAAGTTATGCCTAATGAAGTTAAAGATACTAAGTCATTTGCTAAAGCAAATGCTATCCAAGTTCGAATTAATAATAATATTAGAATGATGGCTGAATTGCATGCTAGGTGGGAAAGAGAAGGAGAACTTGCTAAAGAGAATAATATAGCTAGAGTTTGGACTATTACCACCACTAGTAATGTTGATGCTTCACATGTTGCTAAACCTCCTACTACCAATGGTAAAATAATTGGTGTTGGCAATGTTTCTACTTCTACTACAAAGCGTGCAAAATTGCCTGAAACTGCTGAAACTGTTTGTGATAAAAGTGCTGAAATTTTTCAAAGTGTTGGGGACAATGGTCCCATTGCTGTAGATCATAATGGTTTTGATTTTGATAATTGTCATATTTCTGAAGTTATTAAGTTCTTGCAAAAACTTGCTATAAGTCCTAATGCTAGTGCTATAAACTTGTCCTTTACAAAACATATTACAAATGCTCTCATTAAAGCTAGGGAAGATGAATTAAAACTTGAAGCTTCTATCCCTAGGAAGTTGGAAGATGGTTGGGAGCCCATCATTAAAATGAAGGTCAATGATTTTGATTGTAATGCTTTATGTGATCTTGGTGCAAGTATTTCTGTTATGCCTAAGAAACTTTATGATATGCTTGACTTGCCACCTTTGGAATATTGTTATTTGGATGTTAATCTTGCTGATAATTCTATAAAGAGACCTTTGGGGAGAATTGACAATGTTCACATTACGGTTAACAATAACCTTGTCCCCGTTGATTTTGTTGTTTTGGATATTGAATGCAATGCATCTTGTCCTATTGTTTTGGGAAGACCCTTTCTTCGAACCGTTGGTGCTATTATTGATATGAAAGAAGGAAATATTAAATATCAATTCCCTCTTAAGAAAGGTATGGAACACTTCCCTAGAAAGAGAATGAAGATGCCTTTTGATTCTATTATTAGAACAAATTATGATGTTGATGCTTCTTCTCTTGATGTTACTTGATTTTCACTTTCTGCGCCTAGCTGAAAGGCGTTAAAGAAAAGCGCTTATGGGAGACAACCCATTATTTTATTTCTGCAATTTTTGTTTTATATTTGAGTCAAGGTGCTTGTTACTACTGTAGCAATACCTTTGTATCTTTATTTTCTTGCATTGTTGTGCCAAGTAAAGTCTTTGATAGAAAGTTGATACTAGATTTGGATTTCTGCGCAGAAACAGATTTTTCACGAATTTGAGTTTTTCTCTATGTAGAAGAATCTAAAAATTCTGAAAAAATTCATGAGTAATCCTCGATATGTACGAAACTTTCATTCAACTGGATTTTCCATCTGAGCAAGTTAAGTGTCTCGAAAAAATCGTCTTTACGGACTGTTCTGTTTTGACAGATTCTGCCTTTTATTTCACATTGCCTCTTTTACTGTGTTTGAGTCGATTTCTTTGCTCCATTAAATTTCAGTAGCCTTGGGTAATGTCCGAAGTGTTGGGAATGATTGTGTCCTTGTGAACATGTGAATTTTTGATTATGCACTAACCCTCTAATGAGATTGCTTTGAGTTTGGTGTGAAGGAAGTTTTCAAGGATCAAGAGAGGAGGATGATATAATATGATCAAGAAGAAATTGAAAAGTCTAAGCTTGGGGATGCCCCCGTGGTTCATCCCTGCATATTTCAAGAAGACTCAAGCGTCTAGGCTTGGGGATGCCCAAGGCATCCCCTTCTTCATCAAAACTTATCAGGTCACCTCTAGTGAGACTATATTTTAATTCCGTCACATCTTATGTGCTTTACTTGGAGCGTCCGTGTGCTTTTATTTTTGTTTGTGTTTGAATAAATTCGGATCCTAACATGCTTGTGTGGGAGAGAGACATGCTCCGCTTTTTCATTTGAACACTTGTGTTTTTCGTTTCATTTTTCATGTTTATGGCGAAAGCTGAAAGCCGCAGCATTTATACTTATTGTTATTTGGTTGGAAACAGAAAATGCTTCATATTGTCTTGAATAATTTGATACTTGGCAATTGTTTTGAGCTCTCAAGTAGATCATGTTTAAGCTCTTGCATCATGTAGTTTAAACCTATTAGTGGAGAACTACCGTAGAGCTTGTTGAAATTTGGATTGCATGATTGGTCTCTCTAAGGTCTAGATATTTTCGGTAAAAGTGTTTGAACAACAAGGAAGACAAGTAGAGTCTTATAATGCTTGCAACATGTTCTTGTGTAAGTTTTGCTGTACCGGTTTATACTTGTGTTTGCTTCAAACAACCTTGCTAGCCAAAGCCTTGTACTGAGAGGGAATGCTTCTCGTGCATCCAAAACCTTGAGCCAAAACCTATGCCATTTATGTCCACCATAACTACCTACTATGTGGTATTTTTCTCCATTCCAAAGTAAATTGCTTGTGTGCTACCTTTAAAACCTTTCAAAAATTTATTCCTTGTTTTTGCAATATATAGCTCATGGGAAAATAGCCTAAAAACTGTAGTAAGGAATATGTCACTTATGTATCTTAGTTCTTATAAGTTGCTTGTTGAGCGGTAACCATGTTATCTGGGGACGCCATCAACCTGTCACACCTTTTTTGAATATCATGTGAGTTGCTATGCATGTTCGTCTTGTCTGAAGTAAGGGAGATTTGCCATGAGTTGAAATGATTCGAGTATGCATATTGTTAGAGAAGAACATTGGGCCGCCAACCAAAGCCATGTATCATGGTGAAAGTTTCAGCTTGGACACTCAAATCCTCAAAATCTCTTATGAGAATATTATTATTGTTGAATGCTTAAAGCATTAAAAAGAGGAGTCCATTATCTGTTTTCTATGTTGTCCCGGTATGGATGTATTTAAGTTGAGATCTATCAAAATCGAGAAATCAAATGCGATTTATCTCCTTGGACCTTTGTACAGGTGGCATAGAGGTACCCCTTTGTGACACTTGGTTGAAACATATGTAATGCGATGATAATCTATGGAATCCGAGCTAATTAGGACAAGGTGCGGGCACTATTAGTATTCGATGCATGAGGCTTGCAACTTATAGGTAGTTTTATACATAACCCATATGAATTATTACTACCGTTGACACAATTGTTTTCATGCTTTCAAAATAAAAAGCTCTAGCACATGAGTAATCCCTGCTTCCCTCTGCGAAGGGCCTTTCTTTTACTTTATGTTGAGTCAGTTTACCTACTTCTTTATATCTTAGAAGCAAACACTTGTGTCAATTGTGTGCATTGATTCTTACATGCTTACTTATTGCACTTATTATAATACTTTGTGTTGACAATTATCCATGAGATATGCATGTTGAAAGTTGAAAGCAATTGCCGAAACTTAAATCTTTCTTTGTGTTGCTTCAAAACCTTGTATTAAGAATCTATTGCTTTATGAGTTAACTCTTATGCAAGACTTTTTGATGCTTGTCTTGAAAGTACTATTCATGAAAAGTTTTGCTATATGATTCAGTTGTTTAGTCATTATCTTTTTGTTAGCAAACTATAGACCATTGCTTTGAGTCACTTCATTCATCTCATATGCTTTACAATAGTATTGATCAAGATTATGTTGGTAGCATGTCACTTGAAATTATTCTTTTTATCGTTTACCTACTCGAGGGCGAGTAGAAACTAAGCTTGGGGATGCTTGATACGTCTCCAATGTATCTATAATTTCTTATGTTCCATGCTAGTTTTATGACAATACCTACATGTTTTGTTCACACTTTATAATGTTTTTATGCATTTTCTGGAACTAACCTATTAACAAGATGCCATGCAGCCGTTCTGTTGTTTTTGATTTCAGAAAAGTTAGTTTACAAATATTCTCGAATTGGACGAAACAAAATCCCACGGCCCTATTTTCCACCGAGTGTTCCAACACCGAAAAAGAGTCGGGAAGGCCAGCAGGGGGCCCACACCATATGGCGGCGCGGGTGGCCCCGGCCGCGCCGACCCATGGGAGGAGCCCCCCTCCCCCGACGCTGCCTTCGCCTATTTATTCCTTCGTCCGCGAAACCCTATACCGAGAGCCAAAATATGAGAACAGTTCCGAGACGCCACCGCCGTCAACCCTAACTCGGGGTTCGAGATCTCCTCCGGCGCCTGCCGAGAGGGGGAATCATCACCGGAGGGCTCTACATCACCATGCCCGCCTCCGACGATACGTGAGTAGTTCATCCTTGGACTACGGGTCCATACAGTAGCTAGATGGTTGTCTTCTCCTTTTGTGCCATCATGTTTAGATCTTGTGAGCTGCCTATCATGATCAAGATCATCTATTTGTAATGCTACATGTTGTGTTTGTTGGGATCCGATGAATATGGAATACTATGTCAAGTTGATTATTGATCTATCATATATGTGTTATTTATGATCTTGCATGCTCTCCGTTGCTAGTAGAGGCTCTGGCCAAGTTGATACTTGTGACTCCAAGAGGGAGTATTTATGCTAGATAGTGGGTTCATGTCTCCATTGAATTTGGGGGAGTGACAGCAACCCCTAAGGTTGTGGATGTGCTGTTGCCACTAGGGATAAAACATCAATGCTTTGTATTGTTTACATTACGTTTAATGCAATTGTCTGTTGTTTGCAACTTAATACGGAAGGGGTGCGGATGCTAACCCGAAGGTGGACTTTTTAGGCATTCATGCATCTGGATGGTGGTCTATGTTCTTTGTCGTAATGCCCTAAGTAAATCTCATAGTAGTCATCATGATATGTATGTGCATTGTTATGCCCTCTATTTGTCAATTGCCCAACCTGTAATTTGTTCACCCAACATGCTATTTATCTTATTGGAGAGACACCACTAGTGAACCGTGGACCCGGTTCATTCTTTTACATCTGAAATACAACCTACTGCAATCATTGTTCTCTTTTGTTTTCTGCAAGCAAACATCACTTTCCACACCATACGTTTAATCCTTTGTTTTCAGCAAGCCGGTGAGATTGACAACCTCACTGTTAAGTTGGGGCAAAGTAGTTTGATTGTGTTGTGCAGGTTCCACGTTGGCGCCGCCCGGTGTTGCGCCGCACTACACTCCTTCACCAACAACCTTCACGTGATCTTCATCTCCTACTGGTTCGATAACCTTGGTTTCTTACTGAGGGAAAACTCGCTGCTGTACTCATCATACCTTCCTCTTGGGGTTCCCAACGGACGTGTGCTTTACCGTCACAAGCAGAAACCCACATCGTTCAAGGAAGAAGAAGGGAAGAGATGAGAAGAAGAAGAGGAGGAGCTGGGCCGACCGGCCGCAGGGCTGGTACCACCAGAAAGGAGTGGCCGGTACTACCGGCCAAACAGGGCCCCCGCCACCCGCAGCGCGCCACGCGTCCCAACCTTCCCATCGCGACCTGGCTGGAGGCCAGTACCACCGGTCACACCTGGCCGGTACTACCGGCTAGCTCCGGCCGGTATTACCGACCCCGGTACCGGCCGTGGTACCGGTGAAGGAGTAGAGCTCATAGTAGCCCCTGGATCCCACGCGACTTACACCGGTACCAACCCCGGTACCAACGCTGGTACCATCGGTCCTACTTCAAGGGCAAATCGATCTAAGACATTATCTTCGATCTCAATGGCCAGGATCATCATCTATATAATTCCTAAAGTATGCCTGACTTGAATTGAATTGACCTATATGAACTCCCCTATCCTCATTTGCTAGGGTTAGTCATAGTTTGAGATTAAATCTGAGCTTGGGTCCTCTTACCTCTGGGATTCACCTCCTATGTAATTTCAAGGCAACTTATGTGGATTCAAACTTGTTTGTGATTGATTCAAGTGCATTTCACTCTCTCACTCATACTCTAGGTCATGATTTCAACACCAATCTCTCATTCATGGATTCTACCTTTAGGTCTCTCCTTGGATGATTCTATTGGATTAGTTTAACTAGCTAAGGAGGTTCAATTTGGTTTGTATCTGGACGTGTGAGTTGTGTTTTTGGTTAAGTTTGGAGTTTATTTCCCCTCTTTTCCCATCCCTCATCCACCAATTTTGGGTCAATTCGTGAACTGAGACAACATCTGGAGGCTCAAGCCTCATCAATAAGTCTCGAACATATAAGGACAAAAGATATGCTTGCGGATCCGCTAACCAATTTCTTATCTTCTTTTATCCTCTTTTTCTTCTTTTGTTTTTTCCATTTATATGCAAAGAGAATTAGAATTTTTCAATTTGGAGGCTCCCAGATCGATCTTAATTGAACATCAATAATTTGACAAGTGTTCTTTTCTATACATACATGAAATAAACTCAAAATAGGAGAACATTTTATTGAATAAAAGGTGCCTGGATTCGTCGTGTGGTATTTTTTTCCTCATCGTTTTCTTCATTTATCCTTTCCGTATGCAAAGTCATCATGTCCTCATGTAGATGTAGCTGAAACCTCAGTCCGGTTGAAGTACTACCGGAGATTTCTTTTGTGCGAGTGATAGGAAAGGGCCAAGTTATAATTCTAGTCGGATATTTTTTTGGTATCTCCTGTCCCAGAACAAGTAGATCGCTCTGATTGGAACCCGTTTAGACAGGTCGAGCAAAAATACACAGGAGAACCTACGTCCATTTGAACCTGTTGTTTTGCAGCAGCCAAAACATCGTATATCTAGAGCTTCAAAAATTCCAAACAAAATTTTTGCGCGTAGAGGACGCACATATGTATGCGCGTGTTAGTTTTCATACTCAAATTTGAAAGTATGTAGCTTAGGAAAAAATAACAAGTTAAAGATGAATAGTATAAAGTAAACTTACCCGCACAATATTTTTCTGTAACTTAGGGATCGGATAACAACTTAACTTATTGTTGGACTAAGTTTAATCGGATTACGCAGTACCTATGTTCAAAAAAATCGCTTACATCCACTTGCGTGCGTTTATCATTACGGTTTTTATCTGACGCACCGGTTTTTCCTTCACTGTTCGTCCAAGATGTACGAGGTACCGATCATATCGGAATTTATAAATAATAAACATAAATCTGGCTCCGTGTGCGAAACGAGGCCATGGTGCTACTGGGCTGACAGCTGGAGGAAAAAAATCGCCGCACGTTGTGCCGGCCCTGCCCTGGCTATTGCACCTTTACACACAACCGCACCAAACAACTCTGTAGCCCTCCTCTAGAAACTCTGCAGCCTTATATTTTCGGAACATAACCTGACTTTTTCTCTAGGGGTTCATTCTACTACTACTAGTATCGACTCTCGGGTGCGTATGCTACCTCTACCAAAAAATCATGTTTCAAAGTGTCGAACTTTTTTGATAAAAAGTTCTATATATACATCTCCATAATATATAATATACGTGTGTTCGTCAAGTTTCACGAAAAACCAATATATTTTGTTGTCTATGTAAAAAAATAGAAAATTTATCTTGCGAAAAGCATTAATTTTAGCACAGAATTTTATCTTTTTCCACACTTCACATGACAAGTCAATTTTTTATGAAATTTAAAATGTGTGTATATGTATTTCAAAATAGAGAGACCATATCATCTTCCATGTTCCAAAACAGTGGCGGACCTAGCAGAGATTGGTTGCTGCGCTAATTTTTTCACTATTTTTTCCAAATGGGGGAGGTGGGGGGGGGGCGTTGGCCCCCCTGACATTCACCGACTATTAATATTATTATTATTAGACAAGGATGCCCGGGTCATCCAATTGTCACCGAGCAAGCTCTTGGTCGCCCCTGACTTTCAAGTAGCTACTACTACTATTATTATTAGACCAAGATGCCCGGGTCATCCAATTGTCACCGAGCAGACTCTTGGCCACACCATTGGAACACGTCTGTGATTTGCAAAAAGGGATTTTGAAGCTTAAAAAACCTTCGAATGCATAAGCGACAACACAAGATCTACGAGAAGATGGAGGAGCACGACGACCCAACGTCTGAGGGAAAAAGGCCTATGTTTGCCAGAAGGAAGGCTGCATTCACAATCTTCTGTGCCTCTCAGATATTACCGCAATCCGAAGGCACTACGCGAGGAAGCACGCGGGGGGCAAGACCTAGCGCTACGATTGTGGACACTCCTACGCCGTTGACTCCGACCTCAAGGCACACCGCAAGCGCTGCGGGTTAGTTAGCCATTTCATCAAAACAAAACCTTATTTCCAAAAAAGTGAACTAATTCTTAATGGTTTTTGTGTGCAGGAAGACGCTACCGCAGGGGCCCGCCGCAGCCACTGCCCAGCCCATCGCCGATGGTTTTGACTTGATGGGAGACCTACCTCTCCGTGTGTAGTCCCGTGCAACACTCTCTGCATGGTCATTGGACGAGTGGATGACTGATCTCTCTCTAGTAGATGTACAGATGTATCGAGTACGTACTAGCATTTGGACCCTTCAGCTTCTTTCTTTAGATCGTTGCACTAAGACTGTGCTCATCGTACCACACAGTAGCCTTATTATACGGCCCAAACCCACAAATGAGATGAATTAGTTTGATGGATCTCTAGTTCTCTACCACCGCTACCGCTATGGGACCGCATACGATCCCAGGTTATATATCTTGACTGGGCGCCATCACCCACATGCAGCTGGAATCTCCGTTAGCATTGGCGGAGCTTCGTTAGGGCCAACCTGGGCCATGGCCCGCCCAAGTATTTCGTCAAAAGAGTTTTATGTATGTGTATTAGTGGCCCAGCTACCAGGTCCCTGCCTTTTTTTTATCCAGACTCCGGCCTGGCCCGGCTGGTTTGCTACCCTTTCTAGGTTTAGAAAATATAGGACACAAACAGGACAGGAGAGAGGCAGCTGAGCAGCAGCACGGCAGGCAGCCGCCGGCTCTCCGCCACAGCCAGACCAGACTACCAGATGCGCGGGGAACGGCTGCACCGGCCGGTAGTTCCGGCAGCAAACCAGCGATCAAATCGAGCCCCTTCTCTTCTCTAATTTTCTTCCCACCTACCTAATTTTCATTCTTTCCTCATATTTTTAGCTAGCAAATTGGCAGCATGATATGTACTGTTGTTCACTCAATTTGTTCTTTACATTTCTAAATTGCATCAGCCAAATAACCACCATTCGTGATAAGAGCCAAGTCACAGAAGTATTTGTTTTATTTTATTTTGGCATGTGTATCCTTTACCCTTGCTTGAATCAGAACAATAGCAGAAGCAATAATAGGTAACATCTAGTAAAGTCGTATGCTTGAAGAAAAAAAAAATTCGTGGTCTGCTTCAACTTGGCCCGCCCATCAATTTCCTTGAAGCTCCGCCACTGTCCGTTAGGGCAAGGATGCGAGTGGCCGCCAGTCCAAGTCTTGCCTCGATGGCGTGTTTGTCGTGCCTGTCCCATGCCGCCTCGACGCCTGCATCCCAGCTGAGCTAGGTCTGCGTCTACTCCGTCCACTGTTTTCAACTGGGTCGACTGCGTCTATTGTATTATTGTCTTGTACCAAATTACTGTATATGTTTTAGAATATAAACATTTTTTAGAAAGCTAATAAAATTTATATTTTGGAACGGAAATACTCCATTTGCCTCATGAAACTTGTATTAACTTCGTCAAATTTTAGATGTTTTTAGCATCTAGATACATCTAAACTTTAATAAAATTTATACTCTTTCTGTCCTATATGAAACTGGTGTGATATTATCTAAATTTAGATGTATCTAGATTTTAACACACCTCCGACATGTTTCATGGGACGCCGGGAGTAGACGGATGTATGGAGGGAGTATACTGGAGAAAGCTTTGGGTCAGGCCTAAAAAAGCTTAAAGCTGAAAATCTAGGCCTGATCCCACCTCAACCTGACCGCCGGGCTTAGAAATCAGGCCCGAGCCTAGCTCGAAGCCAAATAAAAGCCTGACCTGATTTGTAGACCCGAAGCCTAGTCTGAGCCGATGTTTTAGGTTAAATATTCTGGCCTAAGTCCGACCCGACGTGCAATCTTAGCTCGACCCAGCTTGCGATTTTCGGGCCGGGCCGTCTGGCCGGCTACTCCTGATGTGCTACGAGGGACCAAGGCTACGAGGGAGCGGATTTCCTATACACCGACCAGGTCGGCGCGTACCGCGCGCCGCACACCCCCGCGCGCGGTACGGGCCGGCCCAGTTCGGGTGTTGGGCCAGTTGGCCGTTTTTTCTGAGTCATTTTTCTGTTCTGTTTTTTTTCATTTCTGTTTCTTTTTTATTTTTGTTTATTTTTAATTTCAGTTTTTTTATTTCTGTTTCTTTTTTCGTTTTAAAATTTAATTTTTAAATTTACATATTTTTTAAAATGTAAAATGTTCTAACTAAAAAAATTTGAGAAAATTTCAAATTCGAAAATTGTTCAAGTATAAAATTGTTCAAATGCGAAAATTGTTCAAGTATAAAAATTGTTCAAATGCGAAAATTGTTCAAGTATAAAAATTGTTCAAGTGCAAAAATTGTTCAAGTATAAAAATTGTTCAAATTCGAAAATTGTTCATATATAAAATATAATAAATTTTGAAAAATATTTGTTCCAATTTAAAATTTGTTCCAATTTGAAAATTGTTCCAAACTAAAAAATGTTCAAATTTTGGAAATATTTAAATTTCTGAAAAAACTAAAGTAATTTTAAAAAATCGGATCTAAAAAGAATCAGCTTTTAAAAAACGTAAAAAGAAAAATAAAACAGAAAAAAGAAAAGGAAAAAAAAACAAAAAAAGAGTGGGAATGTGTTGAGCCAGCCCAACAACCCGCTTGGGGGGTGTGCGGCGCCTAGTCCGCGCCGACCAGGTCGGCATACAGCACCCCCCACGAGGGAGTATTGCTTAACAGTGAACAATACGATTTTTTGCTACTCCTGATGTGCCAGTAGATGTAGATGTAGTGGAGCGGCACTATGATTGACCGCTGACCGGGCCCGCCGGTTGGTCGTGCCAACCGCACCGCTGCCCTCTAGCTTGGACTCCTCCCACTGGCGGGTCCCCCAGTACATGTACACTAGCGCATTCAATGACAGCTGGGTCCGAAGAACCGCCCGCGAGGTTCGGCGCAGGTGGGGCCCGCGACAGCCGCCGTTTGCTCTGGCAGGTTGGCTGCCGACCCGACGCGGTGTTCCAGCTGCAACTGCAAGCGCGAATTGAAAAGTGCAAAGCACACTCCTGTCAGCCGCAGGACAGAACCAAGAACAAAATACTGTATTTGGAGAGTTATGCTACGGCTACACGCAGCAGTGGACTCGCTTTCGCTTCAGTTTTTTTCTTTTTGCGGGACAGTGAGTTCGCTTTCATGAACACCGAATGTTTCGAAGGTCTTTGGATCTGAATTACTATGTGTTTTCTGCTCCGTACAAATTCGAAACACAAGAATCTATCGTCAACACAGACATGCTTACTTTAGAGCTGCAAGTGGAGCCCACCAAAGTTTTATTTGTAATTTATAGTTCAAGATATGGCCTAAATTTTACACTAGATTTTTTTTTAAAAAAGCAAGATTTCGGTGGGATCTCACTTGACACGTCAACTTTTTTTAGAAACACAATACAACCATAGACGCTCACAAATACGTACCTACACACACCTGATGAGCATCTCCAAAAGACCGAGACTAAGAAACTGATGTGGCAGGTTTTGAGATTGACAAAGTCATCACAGACGCCTCGCTGCCATCGGAAACTTCGCCTTCCACCACTAAAATAATATTTTGCTTTTTATAAAACATCCAGGGTTTTAAACTCTAGTGGCTTGAGGATGTCACCACTCATTGCTCTTCTAAACATCCAACCACATATTGGTTCTTGGACATGTTACTTACTCTTGTAGTTTGAGACAATATACTCGAGAACATTTTGTTTTACTACTCCCTCCGTTCACTAATATAAGACCTTATAGATATTTTAAAGTGAACTAGATATGGACCAAAGTGAGTGAATCTTCGCATTAAAATTAGACTAGAAACATATCGAAATAAGCGAATTTACGGAAAACTAAAGAATCATATATTATTGAACAAAGGAAGTAGAATACAGCAAACCAGAGCGTACACATGAAAAGCTTAACGCGCAAGTATTTTTTCCGTTATCGGTCTATACATTAAAGTAGTGATAGCATACCATTATTGGTTACGAGTTATGATTAAGTCCTTATCATTGACCTCCACCTCAAATACCAAAAGATACTTCGGCAACCAACATTTATTAGATTCAATCAATAATGAGTAATACATGGAAGAAGACATCATAAATATTAAGAAAAGATTTGAGATACGGAGTACGATTTTATACCGTATCTTCAAAAACAACCTTGGTGTCTGCCGTGTGAACGCAGCGACGACGTCCAGGGCCCAGCTGCAGAGACAGAGGGACAATCCAATAACTCGTCAGTTGGACCCACCTGCCAGCCTCAGCGCGCGGCGCGTCCAGCTTAACCCGCACACGTTAAAGTGTCACCTACGGACTACGGTACAACGGCCACCTCTCTCTCTCTCTCTCTTTCTCTCTCATCGCCGTCTGCCTCTTCCTCTCTCCTCGCCGCGCCGCCATGAACAACCTGCTCACCGTAAGTGCCCCGCTCTCCTGCATCCCTCCCTCTCCCCCCTCTGAACCCTCCTCTCCCCTGATCTCATCGCGCTGGCTCCTCCGATTGCTTCGCCGAGTGTGGCGGGGATCCAGCACGCGAGCTCGAGATCTGGCCGGGGCCTGTCGCCGTGTCCCCTCCCGTTGCGGAGGCTTCGAATTCCTGGCGGAACCGCTGCTCTTTCGCCAGGAAGCTCGAAGTCGGCTGCGCTTGATCGGGTCTGGCGGCGGTGGAGTGACTGGTGGGGAAAGGGATTGCTTCATCGGCGCCGCGAAAGAAACAGAAAAATGCCACGCAAGGAATCGTCTTTGTTGCTCAGATGTGCCGGGCGAAGTAGAATGAGTTTTCGTTTTAGGATGGTCGCGGTAGATCTGATTTTCTGTGTTATGGGCTGGTTGTGCTAGGAGCAGGGGGCTACTTGCTGTCTTTTTTTGTTAACCTTCCCGGGATTGTTGTTCTGATTTTAGCCGAGCTTTATGCTTAGCCTTGGAGTAAATTTTGGTCTCATGGCCAAAACACTATTGACTGCTAGGTTGAAAACTCATAATGATTGCACTAGTTATTTGGACACTCAAATTAACTGCCTTGGAATTCATGCGACCTTTGATGTGCCCGAAGACTTCAGAACGTTCTTTTGGCATGGCATGG
The DNA here is from genome assembly GCA_030979885.1 of Lolium multiflorum. Classification (NCBI taxonomy): domain Eukaryota; kingdom Viridiplantae; phylum Streptophyta; class Magnoliopsida; order Poales; family Poaceae; genus Lolium; species Lolium multiflorum. The sequence continues at coordinate 164,890,727 of CM061748.1, read as the reverse complement.
TCAATCTTGTGTTTGTTTCAACAGGCACTGCGTTGTGAATTACAAATGATTTGTAACTCGAAAGGAATTGTTTTACTTTTGAAAGTGACAGCTCCAATTCTCTTTTGGCGGTTTATCTGCCTTGTTAGTAAATGTAAGCTTAATGGTTGATGCTTTATTAGGCCAGAATCCTTATAGTTGTAGCTGGTGAAAGTAGCACATTTGGCTTGTCAGATTGGTTTCATAACAACCGAGCCCTCTTCTTTGCAACTGCCGCAGTACATTTATTACATATTGTGAACATTCCGCTTTTGCAGGATTCCTTTGAGCTTCCTCGGCGTGATTCCTCAAGAGATGGGGACGTTGAAATGGGAATGCATCAGCCTGATGCTTCAGATAATTTAAAAGGTTTCTTAAAAAAGGTAGTCTTCGGAGAATTCTGTAGCCCATGTCTCTGCATTTTGCAACAGTGCACTTTGTCCAGTTTCTGCACTTCAGATTAATGACATGATGGTTTGATGCATAGGTCGATGGAATCGAGAGCCTAATCGCTAAGCTGACGAATCTCTTGACTAAGCTCCAGGTCCATTCATCATTCCCCATACTAACATTTTCCTGGTTCTTATGTTTGCTGATGTATTCATTTTAGTAGCAACTATGGGATCTTGTGTCTCAGTATTAAGTTCCTTTGCTGAGTTTATCAATGCCTTGCAGTTTTATAAAATATATTTGCACGCCGCTTTTGCTTGCAGACTGCAAATGAGGAATCGAAAGCAGTTACAAAAGCGAGTGCCATGAAAGGTGAGAACTTGTGTACTTTTGCAGCGAATGAGTTTGGCTCTCTTGAAACTTTCGCTATACTTATAGTCAGACACAACAATACTTTTATACAGCGATTAAGCAGCGAATGGAGAAAGATATAGATGAAGTTGGCAAAATTGCTCGCTTGGCAAAGGCAAAATTTGATGAACTGGAAAAAGATGTATGTTTCCCTGCTCGTGAATGGCATTTCCTCTTAGCAGTATTTGCGTAAATTAATCGTTTGTTGCCCCTGTGAGACAGAACCTTTCTAACAGGCAGAAACCTGGATGCGGGAAGGGTTCTGCAGTAGACCGATCAAGAGAGCAGACTACTGGGTAAATTTACTGCTGATTTCTGTTTTTGATCTCTTCCCTTTATGAATTAGTGTTATTCACTATGCTTATTACTGATCCCTACAGAGCAGTGAAAAAGAAATTGAAGGGACGGATGGATGAATTTCAGGTATTTTTTATTCTAACTGGAGTGTCTAACTTGGCATGTATGTGAGGATTTTCCTGTTCCGTGAACAAATGTTCCCTATAATGCCAAATAGTTGTTAATAGGCAAAGACAATTAAAACTAGTCAATATTTCTATTTACTAGGGCTATTTCATATGCCTCATAGAGCACCAGGGAGAAACCACTCTGCATCCATGCCTATGAGACATCAATCTTGTTCTTCATAAGCGGGGAAAGTGGCTCCATTGATTCTTTTATATTCTTACAACTGAAAATAAAGACATTAATGAAAACTGCTTAGCTAAATGTCCCAGTTTGGACATTCGTTTATCACTTGATGGTAAGACTGTAGAAGAGCCTTATGTTTCTCAGTCAGTATGGCAGATTGGTAGGCTTCATTGATTCTTTTATGTCCTTCAAGTAAAATAAGACATAAGTGAAAACGGTTTAGCTAACTGCCCCAGTTTAGACCTTCATTAACTCCCCTGATGGTAATGCTCTAGAAGAGCCTTACCATTCTTAGTCACTGATGGATTGATGGAACGAATGCTATCGATCTGATGTCTCTGAAGAAGCCTTAAATATATTAATGGTGTTACCCTCTGATGCAGGTATTGAGAGAATCAATCCGGCAGGAGTACCGGGAAGTCGTTGAAAGAAGAGTATTCACTGTAACAGGAAATCGCCCTGATGAAGAGGTAAATAGTTGCAACAAATTTTGATATGTGGTTAATTTTGTACTTTGCATTGCAATGGCTTTTATATGGTTTATTTACACTGTGCCTCCTGCAGACTATTGATGATTTAATAGAGACTGGGAGAAGTGAGCAAATATTCAAAGATGCAGTTCAACAGCAGGGGAGAGGCCAGGTTTAAGTTACATATAACATGTTCGTTACTTACTGTGGGAAAACTCATCAAAATCTCATCAGGATAAGTTTGTATTTTCTAGATATTGGACACTGTTGCTGAGATACAAGAGCGACATGACGCTGTAAGGGATCTGGAGAGGAAGCTTCTGGAGCTGCAACAGGTCACCATTCGTTTGCATAAGCTCTTATATGATTTCATAGCTCACTGCATGCATATGTGAATACATGTGGGATTATCGTCTTAATTTACCCCAGTCCATTGGTTTTGCCTTGTAGATATTCCTGGATATGGCAGTGTTGGTCGATGCTCAAGGAGACATGATCAACCACATCGAGACACATGTAACACCACTTAGGAAAAACTGTTTATTTGTAATAGATCTAGCCAATTTTATGAACAATCAAATCATTGCTGCTAACACTTGCATTGTCATGCCCTTTTTCTTGTTCCAAGGTTTCAAATGCTACCAACCACATATCGCAAGGTGTGGGCGCCCTCCAGAACGCAAAGAAGCTGCAGAGGAACTCGAGGAAGTGGATGTGCTACGCCATCATCCTTCTCCTCGTGGTAGTGGTGATCGTCGTCGTTGCAGTTATCCAGCCTTGGAAGAAGTGACTCCTGAGCGCGACCTGAAACCAAAGATCTCGGCGGAATATATATACTGTTTTCCTGTTTGTGTAATCTGTGTAGTCTGTGCCCACTCTTCTATCGCTTGTACCTATGTTCACCCAGACAAATGCCCATATTGTTTGCCCTTTGGGGCTACTGCTATTCGTTTGAGTTTCTGTGTGCGCCAACTATGCTAGCTGTGAAACTGGTGAATACGAAACTCAGTTGTGCACCCTGATTCCTGAGTCTTTTATTGCAGCTGTGCAGCAATGCTAACAACATACTATAAGAAAGTCTTGATGTTTGTTGCTGGATCTAAAAGCTTATTCGTCTTCGGCCTGATTGTTGCTGCTGTCGCCTTCCTCATCGACGACCTCCAGGGCCTTGAAGTGCTTGCCATCCAGCAGGTACGTGCCGACAGCAAGCCGCACAGCCCAGACGTCCTTCGGCTTCCGTGCCATTATCCTGGGCAACGTTGGAATGTCAGGTGCCACAAAGAAAAGGCATATCCACTGGAGTGCTTGTAGAGTGTAGGATTGGAGTGCTACCTCCCGACGTCGCCTGGTTTGACGCGGCCGGCGTTCTGCCGAAGCGAGGGCACTGACGCTGCGGTCTTGAGCATTGGTGGTTCCTGGATGATGACAATCGGCGAGCCGACCTTGAGCTTCGCCTTTGAGATGTCGGACGCGTCGCTATTCGCGCACCGGACACTGATGCCGGAACGGTATCGTCGGACCAGAAAGGCTGGGATCGGCGGCGGCCATACGGGGCAGCAGGATGAGGAAGATACAGCAGCAGCGGTTGGCTGTAGTAGCATCATCGTGCCTACTGAAAAGAGGATAAAGATAAGGGCCTTGTGCTTGTGCTTGTGCAGTAGTGCCTGTTAACCAGTGGCCAGTGATGTTCCGTGGACCAGGCAAGCAGGCAAACGGAGCGTGGATATTAATTCCGATTTTCTCCGCCCTCCTTAGATCGTTACCGTGGGTGCACTACTAGCATAAGAATTGGGTTTCATACGTGACGGCCGATGAAATGACACAGGACCCCAGCATGGCTGTAATACCTCAGCTTTTGACAGGTCGAAATGCTACCATGCACGGCAGATCATAACAAAAATACTACACGGGTAAATCGGCAGAACATCCCCTAAAGCTAATATGAGACAGAGAAACGCCACCGTAAACAATATGCACACCATGAACACAATGTGAGAGCAAATATTTGATAGTATAACCAATTCAATGTTGGTTTTTCGATAAAGGGCGCTTCATTACTCAAAATATTCAAGCATTAGAACCAACCTCTGCATAACTAAGATGCACACAGCCGTTCGAGTATTAAGTCTGAAACACAAATAAAAGATGGATAAAAAGGAGCCAAACTAGACTACGCTTTGTTGGCTTCAATCCGCCTAATATGCAGTCACCCATGCTGAGTAATAAACTACTTGGCCGTGTTCTCCAACCGTGTAGACACCTCCATAAAAAGGTCTCGGTCCTCCAAAGTCCAAACGCTGGAGTGGCGACCGGTAAATGACCTGCATGAGAGAAGAATTTTTGTCATTGAAAACCTTGTCATTTCTACATAGCCACAACGTCCATACGACTGCAATCGCGCCCACTCTAATAAGCGTTTTATACCTAGTATCTACCCCATTTAGCCAATTGCCAAATATATTTGCAACGCTACGAGGTGGGTATAAGGTAGAACCCATCTGAATGACTGACCATATAGATCTAACAAACCTACAGTTGAAAAAAATATGTTATATTGTCTCATCTTGATGACAGAAAACACATTTCTTACAACCGTGTCGTCTTTGTTAAAATCACACCGCGACGAAGGTACCACGCAAAAACTTTCGGTTTCAGTGGTATCTTCATCTTCCAAATGTATTTATTATTGAAAATCGGTTGAATGGGAATGGTAAGCGCCCTATACATTGAATTGACCGAGAAAACACAGTTCTTGGTTAGGTTCCATCTGAATTCATCAGTCCCTTGAGCTAATTGTATTGAAGCTAACCCCTGTAGCAATTCATTCCAACTAGTCAGTCGAGGGCCAATTAGATCACGCCTGAACGTCATAGAGGGAGGAGAAGTTTCCCATAACCTTTTGCAAGGTGTCTCCCTTATAGCGAACAATATTGTACAAAGCTGGATATTGTTCCCGAAAAGTAGTTGTTCCTAACCATCTATCTTCCCAGAACCTAATCTCCGCCCCATACCTTATGGAGAAACAACCAAAAGGGAAAAAGTGCTTCTTACTTGCCTTAATGTCAGCCCAAAAGTGAGAATCCCGGGTTTCCAAAAGACCCGAGATAACGCTTTTGAGCCCACATACTTTTTCCTTAATAGTTGTTGCCATATACCATCCTCAGTTAATAACCTGGCCAGCCATTTTCCTAGCAAAGCCCTGTTCGTAACTTCAAGATCATGAACACCAAGTCCATCTTGATCTTTTGGGCGGCATACAACACTCCATCTAGTTAACCGATATTTATTCTTCTCACTGTCCCCTTGCCAAAAGAATCTTGAACGTAAATAATCTAATTTATTCAAGATTCCTTTAGGTAGATGAAAGAATCTTGAACGTAAATAATCTTGTGGAGACGGCGGTGATGATGGTGCTGTAGGATAACGTAGCATAGAAAACAAAAATTTTCCTACGGCGAACACGCAATCCAAGCCAAGATGCAATCTAGAAGACGGTAGCAACGAGGGGATTATCGAGACTCACCCTTGAAGAGATTCCAAAGCCTACAAGAGGAGGCTCTTGTTGCTGCGGTAGACGTTCACTTGCCGCTTGCAAAAGCGCGTAGAAGATCTTGATCACGATCGGTTCCGGCGCCACGAACGGCAAAGACTCCGTACTCGGTCACACGTTCGGTTGTTGATGAAGACGACGTCCACCTCCCTCCAGGGGCAGCGGAAGTAGTAGCTCCTCTTGAATCCGACACGACGGCGTGGTGTCTGGCGGTGGAGAAATCCGGCGGAGCTTCGCTAAGCGTGCGGGATATGGTGGAGGAGCGGGCGCTAGGGTTTGGGGCAGGGTGGCCGGCCACTATGGGCAAGCTTGAGGCTTTGGTGTGTCCGGCCCCCTCCCCTCTATATATAGGTGGAAGCCCCAAGTGTTGGACTACAAGTCTTCGAATAAGACCCGAACCCAAAACCTTCCATATGGTGGGAAACCTTCCCTCCCACTAGAGGTGGAATTCCACCTTCCATAGGGGGGTGGCCGGCCCCACTTGGGACTCCTCCCCACTAGGGTTGGCCGGCCATGGAGGTGGAGTCCCAAGTGGACTCCACCTTCCTTGGTGGTTTCTTCCGGACTTTTCTAGAACCTTCTAGAACCTTCCATAGAACCTTCCGCATCATTTTATTCACATAAAATGACATCCTATATATGAATCTTATTCTCCGGACCATTCAACTCCTCGTGATGTCCGGGATCATATCCGGGACTCCGAACAAATATTCGAACTCCATTCCATATTCAAGTTCTACCATTTCAACATCCAACTTTAAGTGTGTCACCCTACGGTTCGCGAACTATGCGGACATGGTTGAGTACTCACTCCGACCAATAACCAATAGCGGGATCTGGAGATCCATAATGGCTCCCACATATTCAACGATGACTTTAGTGATCGAATGAACCATTCACATACGATACCAATTCCCTTTGTCACGCGATATTTTACTTGTCCGAGGTTTGATCATCGGTATCACACTATACCTTGTTCAACCTCGTCTCCTGACAAGTACTCTTTACTCGTACCGTGGTATGTGGTCTCTTATGAACTTATTCATATGCTTGCAAGACATTAGACGACATTCCACCGAGAGGGCCCAGAGTATATCTATCCGTCATCGGGATGGACAAATCCCACTATTGATCCATATGCCTCAACTCATACTTTCCGGATACTTAATCCCACCTTTATAACCACCCATTTACGCAGCTGGCGTTTGATGTAATCAAAGTACCTTTCGGTATAAGTGATTTACATGATCTCATGGTCATAAGGACTAGGTAACTATGTATCGAAAGCTTATAGCAAATAACTTAATGACGTGATCTTATGCTACGCTTAATTGGGTGTGTCCATTACATCATTCATACAATGATATAACCTTGTTATTAATAACATCCAATGTTCATGATTATGAAACTAATCATCTATTAATCAACAAGCTAGTTAAGAGGCTTACTAGGGACTCTTTGTTGTTTACATATCACACATGTATCAATGTTCCAGTTAATACAATTATAGCATGGTATATAAACTTTTATCATAAACATAAAGATATATAATAACCACTTTTATTATTGCCTCTTGGGCATATCTCCAACAGTCTCCCACTTGCACTAGAGTCAATAATCTAGATTACATTGTAAGGTACCTAACACCCATGGCATTGGTGTTGGTCATGCTTTGCCCTAGGGAGAGCTTTAGTCAACGGATCTGCTACATTCAGATCAGTGTGTACTTTGCAAATCTTTACTTCTCCATCTTCGATGTACTCGCGAATCGAGTGGTAACGCAGCTTGATATGCTTCACCCTCTGTGTGACCTTGGTTCTTGTGCATTGGCAATGGCACCCATGTTGTCACATAGATGACTAGTGGGTCCAATGCACTAGGAACCACACCGAGCTCTACAATGAACCTCTTCATCCATACCGCTTCTGAAGCCTGGGTGCTATGTACTCCGATTCTGTTGAGGATTTCGCCACCGTAACGCTTCGAGCTTGCCCACCTTACTGCAAGACCATTCAATATAAACACGTACCCAGATTGTGACTTAGAGTCATCAGGATCGGTGTTCCAACTTGCATCGGTGTAACTTGTTACAACGAGCTCTTGGTCACCTCCATAACAAAGAAACATATCCTTAGTTCTTTTCAAGTACTTCAGATATTCTTGACCGCTGTCCAGTGTTCTATCCCTGGATCACTTTGATATCTCGCTAGTCAAACTAACAGCATGTGCTATATCCGGTCTTGTACATAGCATGGCATACATGATAGAGCCTACGCCGAGGCATAGGGATCCGACTCATCCTTTCTTTCTTCCGTAGCTGTCCTTGAGTCTTACTCAAGACCTTGCCTGGTAACATAGGTAAGAATCCTTTCTTACTTTCGTCCATTCTAAACTTTTTAGTCCAGGTATGTACTCTGTGATAGCCCTATTAGACGTCTTGATCTATCTCTATAAATCTTGATGCCTAATATATATGATGCTTCACCAAGGTCTTTCATTGAAAAACTATTATTCAAATAACCCTTTACACTGCTTAATAGTTCTATATCATTCCCAATCAATAATATGTCATCTACATATAATATCGGGAATGCTACAGCTCCCACTCACTTTCTTGTAAATACAGGCCTCTCCATGACACGTATAAACCCGAAGTCTTTGATCACCTTATCAAAGCGGCGGTTCCAACTTCTTGATGCTTGCTTCAGTCCATAGATTGAACGCTGAAGTTTGCATACTTTGTCAGCATTTTTAGGATCGACAAAACCTTTGGGTTGTACCATATACAACTCTTCCTCAATGTCTCCATTAAGGAACGCCGTTTTGACATCCATCGCCAAATCTCATAATCGAAAAATGCACTATTGCTAACAAAATCCTCACAGATTTTAGCTTTGCTACAGGTGAGAAAGTCTCATCGTAGTCAACACCTTGAATTTGTCGGAAACCCTTTGCGACAAGTCGAGCTTTATAGAGTAATATTACCATCAGCATCTGTTTTCTTTTGAAGATCCATTTATTCTCGACAGCCTTGCGGCTATCAGGTAATTCTACCAAAGTCCATACTTTGTTATCATACATGGATCCCATTTCGGATTTCATGGCTTCTGCCATTTGTTGGAATCTGGCTCATCATCGCTTCTTCATACGTCGCAGGGTCTTCATCATTGTTATCCACAATCATGACATTTAGACAAGGATCATACCAATCTGAGTGGCACGATCCCTTGTCGATCTGCGAGGTTCAGTAGGTCTCATTTGAAGTTTCATGATCATTATCATTAGCTTCCTCTAAGGGTGTAGGTGGTACAGAACATTTTCCGTCGCGCTACTTGATCAACGAGTAGAGATTCTTCAATCTCATCGAGTTCTACTTTTCTTCCAATCACTTCTTTAGTGAGAAATTCTTTCTCAAGAAAGGTTCCGTTCTTAGCAACAAAGATCTTGCCTTCGGATCTGTGATAGAAAGTGTACCCTATAGTTTCCTTAGGGTATCCTATGAAGACGCATTTCTCCGCTTTGGGTTCTAGCTTGTCCGGTTGTAACTTTTTTACATAGGCTTCGCAACCCCAAACTTTTAGGAACGACCTTAGGTTTCTTATTAAACCATAATTCATACGGCGTCGTTTCAACGGATTTGATGGTGCTCTATTTAAAGTGAATGCGGCTGTCTCTAATGCATAACTCCAAAATGATAACGGCAAATCAGTAAGAGACATCATAGAACGAACCATATCTAAGAGAGTTCGATTACGACGTTCGGACACACCGTTTCGTTGTGGTGTTCCCGGGTGTCAATTGTGAAAGTATTCCGCATTTCTTTAAATGCATGCCAAACTCATAACTCAGATATTCACCTCCGCGATCAGATCGTAGAAATTTAATCTTCTTGTTACGTTGATTTTCTACTTCACTTTGGAATTCCTTAAACTTCTCGAAAGTTTCGGATTTATGTTTCATTAAATAGATATACCCATATCTACTCAAATCATCTGTGAAGGTTAGAACATAACGATAACCACCACGCGATGCTACACTCATTGGTCCACATACATCTGTGTGTATGATTTCCAATAAGTCAGTCGCTCCATCATACCCGAGAATGGAGTCTTAGTCATTTTTCCCATCGGACATGCTTCGCATCTATCAAGTGACTCAAAGTCAAGTGATTCAAGTAATCCATCAGTATGGAGTTTCTTCATGCGTTTCACTCCAATATGACCAAGACGACAGTGCACATATAAGTAGAATTATCATTCAATTTAATTCGCTTAGCATCAATGTTATGTATATGCGTATTACTACTATCGAGATCTAACAGAAATAAGCCATTCTTTTGTGGTGCTCGACCATAAAAGATATTATTCATAAAAATAGAACAACCATTATTCTCAGACTTGAATGAATAACCGTCTTGCATTAAACAAGATCCGATATAATGTTCATGCTCAACGCGGGTACATAATAACAATTATTTAGGCTTAAAACTAATCCCGAAGGTAGATGTAGAGGAAGTGTCCCGACTGCGATCACATTGACCTTGGATCCGTTTCCAACGCGCATCGTCACTTCATCTTTCAGCAGTTGTCGTTTATTCTTTAGTTCCTGTTTCGAGTTACAAATATGAGCAACCGAACCAGTATCAAATACCCAGGTACTAGAACGAGAACTAGTGAGATAAACATCTATAACATGTATATCGGATATACCTTCTTTCTTCTTCTTGATAAGGCCGCTCTTCAGATCCGCCAAATACTTGGAGCAATTACGCTTCCAGTGTCCCTTCTCCTTGCAGTAATAACACTCAGCATCAGGCTTAGGGCCGACTTAGGTTTCACAGGAAGCGTGGCAGCTTTCTTGCCACTCTTCTTGTTCTTGCCTTTAGACTTGCCCTGTTTCTTGAAGCTGGTGGTCTTGTTGACCATCAACACTTGGTGCTCTTTCTTGATCTCAATCTCAGCAGCTTTTAGCATGCCAAAGAGTTCAGAAACTCCTTGTTCATGTTCTGCATATTGTAGTTCATCACAAAGTTCTTGTAACTTGGTGGTAGTGATTGAAGGACACGATTAATCCCCAGTCTGTTAGGAATCACTATTCCCAAGTCACTGAGTTTCTTCGCATGCCCGGTCATAACGAGCATGTGCTCACTAATGGAGCTGCCTTCTTCCATCATATAGCTGAAAAGTGTTTCGATGCTTCATAGCATTCCACGGCCGCATGAGTCTCAAAAATAGTCTTCAACTCTTTTATCAACTCATGAGGATCGTGGTGCTCAAAACGTTTTTGAAGATCGGATTCCAGACTGCATAAGATGGCACACCGAACTTGAGAGTACCGAGTTTTCCGAGTCATGTAAACATTCTTTACTTCATCGGTTTCTTTCTGCAGGAGGGTCACCTAGCGGTGCATCAAGCACATATTGCAGATTTCCGCCATTGAGGAAGATCCTCACATGACGGAACCACTCGGTGAAGTTGCTACCGTTGCTCTTAAGCTTTTCTTTCTCTAGGAACTGGTTAAAATTGATTGAGGACGCCATATCTACAACATATTTGCAATAGTTTAGACTAAGTTTATGACAAATTGAGTTCAAATTTTAATTCTACATAATTAAAAATCTAGGTGAACTCCCACTCAAAACAATATCCCTCGCATTGTCTTAGTGATCACACGAACCAAATCCATCACACCTATGCCCGATCATCACGAGACAAGATGTAATTTCAATGGCGAACACTCAAAGTGTTCATCATATCAATCATATGATTCATGCTCTACCTTTCGGTATCACGTGTTCCGAGACCATGTCTTTACATGCTAGGCTCGTCAAGGCCACCTTAGTATCCGCATGTGCAAAACTGTCTTGCACCCGTTATATGTACTTATCGAATCTATCACACCCGATCATCACGAGATGCTTCGAAACGATAAGACTTGATAACGGTGCTACTAAGGATGAACACTTTATTATCTTGAAATTTTAGTGAGAGGGATCATCTTATAATGCTACCGTCGATCTAAGCAAAATAAGATGCATAAAAGGATTAACATCACATGCAATTCATATGTGATATGATATGGCCCTTTTGTCTTTGCGCCTTTGATCTTCATCTCCAAAGCACGGACATGATCTCCATCATCAACGGGCATGATCTCCATCATCGTCGGCGAAGCACCAAGGTCAATGGCGCCGTCTTCATGATCGTCCTCCATGTAGCAACTATTACAACTACTTTGAAATACTACTCAACATGAAATTTAAAGACAACCATAAGGCTCCTGCCGGTTGCCACAATACAATAATGATCATCTCATACATATTCATCATCACATTATGGCCATATCACATCACCAAACCCGCAAAAACAAGTTAGACGTTCTCTAATTTGGTTTGCATATTTTACGTGGTTTAGGGTTTTCGAGCAAGATCCAATCTACCTACGAACATGAACCACAACGGTGATACTAGTGTTGTCAATAGAAGAGTAAATTGAATCTTCACTATAGTAGGAGAGACAGACACCCGCAGCCACTTATGCAATACAAGTTGCATGTCAAGCGTGGAGCAAATCTCATGAACGCGGTCATGTAAAGTTAGCCCGAGCCGCTTCATCCCACTATGCCACAAAGATGCAAAGTACTCAACTAAAGATAACAAGAGCATCAACGCCCACAAACCATTGTGTTCTACTCGTGCAACCATCTATGCATAGACACGGCTCTGATACCACTGTAGGATAACGTAGCATAGAAAACAAAAATTTTCCTACGCGAACACGCAATCCAAGCCAAGATGCAATCTAGAAGACGGTAGCAACGAGGGGATTATCGAGACTCACCCTTGAAGAGATTCCAAAGCCTACAAGAGGAGGCTCTTGTTGCTGCGGTAGACGTTCACTTGCCGCTTGCAAAAGCGCGTAGAAGATCTTGATCACGATCGGTTCCGCGCCACGAACGGGCAGCACCTCCGTACTCGGTCACACGTTCGGTTGTTGATGAAGACGACGTCCACCTCCCCGTTCCAGCGGGCAGCGGAAGTAGTAGCTCCTCTTGAATCCGACAGCACGACGGCGTGGTGTCTGGCGTGGAGAAATCCGGCGGAGCTTCGCTAAGCGTGCGGGATATGGTGGAGGAGCGGGGCGCTAGGGTTTGGGGAGAGGGTGGCCGGCCACTATGGGGGCGGCCAAGCAGGCTTTGGTGTGTCCGGCCCCTCCCCTTGGCCCTCTATATATAGGTGGAAGCCCCAAGTGTTGGACTACAAGTCTTCGAATAAGACCCGAACCCAAACCTTCCATATGGTGGGAAACCTTCCCTCCCACTAGAGGTGGGAATTCCACCTTCCATAGGGGTGGTGGCCCCTGGGGAGTCCACTTGGGACTCCTCCCCCACTAGGGTTGGTCGGCCATGGAGGTGGAGTCCCAAGTGGACTCCACCTTCCTTGGTGGTTTCTTCCGGACTTTTCTAGAACCTTCTAGAACCTTCCATAGAACCTTCCGCATCATTTTATTCACATAAAATGACATCCTATATATGAATCTTATTCTCCGGACCATTCCGGAACTCCTCGTGATGTCCGGGATCATATCCGGGACTCCGAACAAATATTCGAACTCCATTCCATATTCAAGTTCTACCATTTCAACATCCAACTTTAAGTGTGTCACCCTACGGTTCGCGAACTATGCGGACATGGTTGAGTACTCACTCCGACCAATAACCAATAGCGGGATCTGAGATCCATAATGGCTCCCACATATTCAACGATGACTTTAGTGATCGAATGAACCATTCACATACGATACCAATTCCCTTTGTCACGCGATATTTTACTTGTCCGAGGTTTGATCATCGGTATCACACTATACCTTGTTCAACCTCGTCTCCTGACAAGTACTCTTTACTCGTACTGGTATGTGGTCTCTTATGAACTTATTCATATGCTTGCAAGACATTAGACGACATTCCACCGAGAGGGCCCAGAGTATATCTATCCGTCATCGGGATGGACAAATCCCACTATTGATCCATATGCCTCAACTCATACTTTCCGGATACTTAATCCCACCTTTATAACCACCCATTTACGTGGGCGTTTGATGTAATCAAAGTACCTTTCCGGTATAAGTGATTTACATGATCTCATGGTCATAAGGACTAGGTAACTATGTATCGAAAGCTTATAGCAAATAACTTAATGACGTGATCTTATGCTACGCTTAATTGGGTGTGTCCATTACATCATTCATACAATGATATAACCTTGTTATTAATAACATCCAATGTTCATGATTATGAAACTAATCATCTATTAATCAACAAGCTAGTTAAGAGGCTTACTAGGGACTCTTTGTTGTTTACATATCACACATGTATCAATGTTTCAGTTAATACAATTATAGCATGGTATATAAACTTTTATCATAAACATAAAGATATATAATAACCACTTTTATTATTGCCTCTTGGGCATATCTCCAACAGGTGCTGGTGGTGGAGATGATGGTGATGATGATCCCGATGAAGTCCTGCTCGATGGAGGTGACGATGGCGACGATTTCCTCGCTCCGGGAAGGAATTTCCCCGGCAGATTTTTGCCTGCCGTAGAGCTTTTCTTTCTCTCTGGTTCTCCGCCTCGTAGGGGTGGCGGAATATTTCTCTGGTCGCTTCCCCTATCTTAGGTTTCTCGGGGTGTTGAAATATGCGAGGGGCAACATGAAAGGTGGGCCAGGGCACCCAGACCATGCCTAGGCGCGGCCAAGGCCTGGTCCGCGCCTAGGGGTGGTCTGGCCCCCTCTTGGCCCATCTCTTCCTCCCCTTTGGCTTCCTCCGTCATCTAGCAAAATAGGATTTTCTGTATATTTTCTAGGAATTGTTGTTCTTCAGAAATATAGTGTCTTAACGGTCCTTTTTCCAGCAGAATCCTGGCTCCGGCGGTTAATTCTCCAATAATCATCAAACATGCAAAAATAGATGGAATGACATAAGTATCACCTCTAAATATGAAATATATCGATGAATAACAGTAAATTATGATATAAAATAGTGATGCAAATTGGACGTATCAGCCATCTTGTGTTCCGTGCGCCAGACAGAACCCAATTCATCGAACATAGTACGTGCACTGTAGCGGCGGCGAGATACATAGCGGGCCAACGCCGTTCATCGTCCGGCGATAGTATCCAGATCTGCCTCCTCGTCGTCATCAATCTCCACCGGCTGGACCCAATCTACCTCCTACAGGATTTCATCATCTTCCTCTCCTAGCCCAGCTTCCTCCCTACGATCAGCACTTACATGTGTATCGTGAGTGTTGTCCTCGATTCATTCCTCGGCCAACGGAAAAGAATTGTCTCCTGAGCGCGCCGCCATTGGTGTAGAGGAACGGTGTCTCAGGAACTCCTCTTCTCGCTCTGAGGGCGCACCCGTAAACCCCGAATCCAATATGGTCGTCTGTGGCCGTGCAGCACCAGGAGTCCCTCCGTTAACTGGATTAGGAGACTTAGATGATATCCGATTTGAACCCTCCGGCCGCGGAGGCGGCCGAGAATCCATCCTGCTCCCGTATCTGAGCCACTTTGTGTCCTTGCAACTGAATAACTCCCGATGACGTCTTGATTTTCAAAGCTTTCTCAATTCAATCAATGTCTGATTGTGCTTTTCGAGCCAATCCATTCCCAAGATGGCATCAAATGATCGCAGTGGTAAAATCTTGAGGTCTGTGGAGAAGTTGTGGCCAGCTGAGGACCAACAACACTACGTCATATAAGTGGAACACCTGTACTGAGTGCCATCAGATACATTCACCCTGCAAGCATTGCTTAGTTTCCGATCTCCTGCCATTTGGTATGCCAACTGTTTGTTAAGAAAAGA
The DNA here is from genome assembly GCA_030979885.1 of Lolium multiflorum. Lineage (NCBI taxonomy): Eukaryota > Viridiplantae > Streptophyta > Magnoliopsida > Poales > Poaceae > Lolium > Lolium multiflorum. The sequence continues at coordinate 164,875,370 of CM061748.1, read as the reverse complement.
GGCCGAGCTGCCAGAATCGATAAGGATCAAGACTTCATGATATTCTATGAAAGCATGTAACTGAATTACCCGGTCATGGCATGTACAGATAGGGAGCACACTGTCTCGGTATCAATAGATGAGTGCTCAGGTGATTCATTTCCAGTAACCTCAGTGGCGGAGCTATGTACAAGTCAGGGGGGGCCACCTAACTACTGAAGGGAATTTTTTACAAGTCTTAGAAGAGAAATTTTTGAGCACTTTGCCCCCAGATATAGATATAGATATCTTGTGCCCCTCCTCCCCTTAATTCGTTGGCAAGCTCCGCCACTGAGTAACCTCCCCTTGAGATAACATATCAAGCAACATAAAGGCGGTGGTATGAAGGGCGAGGAGGCGAGGAGGCGCAAGGTGTTGAAGATGATTTCAATCAAGAAGGAGCTATCGTGCTGGCCGAGGTGGCGCAAGGTGTACAAGCTGAATTCAATCAAGAAGGAACTATGCTGGTGGCGCAAGGTGTTGAGGCTGAGTTCAATCAAGGAGCTATCCTGCAGGGCGGGGTGGCGCAAGGTATTCAAGCGGATCAGTTCAATCAAGGAGGAGGAAAGCCAGCGGCGGCGTCAGAGGAAAAGAGGTTACCCAAGTAAAGCAAAAAAAGAACTCGCTAATGCCCTGGAGACGTAACCAATTGCACACACAAGGGCACCAAATATACTTAAAAAGTTGTTTGTCCATGAAATATTCATGTCGAATTAATACAACTACTAAAAACATACTTCCTATATTTAGAAATGTAAGATGTTGAAGCAATTTATTTGGTTCATGCACTTTAGTTTGTATCTAGTCTACTTTTGTGTGTATATCCACTCACTTTGATTTATATCTAATTCAATTTAAAAGTACCTAAAACATCTTATATTGATGCACGAAGTGAGTAAAACATAATAAATGTTTTTCTTTGAATTTGATAAAAAACAATCTGAAGCTTTTTAAAATCTGAACCACTTTTAGCCGTGATCAATTTTTCTAACATGGACCATTTACCCGTGAATGATTTCTGAAATCTGAATTAGCCGTGTTTTTTTTAAACATGGACCATTTTACCCGTGAACTATTTTTGAAGGGTCATATTTTAAAAATGTTTAGATAAAAAATGTTCAACTTCGGAAATTGTTTATGATTTTAGAATGTTTCAGTTTTTAAATTGTCCATCAGAAAAAGGTTTAGATTTTAAAAACCTTCAGATTTCAATAAAATTCAGATCTAAAATTTGTGCATGATTTCAAAACAGAAAAGAAACGCTTGCGTGCGCTGGACGCTGCTAGCTGGTTGTCGATCCATCTTTCTTTTTACAGAGGTTGCGCTTGGCTAGCATACATTTGCCACTCGCTTTTATTCTTTTTTTTTAGCAGCGCCACTGGCTTTTATTCTTTTTTTTTAGCAGCGCCACTGGCTTTTATTCCCTGCAGAGACATCCCGCACGTAGTTTTTTGGACGAGTTCCCTAGTCCTGCGCGGGCACGTGCGCTGAGCCTAGCCCATGTAGCGCAAACCAGGTGAGCGAGCGAGACTTCCGCTCGCTACAAGCGAGGCATGGAAGGTCCCGGCGACGGGCTGGGCTTCACAAGAATTGGGCTATTTTCCCACAAAAATGCTGATGTGGCAGCTAATTAAAAAGGAGAGAGGAGATTAGAGTAACATAGGTGGATACTGTATCATAGCGCATATTACGAGAAAAGTTAATGGCAAACAAATCTTGTACACAAATTTGCATTAAGATTCTAAAAAATAATAAATATAGCATAGCTATAATACTACCCCATGATACCATCCACTATGCAACTGAGGCCTAGCCCAGATGGCTACCAGGGTGATGATACCTGGGAAGCCCCCCCGCTCGAGTTCGAGTCCCGGTACTCACTCGCGGATGCGTACGCACCGTGACACTTCTGTGCGCTCCTGAAACTTAATACAATGCCGCCAAGGGCTAGTCCTGGGGGTCTCATTTTTTTGATACCATCCACTATAAAAATAGTATCATACAGAAGTATCATATGCATGATACTATTACATGATTCTTAGCACTATGGCCAGCCGTATAGGTCAGCGGCCAACGGCCAACAACAGGGCAGAAGGGTATCAATCTAATCTGCTGAGCTTGGAGGCGTGGTGAGGAGACGGTGTATAAATGCGGCGGCGTTGCGAGGCAGGCAGTGAAATTTGGCTAGGTATAGGTTATAAGCACATTGACTCGTTTTTAGGAGAGGAAAAAAACTCCTACACGTATTGAAATGTGTTCGTTCCACAAGATTCTTTAAAAATGGCTCCCTAAATTTTCTTGTGCTCACATCTATCTATCTCTTGTTGAAAAACGAAATCCGTTGAAGTTGAACAACAAAATTCAAACGACGTATTTCATACAGCAAAGTTCAAACACAACATTCGGCATAGTTCTAAATAATTCAAACATCGGTGGGAAAATGGCCATGGAGACGGCGATCGATACCCATTTCGGTCCAGTCACTAGCAAGTTGCCATGTGATAGTAATAATAATAAAATATACTAACAAAACAAGATTTCTTCCTTGGTGGCTGGCTAGTAGCTTTGGAGCCCAAATATCCGTAGATTTTGGTCCATCGAACCTACAGCGATGTACTTAGAGTCGACTCCAAACTTAATTGAAGTTATTTTCCCTGTTCCGGATAGATCTGGTAGTGTCTTGATAACATTCCATTTGACCTTTGGATTGGCTACTTGGTAAATCCTTATATCTGAACTACCAACCGCAAGATATCTTCCACTAAAGTCAAATTCCACAGCGTTGGTTGTTGTGTCTGAATTACAGGGAGGGAAGGTCATGAAATATTTACTAGAGCTCCGAAGATCCCAAAGCTTGACACCATCTAGAGCAGCAGTCGCTAGGAAGTAACCATTTTCAGAGAATGACATAGCAGCCACTGGTCCGACATGCCCATCAAAGTTTGCAACCTTTGACTGAGTCTTCACATCCCAAATTTTGACAACAGCATCAGTAGTTCCTGTTCCAAGGATAAGACCCTCTGGATGGAATGCTGCAGATGTATAGCCCTCTTGTCCATAAGCCTCACCAACTTGTGCCACGCAAGAACCGGTTGAAATATCATAGAAGCACCATGAGTTATCCCTGGAAGTAGTCACAAAGTACTTCTGAGACGCATGGACTGTAACAGCTTCAACCTCCGCAGTATGATCTTTCAATGTATGGATACAGCTATAGTCTCCATCCTCGCTCCCTTGCCAAATGCGAACAGTCTTATCTGCTGATCCGGTTATGAAGAGTCCATTTTGATTAACAAACTTTAAACTGGTTATCTTCTTTGAGTGACCAGTAAGCCTGCACAAAACTTCACCGGACGACCGATCAAAGAGTATTGCATCTGTATCTATACCCCCAGTTGCAATAATGTCCTGGGAAGGATGGATGTCCAGAGATAAGATGCCTGGCTCGTTCGGCTTGTTAAGTGGATGGCTGGAGATCAGAGTGTATCTCTGGAGTGCATCAACTGGTGCCAGAGTTGGTGGAACCTGTCTTTTCTTAGGTTTGGTGGAAAGCCTGGTATGCCACTCTCTAAGTTCATCAATCATAACAGGGTCGATACAATGACGAATCTTCCTGCTGTCAGGATCAATTTCATGATCTGGTAGTTCAGCTTCATATGCCCTTTTGGCCCGCTCGAGCAAACAGATCAAGGCTCGAGCCGCCTCACACCTAATTTTACGAGCAGTGTACATTTCATTATAGATTTCCAGGCAAGGAGCCTTCAAGATTACATCTTCATATTTAGGTGCATCCTTCTTCAACCTCATCACCTGTGGTTTTGTGAACAGCCGTCGGGGAGCTCGGATTTTTTCTTCAGGGTAACATATCAGCTTGAGCGCGGTAGCGAGTTTAAGCAAATCCCAATCTTGAGCATCAATGTGAGATATTCTCTCAAGGTGCGTAGCTGCATGGCGCAAGGAGATGGCATGTTTGTCCACAGAACGATCACACTCATAAACGAGGGCCGCCGTCTCAATAATACGTTTGGTGACCATCACACCTGGTTTGACATTAAAGTTATGGTGATTCAGGAGAAATGCCTCCATTCCTTTACTCATCCGGAAGCGATCCTCATTAGCCAGCTCTGGGTTTTCTTCGGGCACGAAATACAGGATCCGAATCTCCAAGCCCCACATCAAGTCATCAACTCCTGGACAGAAGGGCTGCACAGGCATTTTATTCCCAAGCACTTTTGGATGACAACTGCATAATCCTCCTTCCCAACAGCTAGTGTTTGTCCATCAGCAACATGTTTCCGGATCATCTTACCCAACGCTGGACTGATATCATCTTTGTTAATGGCGCTGAGCTTGTCCTCAAAAGCTTGAAATTCCTTCAGCCAAACAGTATGGTCTGGCGTATTGACGAATTCCACCCAGATATGCTGCCAGGCATCTGGGTCAAGGAGCCTGGCCCCATAGTAACCGAAAATCGCAAAGCCAGAGGGCGTCTCAAACAGCACCGCTATCACCCCACAATTCCCCAAAATGACAGCGGATGGATCCTCAGGAATCACCGCCTTCACATGATCATCATCCTCATCGTCATCGGTATCACCATCCGTCGACAAGCGGTCCCCTTCCTCCCACTTCCACAACCAGGGCGCCTCTTCCTCGATCTGCAAGGATTTCTTATTCTTCGACGCCGTCTCCTTCTCCTCCGCCGTCGAGGCCTTATCTTTCCCCATATCCTCCCCGCCGCTCGCCATCAAAGATCAAGATCCAGATCCAGGAATGGGATCGCTTTAGGGACTCTGCGAGCAGTAATTTTTTTGAGAGTTCTTTGAAGATTGGTATAGTAGGTTTTAGGGAGCTGGTCCACTGCTCGTATTTGGATATGAAAATAAACAAAAAAAAAAAAAATTTGCTCTGCTGAGCTGGCTTGCGAGGCTTGGGCCGCCATCCCTCGAACCAAGCTAACCCCTAATCTAGCTGGGTGGGCCGAACCAGCCCGTTTGTGTTCCACTTTTCGTCAGGCATTGATCTTTGGTTCTCGCGCATTCGAAACCAGTACATATGGACAAATAGATCGGCCGCGCATGCTTAGCAAGACGGTCCAAACGGACCGATCCGTTCTTCTCGACCCATCGGCCCATCAAATCTACGGAACTGATGCATCTACACGGATGCTGCATGGACAGCGCGTGTCCGCTTGGAAGCGACCCGACTACAGAAGGCTGACCGACAATATCGTTGGCCATCAAGGTCGTTGCTGACCACTGCGCGGGCATTGATGTCCGGGGGATAATTGTTGCGCGTCTTCTCTCCCACTCCCACGGCCCATGTCATTGCCACTCCTCTGAGATCTCGGCTCGACGGAGATGAAGCTGCCCAACTAGATGAAGAAGTCATCCAGCGACCACGAAGCAGAGTCCTCGTCCGGCCATCGCTGTCGGGACTCTCTGCCTTAGCGGAACACTATGTGCACCTGCTTGCTGCCTCCACTCCCACAACCGATGCAGTTCGTCGGTCCACAAGCGGCGGCGGTGGCACCGATTCCTCCTGCGCAACAACCGGCCTGTAACAGGCGGTACGTGCCAGTGTTTGCCGCCACTGCAACGTCTCCCTGCCACATGGGTGGCACACGAACAGGGGGGAAGATCTATGTTCCTCCTCCGCCCATGGACCGGCGGGCTCTATGCCAGGAGATGCGCGATGAATTGAGCGGCTGTCGCCAACGCTGCAATACGAGGACGCATACCCGCGCAGAGATTTTTGGCGCGCCTTGCTTGCTTGGGAGCACGAGGCGCGCCGGGCGATCCGTGTGTCGCGAGATTTCCTACCAAGCGACGCCACACTGAAAGAACATTTCCCGCCCTTTTGGGTTTTGTGTGTTTGATGTCAACACTAGGTATATACATTTATGTGTGTTGATGAAGACAGGTACAAGTTCTTCGGTAAACATTGTCGATCAAGAAATGGCGTGGTAATTCGAAGCTATGAAGGTTTTCTGTTCCGGAAGTTCCGGCGCAACAAAAAGTTCCGCCCGTTGCTCCTGCAGAAGGCCTTCAAGATCGTTCGTTCACACTTTTCCTATCGGCGGAAGTTCCGGTGAAGCGGCCGGTTCCGTCGTGAACTTCCGCCCAACTTCCGACAAGTTCCGAAAGTCCGCGATTGTGGCTCAAGATGTTCCAAGAAGGTTGCTATTTCGGAACTTGGCGGACTGAACTTCCGGCCCCGCTGCCCTAGTTCCGCCCTAGTTCCGCCCTCACCGTTTTCGACAGGTTGCCCGACGAAGACGCCTCCGGCGGAAGTTCCGCTCCCTTAGCCACTTTGATGCGCCGAACTTCCGCCTCCCGCCGAACTTCCGTGTTACGAGAAATGGTCCAAACGGTCAGATCCGAGAGCTCCAATCATATAAATAGCTCTCTTCTCCAACGGGACAATTTGCTCAATTATTGCTCAAGAAATCTGCCAAGCTTCACCACCATTAGAGCCACCTCAAGAAACACAAGATTTGCAAGATCTCCTTCCTCCCCCAACCAAAGCTCTTGATCTTTGGGGATTCGAAGGAGAAGCCACCGATCTACATCCTCACCGAAGCGTTCTTCATTTCCCCCTCACTTGTTTGAGGGATCTCATGCTAGTGTTCCTATTTGGTTCCCTAGTTGATTTGTTGTTGATGTGTTGTTGTTGATTGTTGTATTGTTACAGATTTGGGAGCCTCCAATTCAGTTGTGGATGTGTGCCCCAAGAACCTTGTAAAGGCCCGATTTCCGCCTCGAGGAAATCCCTTAGTGGAAGTGGGCTAGGCCTTCGTGGCGTTGCTCACAGGAGATCTGAGTGAAGCCTTCGTGGCTGTTGGTTTGGCTTGCGTAGCAACCACACTCCTCCAAACGTAGACGTACCTTCTTGCAAAGGAAGGGAACTACGGGAATCATCTCCGTGTCAACGCGTGCTACACTCTCGGTTACCTCTATCCCACTCTATCTCCTATATATTGCGTAGCTATATCTTGCTTAGTTGATAACCTTGTCATATAGGTAAATTCACTTAGTTGCATATCTAGAGAATTTACCTTTGTGTCAAACCTAAATTGAAAAAGAACTAAAAATTGGTTAGCACCTATTCACCCCCCCTCTAGGTGCGGCATACGATCCTTTCAATTGGTATCAGAGCCTCGGCTCTTATTTCGGGCTTAACCGCCTAAGAGTATGCCGGACGAGACGCCTATGGAAGAGTCCGATAAGTTGGTCATCATGGGGGAAATCAATTCGTTGAGATCCTCCATGGACGCTCAAATGGAAAGCATGAGAAAATTGATTTCCGAGCTTTTGACTCCGCCCTCCTAAGGCTTCCGTCGTAGAGGTAAAGGACACGGGTGTGTTAGAAGAGGGAGGCACTTCGGCACTTCCCTCCTCTACCAAACCCGTGGAAGGTGATAACTTAAACACTAACAAATCTACCATTGCATCTCCTAGGGATACTAGTGGAGGTGAGAGCTACAATCGAGTAGCTCCACCTTTTCTATCTCCCGATATACCGGTTCCCCATCCTCATTTGAACATTCGGGGCGACCCACCTAAGTTTTCCATTGAAAATTACAATACTTGGCGATTTGAGTTTCGCTCTCATGTTTGCAGTGCCTCCAATGAACTTTGGAGAATCATCCAGGAAGGCTTCAAACCTTACAACCCCGACAAGTTGACTAGAAGAGAAGCGGTTGATAGTCAACTCAACAACACCGCCTTGCACATGATTCAAACTAGTGTGGGGACAAAGGATTTGCCTCGTGTTCGGAACTACACCACCGCCAAGGAAGCTTGGGATGGTTTGGCCGCTAGTTGCATTGGAAGTGAGAGCACGAGAAGGAACAAGTATAATGCTCTTAAGAATAAAGCCGAAGGATTCATGAGGCTACCGGATGAAGATCATCAAGACATGTATTCAAGACTCCTCATTGTTGCCGATGACTCCCGACTTATTGGTGCCACCCACATCAATGACTCTTGGATCAAGGAGAAGTACATTGAATGTATGATGCCATATGTACCCATTGATGTCAAGACCCTTGTTGGGAGAGAATGCTATTCCTCTCTCTCTTCTCAAGATGCCGTGCACGAGATGCAAGCCCTCAAGGTGCTCGAGCAAAACTCTCATGATTCTCTCAATCGTGCCATTGGTATGTCAAAAGGGAACAATCTTGCCTTGGTGGTCAACCCCTTAGAAGAAGTGCACCCTCAAGAGCAATATAGGGCATCTTGGAGTATGTCCTATCCGGAAGATTTGGAATGCCACTATCATGATCACATGGCCTTCCATGCAAAGTCCTTTTGGGTTGATCCCTCCAAGGCCAAGGAAGACAACATCAAGAGAAACCACAAGAGTGGGTTCACTAGCTTTGGTCCAAAGACAAGATCATGCTACAATTGTGATGACAAGCGCCACTTCATTGCCGAATGCCCCTATGAAAATAGAGAGCTTCATAATGGAAGGCTCATTCCCAAGGACAAGAGCAAAGAATCAAAGGGCAAATACTCAAAAGCCCCCAACAAGAAGTTCTACAACAACAAGACCAAGAAGGGCAAGAGGCACCCAAAAGTTGTGCTAGTGACTAGGGAAGAATATTCTTCCGATGAAGTTGCGAGCTCTAGTGATGATGAAGAAGGAAGCTCAAAAGAAGTGGCCGCCATTGTCACTACCAACATTCCCTCTTCATCTCTCTTTGAATCCCCCAATGAGAATCCTCATATCAAGAATGCACATTGCTTCATGGCAACATCCTCCTTGGACACATCTATTGTGCTATCAACTCAAGAAGAATATTCCTCCGGGGATGATGAAGTTGATGATGAAGAAGATGCAACCTCTAATGGATTGGTCGCTCTTGCCTCCCTCTCCACTAACTCTTCATCACCAAGTGAATCCCCCAATGAGGTCATTCATGTGGAGGAAGAAAGTTGCCTCATGGCTAAATCCTCCGAGGTATCATCTCCTAGCCCCTCTATGCCTAACATATCAAGTGATCTAGGGGTTGATGATGCTAGTCTAAAAGTGAAACAAGAAATGCTTGAATTTGATGAATTCATGTTTAACCTACAAGGTATCAACAAAAAGCATGTTTCAAATCTCATGGCTCGTTTAGCTCAACAAAATGATATGCTAGACAAAAAGGGTCAAATAGAGAGAGAAGACTCTCTTGAAATCCATGCTCTTAAAAATGCCCTTGAGGAAAGTCAAGAAACTATAGCCTCTCTTGAGGAGAGGCTAGAAAATCTTGAAGAGCCTCAAGATGAAATTAACAAGCTCACTAAAGCTAGAGATCATGCTAGGGCTAAGACTAAATTGCTTAAAAAGGAAAAGGCCCAATTTGGTGTTGATCATGAGAAACTTGTGAAGGATCTAGATGAACTAGACAAAGCTCACAAAGCTTTGAAGAGTGAATACTCTCTCCTATCCAAGTCAAATGAGCAACTTCAAATTAGGCTTGCTTCATATGATGTGCCTAGTTCCTCTACTCCTTCTTGTGATCATGCAAATATTATTGAGGAAAATACTAGGTTGAAGGATGAACTTGCTAAGGCTTCCTCTCCCCAAAATAAACTTTCTTTGGATGATATTTTGAGTAAGCAAAGATCAAACAATGGGAAGGAGGGCCTAGGTTACAATGCCAAGGCGAAGAAGGCTAACAAGCAAAAGGCCAAGCCCGCACAAGAGAAAAAGAAAGATATCACCAATGGTGAAGCCCCTAAGGGCAACACCACTAATGATGATAATGCGGGAAATGCTAACCCTCACTATGTTCTATTTAAAGATTATTATGGTGATGTTTATGCTAAATATGTTGGCCCATATGATGGTTATGTTGCTTGGTCTATTTGGGTCCCAAAGACCCTTGTTGCTAACAAAAGAGGACCCATTGGGAAATGGGTACCTAAATCCAAGAATTGATCTCATGTAGGACTATGCCGCCGGAGGTTCAAAATGGGTACTTGATAGTGGATGTACAAGTCATATGACCGGCGGCAAGAACCTCGTCAAGGAGTTGAGGCCCAACATAAACAATATCACCGTCTCCTTTGGCGATAATTCTACATCCGAGGTATTGGGTTTTGGCAAGGTTGTGGTTGCACACAACATAACACTTGTGGATGTCATGCTTGTGAAAACTCTTGGTTACAATTTGCTTTCCGTTTCCGCCCTTGGCAAGATGGGTTTCGCCGTCTTTATTGATAATGATATTGTGGTCCTCTTGTGGAGCAAGACTCTAAAAGTCGCTTTCGTTGGGTATCGCGAACATAACTTGTATGTGGTGGACTTTTCGGGGACCACCACTTCAAGTGCGATGTGCCTATTCGGAAAGGCGGATGTGGGTTGGTTGTGGCATCGCCGCCTAGCCCATGTCAACATGAGAACTTTGCAAAGTCTTCACAAGGGGAACCATATTGTGGGACTAATGGAAAGTGTTTCTTTTGCCAAAGATCGTGTTTGTAGGGCTTGTGTTGAAGGCAAAATGCATGACTCTCCGCATCCAAGCAAGACTATCATCTCTTCCAAGAGGATCTTGGAGCTCCTTCATGTGGATCTCTTTGGTCCCGTTACTCATGCAAGTCTTGGTGCGAAGAAACATTGCTTGGTGATTGTTGATGATTACTCAAGATACACTTGGGTCTACTTTCTCAAGACGAAAGATGAGACTCAACAAATATTCATTGACTTTGCCACCGAGGTGCAACGCCAACACAACCTCCTCATTATGGCAATAAGAAGTGACAACGGCTCCGAGTTCAAGAACTACACACTCAATGATTTTCTTAGTGATGAGGGGATTCGTCATCAATATTCCGCTGCTTACACCCCTCAACAAAATGGTGTTGCGGAGAGGAAGAACCGGACTCTTATGGATATGGCAAGATCTATGATGACGGAGTATAAATCCCGCTATAACTTTTGGGCCGAAGCCATCTCCACCGCTTGCCACTCTTCTAACCGGCTCTATCTCCGCAAGGGATTGAACAAGACTCCATATGAAATACTCACCGGCAACAAGCCTAATATCTCATACTTCAAGGTGTTCGGTTGTAAGTGTCTCTACAAAATCAAAGGAGTTCGTTTGTCTAAATTTGCTCCTAAAGCTTTGGAGGGTATATTTGTTGGTTACGGTGCCGAATCTCACACTTATAGAATCTTTGATATAGCCTCCGGGATTATCATCGAATCTTGTAGTGTGAGGTTCGAAGAAAATGATGGCTCCCAAGTGGGGCAAGTTGATGTATGTGCAGGTGATGAAATACCTCAAGATGCCATAGTAAGAATGGGTGTGGGATTTTTCCGCCCCATTGAGGGACACGGTGTGGCGTCTCGGGAAGGACTATGCTCTACCACGGTGGAGCCCTCATCCTCTCAACATCAACAAACCCCATCCCTTGAAGCTAATGATGCACCAACCCAAGAACAAGAAGAAAACCCTCCCTCTCATGTACAAGATCAAGGACAAGATCAACCTAGAATTCATGATGGCTCCGATGAGTATCCATTTGATATTTGCGCTTCACCAAATATTGTCCAAGATCAAGCACATGAGGATGAGCATTCTAAAGAAACTGAGGAAGCTCAAATTGAAGGTCAAGACGGGGACCCAAATGATCAAGTTGATCAAGTGACACCTCCAAGGCCTAGAAAAACCAAGGAGGAGATCGAGGCCCGTCGTCTAGCAAGAAGAGATAGGACTCTTGAAATTCGTGGACACACTCATGACAAGGTCCTTGGTGATGTTCGAGCAAAGGTCTCCACAAGAAGGCAATTGGCTAACTTTAGCAATCATCATGCTTATATCTCCGTTGTGGAACCCAAGAAAGTATTTGAAGCCCTTGAAGATTCGGATTGGGTGGAAGCCATGCATGAGGAACTCAACAACTTCAAGCGCAACAAAGTGTGGACCTTAGTAGAGAAGCCAAAGGAGTGCCGCAATGTTATAGGCACTAAGTGGATATTCAAGAACAAGCAAGATGAGTTTGGAAATATTGTGAGGAACAAGGCAAGATTGGTGGCTCAAGGTTTCTCTCAAGTTGAAGGAATTGACTTTGGAGAGACCTATGCTCCCGTGGCTCGTCTTGAGTCCATCCGTATCCTTCTTGCTTATGCATCGCATCATAACTTTAAGTTACAACAAATGGATGTTAAAAGTGCATTCCTTAATGGTCCTTTGCATGAAGAGGTTTATGTTAAGCAACCCCGGGGTTTGAGGATCTCAACTTTCCTAACCATGTCTACAAGCTTGATAAAGCACTTTATGGTCTCAAACAAGCTCCTAGAGCTTGGTACGAGCACCTTAAAGAATTGTTGGTAGACCGTGGGTTTGATGTTGGGCTAATCGATCCCACTCTTTTTACTAAGAGGGTTAATGGGGAGCTTTTCGTTTGCCAATTATATGTTGATGATATCATATTTGGCTCTACTAACAAAGCTTTCAATGATGAATTTTCAAAGCTTATGACCGATAGGTTTGAGATGTCTATGATGGGAGAGATGAAGTTCTTCCTTGGTTTTGAGATCAAGCAATTGAGAGAAGGAACCTTCATCAATCAAGCAAAATATCTCCAAGACATGCTCAAGAGGTTCAAGATGACCGAGTTGAAGGGTGTGGCCACTCCTATGGTCACCAAATGTCATCTTGCACTAGATCCCAATGGTAAAGAGGTGGATCAAAAGGTATATCGCTCCATGATTGGATCCTTGCTTTACCTTTGTGCATCTAGACCGGACATAGTGTTGAGTGTTGGTGTGTGTGCAAGGTATCAAGCTTCTCCTAAGGAGAGCCACATGATGGCTCTCAAAAGAATCTTTAGATATTTGGTTGATACCCCAAGATATGGTATTTGGTACCCCAAAGGCTCAAGCTTTATTCTCAATGGATATACCGATGCGGATTGGGCGGGTGACAAGGATGATAGGAAATCAACTTCCGGGGCTTGCCAATTCCTTGGTAGGTCCTTGGTGTGTTGGTCTTCTAAGAAGCAAAATTGCATATCTCTCTCCACCGCCGAAGCCGAATATGTTGCCGCCGCAAGTGGATGCACTCAATTGTTATGGATGAGGCAAACTTTAAAGGAATACGGTGTCATTTGTGACAAAGTGCCTCTATTATGTGACAATGAAAGTGCCATCAAGATTGCCTATAATCCGGTGCAACATTCAAGAACGAAGCATATTGAGATCCGGAATCACTTCATTAGGGATCATGTTGCCCGTGGTGATATTGAGCTCATCTATGTTCCTACCAAAGATCAACTTGCCGACATATTCACGAAGCCTCTTGATGAAGCAAGGTTCTCTTATTTGAGGAATGAGCTAAATATCATAGATTCAAGGAGTATAGCTTGACCATCTTGCAAACACACCTTTGTCTCAAAACTTTATTTGGTTTAGATGTGGGCATGGAAATAGGGGGAGTGCGGTTTAAACTATTGAGCTATCCCTCCCCCCATAATGCCAACATTAAATAAAATCATTCTCTTTATATCATATAATGATATGTGAGCTTCAATGATGAGTAGTGGTTTTGGGCCCAAGATATATCTTCGCGGTGCCATGCCATAACACTCATATATGGTGGCCTAGGCCACCACACTCTTCTTCGTGAAGAGTTGGAGTTGTTTGGATTTTCATTGTATCTTTTTGACATCTCCTTGTTTATGGGAAATCACTCATTTTTGGTCTTTATTTGCATTATTTGCAAAAATGAGTGATCATGTACCATCTCACAGTTTGGCATATCTGTCCTAAGCCTATCTCATCTAAGACATATCGTATACCTCTCAAGTTCTTGTCAAAATCCTGCTTGTCGGCACAGTTTCCTGTTCCACCGGGTTCCGGTCGTTTCGGCGGTTCCGGCGGTATCTTGTCTCCTGTTCTACCCTGTTCGTGTCGTACCTGGCTGGTTCCTGCGAGACCGGAAGTTCCGGCTCCAACGAGCGGAACTTCCGGCCTTAAGTGACCACTATATAAGGGCCGAACGGTGAGCGGTCCATCTTCCTCGCCTCTCTTTCCTAGATCTATTTGGTGGTGCTCCTCCCCTGTGACGGCTGCTCCTCCGCCGATCTCTCTCCTCCGGCGACCTCCGGATCGGCTCCGTGGATCGACATCCACTCCCTCTCCTCTCCCATGGCTCCTCCCGGTTTGTGCCCTCTCCCTCTCTATGTGTGGGTAGACCTCACTAGATGAACTATAGGGCATACTCTAGGCAATGCTATGGTAGAACATCTCTAGATGCCCTTCCCTGACTAGAACTTGCTTAGGATGTTGTTGTGATGTGGATTATCAAGTCATTGCCTCAGATCTGGTGAGAAATTGTGCTGTTTTTCGAACAGCCGGATGTTCCGGCTCCAAGGGCCGGAACTTCCGCCACGGGGTGGAACTTCCGCCAGTTCTCACCGGAACTTCCGGCCTGGCGAATTTTTCTGCTATTGCTCAATATCATGTGCAGGCTCTAGTTCTTTGTTCTTCTTGTCCTTGTGCACTCATGTTTCATACCTATCATGCTGTCTCCATCCCAGGTTCTTCCAAGAAGAGGAACAAAGGTCCCGTGGACGAGATTGAGGAAGTATTTGAGCAAACTAGGCCCACCAAGCTCACCGCTCGTCAGCAAGCATCTCAAAGGAAAAAGACACCCGCTGCTCGGGGCAAGAACATCCATGTATCCGTGAAGAACATGCAATATCTTGAGTACAAGGAGATCCGTGACTTGAACCCTTACCTCACTCCTCGGAGCAATCGGGTTACGGATAAGCGTTTCCACAACAAGACTCAAGAGGAGATCTTTTATGAGGTGTATGTGCCATTCAAGAAGGGGGTAACCCCTCAACATGCTATTGACACCGGCAAGATGGCCGCTTCGAAGTACTTTGCCGAAGCATATGCTATGTGTGGAGAGTTTGGGCTCTATCCCATAATGGAGCTCACCAAGGAGTATGATGTGGAGTTGATCCATCAATTCTATGCCACCGTCCATTTTGACACGGATGAAGCTAAAACTTTCCGGTGGATGTCTTATGACAAGCTTCTTGAGTCTAACTTGGCGAAGTTCGGGAGTGCTCTTGGATACCCTCGCCTCCCGGGTGTTGATGCGAATGGTTGGAGGTGCCACGACAGTTCATTTTCTCAACCAAGGGAAGTGTTGGAGCCCCTCTATATCAAAGGTTGGGGCATCCCGGGCAAGAGTGCGGATCTTCTCCCTACTTGGGACATCATGCTTAGGGTCTACCGGGAAACCATTGGACCAAAGGGTGGCAACCTTGATGAGCTGCACTTATATGAAGTCGACCTTATGGCAAACTCCTTTGCAAAGATGGGCACCGGTGAGAAGCTTGATGTGATGGACTACATCTTCAATGAGATGTGGTCATGTGTTATGGAGAAGAAGCTTCCCGCCTTTGCTCCGTACATTATGAAGCTCATTGAGGACACTTGGGTGGGTTCTTGTCAGACTTCCCTCATCCACTCCATTCCTCTCAACGTCACTATGCATGATGTGAAGGTTCTGAGGACCAAGCGCCACAACTCCCCTATTGAAGATGTTCCCCCAAGGATGAGAAGCCACCTAGGGGCTTCTAAGCTTGCTCGCCGCATGAGACAGATCTTTTGCCTCACCACTGCAGTCAACCACCGCAGATCAGCAGCACGCAGAAGCCAAGAAGTCTCGAGTTCGTCAGAAGAGCATCATGAGGGCTCTTGCGGTGGAAGTGTCTCCTCCCGGATCCGAGGAGAATATCACTCCGGAGGCTGAGTGGATTTCTCGCATGGTCTTCCTCTTCCTCCAGATGGGCTTGAGATCGAGTCTCCTCCACACATTCCACCCTACCCCGGCGCTCCATCGGATCTTCCTCCCGGCTGGGCTAACGCCGACCCTTGGGGCGTGTAGTTTCTCATTTCCCTTTTTGGTGCCTTGGTGCCAAAGGGGGAGAGTGAGACCTTCTAGGTTGCTCTCCGGTGGGTATTTGCATGGGGGAGTCACAAGCTCGTATTTGGCTTTGATTTTTATCGCTTGTGATTCTATTTGTCTTTGTGGTGTCTATCTATGTGGTTGAACTATGTGGTGTCTATCTATGTGGTTGAACTATGTCCTTAGTTAATTTGGCTTGTAAAACTTTATCTATGTGGATGGATTATCTCCGTTTATGTGTCTTCCATGGTTATCTATACGTGCATGATTCTATTATCCATATGCTTATCACTATATTGTATTGCTAACCCATGGAAGACGGATGCTAGATATAGGGGAGCTTCCTATACCCCAATGCTCATATCTAGGGGGAGCTCCTCTATATCTTTCACTTTGGACTTACATTATTCATTCCTTGCAAATACGTGTGTTGTCATCAAACACCAAAAAGAACATTTCCCGCCCTTTTGGGTTTTGTGTGTTTGATGTCAACACTAGGTATATACATTTATGTGTGTTGATGAAGACAGGTACAAGTTCTTCGGTAAACATTGTCGATCGAAATGGCGTGGTAATTCGAAGCTATGAAGGTTTTCGGTTCCGGAAGTTCCCGCAACCTAAGTTCCGCCCTGCTCCCTCGAAGGCCTTCGATCGTTGTTCACACTTTTCCTATCGGCCGGAAGTTAGTGGCCGGAAGTTCCGATCGCGGAACTTCCGCCCAACTTCCGACAAGTTCCGAAAGTCCGCGATTGTGGCTCGATGTTCCGGAAGGTTTCGCGCTATTTGAACTTGGGAACTTCCCCGTTCCGCCTAGTTCCGCCCTAGTTCCGCCCTCACCGTTTTCGACAGGCGACGAAGATCGCTCGGCGGAAGTTCCGCCCTTAGCTCACTTCCGGCCGGAACTTCCGAACTTCTGTTACGAGAAATGGTCCAAACGGTCAGATCTGAGAGCTCCAATCATATAAATAGCTCTCTTCTCCAACGGGACAATTTGCTCAATTATTGCTCAAGAAATCTGCCAAGCTTCACCACCATTAGAGCCACCTCAAGAAACACAAGATTTGCAAGATCTCCTTCCTCCCCCAACCAAAGCTCTTGATCTTTGGGGATTCGAAGGAGAAGCCACCGATCTACATCCTCACCGAAGCGTTCTTCATTTCCCCCTCACTTGTTTGAGGGATCTCATGCTAGTGTTCCTATTGGGTTCCTAGTTGATTTGTTGTTGATGTGTTGTTGTTGATTGTTGTATTGTTACAGATTTGGGAGCCTCCAATTCGGTTGTGGATGTGTGCCCCAAGAACCTTGTAAAGGCCCGGTTTCCGCCTCGAGGAAATCCCTTAGTGGAAGTGGGCTAGGCCTTCGTGGCGTTGCTCACGGGAGATCTGAGTGAAGCCTTCGTGGCGTTGGTTTGGCTTGCGTAGCAACCACACTCCTCCAAACGTAGACGTACCTTCTTGCAAAGGAAGGGAACTACGGGAATCATCTCCGTGTCAACGCGTGCTACACTCTCGGTTACCTCTATCCCACTCTATCTCCTATATATTGCGTAGCTATATCTTGCTTAGTTGATAACCTTGTCATATAGGTAAATTCACTTAGTTGCATATCTAGAGAATTTACCTTTGTGTCAAACCTAAATTGAAAAAGAACTAAAAATTGGTTAGCACCTATTCACCCCCCCTCTAGGTGCGGCATACGATCCTTTCACACACCCCACATCGAGGACAAGGTCGACGACGACTACGACGATGACGAGGAGATGGAGGACATTCCCTAACCCTAACCCGACGACTACAAGGAGGAGGCGGCCACGACCTACGCCCTGGCCGCGTCAAAGGCTGACGAGGACTCGAAGTGGTCCTGACCAGAGCTGGAGGACTTCGTCCAGCTATTGGCAATAGTGGCGGGGCATGTTGCTTCACTGCCACCGCCACCACTATTGTTGCCGCACACGCCACCACAGGTAGCATGTGACGGCCAGATGGTCTCACCTCCTCCGCAGGACGCGCCACGGCAGCCGCCGGTGGTTCCTGCTTGGGCGCAATAGGTGTGGGCACCCCCGCCCTTCGTCGACCTCGTCTCCGATGACGAAGAAGACGATGGCACTAGAAACTCTAGATTTTATTTTTAAACTAAGTAAATTACGTTCAATTTAATGAAATTTCTGTCAAATTTTCGTGCGCTTTTTAAACCTTATTTCAAATTATTTATATTTGATGAGTAGGCTAAATAGCCAGCTGACCGAATTGATGGAGCCGCTGGACGCACTGCGTGTTTCCAATCCGACCCAAACGGACAAAAAAAAGGATGAACGCCGTTTTGGCCCCCACACACTCCCTCTCCCTGCCTTTCCTCTCCCCCGCTTTTGTCGATGTGCGCAGAAGGCTGACTGGTGGACCTAGCTAGCAGACTGGGGCTGCTGGATATCGCAGGAGCTGTTTGTTCCAGCCGCACCCCGTGTTCGCTTCGCTTCGTGCCGTGCGGCGGCTGTCCTAAACCCCCAGGTCCCGGCCGCCGTCACCAGCGCCCCCTCCCCCGGAGCCACGGATTTGCCCCAGGTTCGCCCGCCAATCCCCCTCCCTCTCCGGTTTCTTCCTCCGTTAATTTCGCCCAGAACTAGCAGACGGTGCCATCTCCGATTTTTTTTTTTTGTTTTTGGCCGTGGACAGAAGTTCCGGACGGGGGATTAGGGTTTTATCTGATTTTCCAGTAGATTGTCGGGCGACTCATGTGCTGTATCCAGAGTTTTCGGATGGGTGGGAGAAGGCGGCGGGGGCGGTGCGTTGGGAGGGATTTGTTTCCTGGGGAAACCGCGCGACGGGGATTATTTTTGGGTTCTGGGTTAATGCTGAAGACGACTTGCAGTTGGCTGGTTAGAATAATAAGCTGTGAGGTTCTGGAAGGGGTTCATGGGTACTGTACAGCAACGCCGCTTGGAGGATGTGCGAGAGGCGAGGTTTTCAAAGGGTTGGAGATTGTGCGGCAATCCTGGTAGATGCGATTATGAGTGCTTCAAGATATATTTGGTGTTACCACATTATTTTGGAAGTATTTTGGGTCAGGCTGGGCGGCAGACGTGTCGCTGCGCTTTGTGGTGGCTCTAAATTGGCTGCTAGTATATTTGATGCCCTAACTGTTCTCCGAGTGTCACATTCGTTGCGTGATTGCGGCGCGTGGTTCATGTAAGATGCCGGAAGGTCTCTGTGTTTGCTGTTAATACATTAATTGATCCTATAATAATGGGGTCGTCCTTGCTGTTTTCTTCCGGGAACCGCCAACGTGGACTAATAACTCATCACTGTGCCGGCTGGAATAGGTTTCAAATTAAGAAATTAGAAAGTGTCAATAGAAACGTGAAGGAGCAACCACCGAACATTGTAGAGGGCTAGCGTGAAGTAAATGAGTACTCATTCGGTCTCTAGGCCCTCAAGTTCTTAGTTCCTGCCAAGGTCGAACATCAGAGGTTCCTTCTACCCATCCCCTTACCACGGGGTCATCAAACTGTCTATGGTGAAATACTCTAGGCCCCTCTTCTACTGAAGCCGAACACCTTGAAGGAGTTACTCTCTCATTGTCGGTGTGTCCTTCCTCACTATTCTGGACTGGTGTGGATTGGTTGCTTTTGTTGGTAAAGAAATGTGGCTTAGTTCGCAGAGTTTTGTCCTGGTCCTTTTATTGCTTTGAGCATTCTAATCTGAAATTTCTTTCTACTTCAGTCCATTCAATTTGTTGTAAATCTGAACTCACCACGTACCTCCTTAAGGCCTCCCCATGGCATAAATAGACAGGAGAGATCTGAGTAGGGTTTTAAGTAGATTTTCCCCAATGTTAGTAGATGCAATCAGTGCCGTACCTGAGAAAACGGAGGTCCGGTGCAAAAAAAAAAAATTGTACCTTGACGTAGCCATTCACAATAAGGTTATCAAGTTGGTGGTACAATTTTTACATGAATTACGTCCTATGGGAAAGTGACCTCAGAATTTAAAAGTACTCCACTCTTTAGCGGAAATGTGACATCCTTCTAGCATTTCTTGAGATAAAATCTTTAATTAGTTCTACACAAGACACGTTTGATTCTTTTGCTAAAAAAAATGATCAAGAGCATCCCTTTAAGATCGATTAAGTTCTTCAATCATTTATTTTTTCTGATGTTCTTTTTTAAACGAAAGGGTGTTTCCTAATTCTAGAAGACATTACAGAATATGAAATTATGGGCAAATATCATGTGTATCGAAAATGGAACATGAAAACAAATTAGGATGAAGCAACCTTTGATTGATTTTGGAACCGTGTCAGCGTATGGTTCTAGCTGTGCGGTTGCTCCTCCAGGATCTACTCCTCCTCCTCTTGAAGAAACGGTGACCAAGCAGTCTAGCTAGGCCCCCAACTTGAATAGATGGACCCAGATTTTAGGAGCGGAAACAAATAGTAGTGAGATTGTCAGATGGGAAGAAGCAGAGCACATAGAGATCTAGAGATGAGAAATTAAGATGAAAATACCAAATAAATAGATGATGTACTGTGGGTGCAGCCCACAAAGTACCTTGTATCTATTCATTGCATCAATGAATAAACGAAAACACCAAATCAGGATAAAATTAAATCCGCAATAGAGCTGCCATGGGAAGAACTGCTCGCCGTGCTTGAGAAGAGATAAGGGTCAATGCATATATTTATTAGGCCCAATTAAGCATGCCATTAGAACTTTAGGAGTACTGAGTAATATAGTCAACAGAAAATTAGAGGCCCTTCTATTTTCGAGGCCCCGTGCGGTCGCACATTGTGCACCTGCGTCCGGTACAGGCCTGGATGCAATTAGAGTGTCTCTAGATGTAGTTGATGACAAGCAACTACCCCATTTTGGGCAGTATGTCGTGCTTTGTCGCTGCGTTTTGTCGTGATGTTGAATTGGAAGATCATAACTTTTGATGTGTAAACAGTTCTATGATGGTCATGTTCGTTATGCCTCATGGTTCAGGTAAGACGCTGTTAGGTCTGGTTGTTTGCTTCTCAGCCTGTAATGTTTGGGTCGAGTACAAAAAATGCCTGCAGTTCTGAGTTACTCTTTTGTTTGCTAATATTTGTTGTACTTGCAGTTACAGACTTGAGGTCACATTGGGTGCCTATTCTCGCATCCGGTATGAGACCTCCTAACAGCAAAAAGTGCGAGGTGCCTTCACATGGCCGTCAGAATGGTGGAGACCAAGCTTTTCATGGCAAATGTCAAAGCTGCGATGGTGTTGAAAAACCATCTCATTCTAGAGAGAATGGCGTTTCGCTGAAAGAACACCGTGGAACAGGCAGTTTTAATGGTGATCATACTGATGCTTTATCAGTAGATGGGGCGAAAGGTTCTCTCACAATATCAGGACATGTTGACAGTGCAGGTTGTGGTCATGATGGTTATCTTCATGGCAATAATGGTAGTTGCATGGCCTGCGATGATCAAGAGTCTGATAGAGAACAAGGTGGACATACCCTGGATGATCTGTTCTTCTTCAACGATGAAGAGGAGGATGATATTGACTGGGAACCTTCTGCTCGCCGTGTTGAGAACAGATGGTTTTGTTTGAACTGTACAGTACCAAACTTGGATGAGGTTACACATTGCCAGGTAAGATCTTTTTCGTTCTTGTGATCAGTTAGCCATATAGCTAATCACAAACTTTATCAGACTGTATCCAGTTACATATGTTTGACGTGTCTACTTGGTTCTTTTTTCATACCCTAGAATTGCCATGAGCTTAAGGGATCTGAGGTAGCTGGATATGATGATTTCAAAACTCACATTTCACAGACAGCTTTGGTATCTGCTGATACAGGTACTGTTTCCTCTTGTAGCTATGTTTTTCCTTTACTTCGCAATTCATATTGTCAAGTATCAAATATCCATTGTGAATATAACTGATTTCAGTATTCCCTTTCACAAACTTATCTAAGTGCACTGATAACCTCTTAATACTTTCTAACTGCCTTTTGCTGCTAGATCATGAACATGTCTACTTTCCACATCAAAGTTCACAACTCACATTCAAAATATTTTCTGTCTGAATCATGATTAACTTAAGGGTTAATACCACAACATTGACTGTGCAGCTGAAAACGCTGCAGAAGATAAAAACAAGGATGGACTAGGGGTCTGTTTGGTTTGAGCCCAAGCAAACCATACAATAAATTTGACAATATTGGCTAAAGTTCTGATTGTCGGTGTCAGAGCCAATGTCAGCGAGGAAATAGATTGAGAGTGGGCATGCCAAAAGTTTGACAGCCATCCAATCAAGCCTAGCTAATTTCTCTTACCTAGTTTTAAATCTAGGGAAGTCTAGATGTGAAATCCACCCATTTCATACTTAGAATAATAAAGCTTGCTAAGTCTTACTGGAATAATGTTAACATACCATGTAATACTTACATAATCAGACTGAAAAAACAAAATCTAACAAAGCAAAAATCTCTAGTAAATCCTATTTATTAAGATCAGTGCAAACTACGAATTAGCATCCCTAGACTCAGCTAAGGAAAGCAAATATAATTAAGAAAAAAATTATGCTTGGCATTCTGTTTGCGGACAGGGGCAGATGACAGCTCAAATTATTGATTGGATTAGCGACATATTTATAGTACTTCTCTGTCACAAAGACTTTCCAAGTTAGCATCATTTGATCGCTGGATCTGATTAACCACTTGTTTACACTTCAGAACAGTTGTCCGGTTCAACGCAAACAGAACAAGACTCTTTGTCCCTATCTCATCTTTCCAAATATTTGGTCGACTGGCCAGCTGCATTCTCCCCCCCCAGGCTGTAAAAACGTATCTTAGCGTCTGAAGCCTCCTCTTCAATGTCATACAACTAGTGTGGAGGAGATTGTGAAACACCGGAATGATGATAGAGATGTAGGTGGAAAGTTATGACGCTCACGCATTGACTGGGTGTATTCAATCTTAGCACAATAGTTTAGAGCAATTGGGTGTAGACCCCTGTGTCAATTTTTCATGCGTGTGTGTGTGTGTGTTTGAAGATTTCTAAACTGGTCACACTGTTTATGCAGCATCGCAACTGGTATCTACAGCCATTGGCTTTGACGAAAGAATGTTACTCCACAGTGAGGCAAGCTATGAACTTATGATTTCTGTAAATTTGAGCTAGCATATTGCATGATATAGTGTCCCTGCATCAAGGTTGAGCTCTCTTTTATCTCTTTGATTGGCATGGATGATCGTCATAAATATTTAATTGCTCTTAATTGTGGTGTTGGTGAGCTTTTTTATTTGCTTGTTTATTGTTTGTGTCCAGGAGATGCTTGTTCTGCAACACATGAAAGAAACAGAACAAAAACTTATAAGAACACCTTTTTATTTACTGTTTTAGCAATCAGACAACTCATTTCATTTTTAGTTTGAAGCGAGGTGAGAATAGTCATTTTCTTCAAAGCAGGATGAAAATATTTCAAGATGGGATCTCAGTTTCTGTATTTATGCCTAGTATGTTCAATTGAATGATTTATTCCCTTCAAAATATAAGGTTTATAATAATTATTTCACAAAACTAGTTGCATATCAGAAGTGTTTTTATGCGGTCCTGTCTTTTTGGCTTCCTTTATATTTTCTGTCAGAATGTACCGTACGTAATTTTTGTTGAACTGACATCTCATATTTGTATGTTCCATCAGATCGAAATTAAACCAAATCCACATCCAGAAAGGCCTGATCGTCTCCGTGCAATTGCTGCTAGTCTGGCTGCTGCAGGTGCACACTAAATATTAGTTTAATTATTTGGTACAGTTTTTCAGCTTTATGTATTAAGAAAAAACTAATGTGGAAAAGCTCATGGGTACAAGTTCTGTGATTATTTAATTTAGATTTTATGCTTTGATGATAGTCTCTTCTCTAAGGCATATTGTGAGCTTAAACAAACATATTAGGGCATCCACAACGTCTAGCCATAAGTAGTTCCAAATTCACCTTTTGGCTTTTGGAACCAGTTCCCTACATTGTGAGGGTGGCTCTAAATAGAGAAAAATAGGGAACTGGAGCAACTTCTTGCTCCGATGCCAAATTCCACCATCCAAATAAAACAGTATATTTCTCTCTCTACTTGTATGCATGAGAGGCAGCTAGGCAACATGCTGACCGGAAGACACCCTTTTTATATGTTTTTTTAGTTAGAGATGGGACCCATGATACAGTTATTTAGCAATGGTCGCGTTGTGGAGCCGTAGCCAAATTTCACTGCGATGCCAAACAAAGTGTTCTGTCAGATTTGGCCATTTGCATATTCTGGATGCCCTTAATGGTATATAATCTCGCACTCGCACACAACAAAACAATTTATTGTTGATGTTGTACTGTAGCATATACAGTAACACGAGTATCCTCCCAATCATACTAATTAAACTTGCTTGATGAACGAACCTTGTATTTGCTATGAAGTAAACAATAACCTTATTTCAAAATTCAGGAATATTTCCCTCAAAATGCGCCTTAGTACCTCCTCGAGAAATCACTAAGGAGGAACTCATAAGGGTAAGAGTCCGCCATATTATCGACAAATTAATTAGTTTTCCTGCCATGTGTTACCCGTGTATATATTGTTCATTTCAGAGTCTTTGATAATCCTCGTATATTCAAACTTTGGTAAATTTAGGTCCATACTTCAGATCATGTTGAAAGCATCGAGCAGACCAAGAACATGCTTTACAGGTACAACTTGTTTAGTTTGTATTTAGAAGTGTCATTATATTACAGTCTTCAGTTTGATATTTTACCTTTTATTTCGAGTATAATTGATACATGATCAGCATGTCCCTTTTTATGTCTTAGCATTCCTGGAAAGCTTTTGTTATAATATTATTCTGGAATCTATGTGTAGTTACTTCACTTCGGATACTTACGCAAATGGACACTCAGCATGTGCTGCGAAACTTGCAGCAGGTCTATGTGCTGATCTTGCTAGTTTGATACTGTCTGGGCGTGTCCGCAATGGCTTTGCACTGGTACTGTCTGATTATCTCATATATTTATTTTTTCGTCTCACCTTTTTTTTGGTGCACCTGGGAATTATTTATTAATCTGCTTTGCATTTCATGGTACATGATGCTGACTATGCGTTGTGTCTTTGTCTACCGGAGAACAGGTGAGACCTCCTGGGCATCATGCTGGGGTAAAGCAAGCCATGGGTTTTTGTCTTCACAACAATGCAGCAGTGGCTGCATTAGCTGCACAAAAAGCGGGTGCCAAGAAAGTGTTGATAGTTGACTGGGTAATGCTAGCTACAAGTTTGCATTTAAATAGCAAAATATACTTGTAAAGTTGTAATATATATATCTTAAATAAATACAAAAGCTCATTTGTCAGTCTTATCGATTGTATTCTAACTGTTAATGCAGGATGTGCACCATGGAAATGGCACACAGGAGATATTTGAAGGGGACAAATCAGTGAGTTCTCAACTTCTCATCTTTATTTAGTTATTATGTTTGTGATTGCTCTCTGCCCTTCCTTTTTTTCAGTGAAACTGAATAATTTTTCATTTTTTTCAGGTTCTGTATATATCATTACATCGCCATGAGGATGGAAGCTTCTACCCTGGAACTGGAGCAGCACATGAGGTAGCTATCTTTGAAGTGTTTGTAATGTTGGAATCATTCACCAATAGAACTGAATGAAGTTATGGCCGGAGCTGAATATGTACTACCTCCATAAAACAAGGCGCATAAATTTTGTCAACAGTCAAACAGTGCAAAGTTTGACCAAATTTATAGAAGAAACTATCAACAACTATGATAGTATATAGCTACAGTACGGAAATATTCATGATGTATCTAACAAGATTGATTTGACATTGTAGAGGTTTATAGTTTTTTCGAGAAACTTGGTCAAACTTTAAACTGTTTAACTTTTGACTAAATTTATATGCCCTGTTTTATGGAACAGAGGTAGTATAAGGAAGGATACGCATGTAGTCCATCGTATCCCCTGGTATTCGTTGTAGAAAGTTGTTTTCACTTGTTAGGACCACCATGTGTCTTGTAAACTAATCACTTTAGTAGGAACCAACTTTTGATGTCTATTTGTTAGTGAGATTCCCTATGTCAAACATCAGTTTTGAGTATTCTGTAGGATGATGCATATATAACATATATTTTTAGTAGTTCATTTTGTGCATCCAATTGGACCCTAATAATCTACTGTAAAAAAAATTAGGATCTTTGTTGTCTCTTATACAATTGACAATGACATAGCTACCTGTCATTAAAGTTTGATTTAAGACGTGTAACTCGTGTCTCATTCTCGCATGCATATCACTTCAGGTGGGAGTTCTAGCTGGTGAAGGATTCTCGGTCAATATACCTTGGAGCTGTGGAGGTGTTGGAGACAATGACTACATCTTTGCTTTTGAGCATGTGGTGCTTCCAATTGGTAATGATAGAATAGAGATATTAAGATATGTGCTAATTAGTCTGCTTAAGTTTCTAATAGTAGACATTATTCAACCCATTCTATTCTCATTTTTAATCAGTGTTTTCTTGTCTTAACTTGGCATTCTAGATCCGTAATAGAAATGTACGTAACACGTGTCTTAATCATAATGGAATGAAAATTTGTTTGTTTAATATGTCATGGTCCTATTTTTCTGTAAAAAACATGTCTGCTTACAACACCTTTTTTAAACACACACTTTTTTTTTCTGCTCATGCTTCCATGGGCAGCTCTCTTTGTGATATCCCCCATTGCTTTTTTCATTGATGCTTAAGTACGCAATGCATATTCTTATTTTGGTGTTTTTTCTTGTATGGGTGCAGCTGCAGAATTTGCCCCAGACATCACCATTATATCTGCAGGATTTGATGCAGCAAGGGGTGATCCTCTGGGCTGTTGCGATGTAAGATTTCTCCTAATTTTAGTTGCTCAATTTTAAAAAGTACCTCTTGTTTCCCCCTTTTGTGTATGTCTTCTGCTCTTTTTGTACAGTGCTTGAGTTATAATATAAAAATTACACCGTAGGGGCTTCCCTTGCGGTAAAGGTGTAAAGAAAAATACTGTGATGATTCTGGGACACATTTGTGCATTCAAGGTGGAAATAGATGTCAGGACTTGAGACTTGGGCAGAAGATTTTCTTTTCTTAGAACATAGCTGACCTTTTATATTCACATTATGTAGGAAACTATGTGTTGTTTGGCCTCCCTTACTTGGAGAAGCTAGTTTTTAAACCACATTCGGTCATTTCTGTATTTATTTTGGTACCACTGTGATCCACCAAACTTTGTCAGCAGGTCATTAGGTTGTAGGCTTATATCACTGTTGCCTCTTTAGGGATGAGCTCACTGGTATGGATGTGAGATATATACAGTTTTTTTTATCATATTTGGTGGTTAGTAATAGAACTTAATCAAATAAAAAATTGATAAATTACTTCTGAAAGGGTGGATTGAAAACCCAGTTTTAACTTCCAATCCTCGGCTTTGATATTATTCATTCATACTTGTGTGCTACTTTGGTTATTCAGAGTCTTAGGTGCTTAATTTTTCTGGTTGATATGCCAATTCATGCCAAATCATGTCAATCCATGATAATTTTTATTTAACCTGGTCATTTATAGGTCACTCCTGCCGGTTACTCTCGGATGGCGTCCATGCTAACTGCTTGTTCAGAAGGAAAATTGTTGATTATACTTGAGGGAGGGTATGTACTCTATTCTTTCCTGAACTTATGAAGATCAATGAACGTTCAAAAGTAGACAAGACCTAGAATTTGAGATTGAAAGCATGACTTTTGACATTTCTTCTACACTGTAAGCTGGACACTGAACCCTGTGTCACCATCGGAAATTCGATCTGAAACAGGGTGCAGATGCACCCTTTATCTGGACGAACCATTGGTGTCTTTATCTGGATGGTCCTTTGGCGTTTTTATCCGGATGGACCATTGACGTCTAGATTGATTAGGGTCGGTGTATTTGCTGTTGTATTTCAGCAGCGACTGATTTATAAACAGAAACATAGCCCACCACATGCAAGCATTTAAGACGACATTCTCCAGTTATTTCTGGATGGGACAAACAGCATGTGAACGTTTATTGACCGTTTGCCTCCACACCTACTAGCTATTAAAATAATCCAGCGTTATGTAGACCGTTTATGGACCATGTATTGTGGATATAGACTGTTTATGCAAGCTGTTTTTTATGTTATATTCGTGTTTTACATATGTCATGTGTATATATGTTCCTCTAATGTTAGTGTCAGATGTACACTTCTTTTGCTAGATCTTCACAATGGATCCAAACGTTCTTATAACTTTTGTACCCAATGTTAGATTTTGGGCTGTTCTGGACACAAATGCAACATCACATGAGATGATATTCATGCTTCATGTACTTGTACTGGGCTGTTGTGGACAATAATATACATAGCATTGTGCTTAGATTTGAACATTTGTTTGCTGATTTTTTTTGATTTGTTTCTCAAATAATTAACTTTGATGTATTTTCTATTTGAGAAGGCCGCATGAACACTTATGTGTTGTTTTCGTTCTTGTCATATCACCAATGTACAGATACAATCTTCGGTCTATATCCTCATCGGCTATTGAAGTTGTCAAGGTTTGTATTCTTCACAGTAAAAGATATTTCTTGTAAGATGAGATGTATGAATATCACAAACATGTTTAATTGGAATCAGCTGCTTTAGTATGAACATCAAAAGTTCAACAGCCATATTTTAGCAGTTGCTCTAGTATTTGTTTGCTTTTATTGTTAGGCTGACTAGAATACAAAGAAGAAATGGCCAAATGGGTTGCTGGACGATGTGACTAATTGCATCGCACGATGTGATTGTAAATACTTCAGCGTTTTCATATTGCCACCCTTCATTTGTTGTAGAATGCATGTTTAAAATTAGACACCTGCTTGAATCATTATAGCTGAGAGAGCAATTATGATTACTATGTTACCGTAATACTGTAATGTAAATTGATCCTGACAATACTTTGACACATGTAGGTCCTACTTGGGGATAGTCCAAGTCATAGTACAGATGCAGCTGCACCATCAAATGAGGGCATGCAGACTGTCTTACAAGTTCTGGAGATCCAGCAAAAGTATTGGCCAGTTTTGGTTCCAATCTTTGCATCGCTCCAGGCATTGCAGGGGCGGAGTTCTTCCAAATATGGTAAGGAAAAGGGAACCAACAATGGAGTTACATATTTACCGTCCAACCCTAGTATTGCTTTGTAGTCAACCTTCCCAAGAATCGCGGAGCATCGTCTCATGCTGGTTATGTTGGTTTTTTTAAGCAGATGTTAATCTTGCTGGCTGATTTCTACTGCCAGATTAGTTTGTATCTGCACATGCCATAGAGCTATCTGAGGATTAATAGATCACCTTGCTTTTGTCTAGTTAATGGGGAAAACAAACTGAAGAGAAGGATGCTTGCGACAGGACCAGGGCCCGTGTGGTGGAAATGGGGAAGCAAGAGGCTTTTGTACGAAGTTCTGTTTGAGGGATTCGGTCCAAGAAAGAGCAAGGCCAAAGGAAAATGAAGATGCACCAATGAAACAAAACCCTAGTTTGTGTAGTGATGATAAAGTCGCCTGACTTGCTGGCCTTTCTTGGCATGGGTAGTGTAGCTTGCTGATTGGGGTTCCTAGAGCAGATTAGCTTGCAAACACAGCCATTTTTTTTGACTGAACAATTGAACTGTGGTCGTCTTCATTGATGATTTTAGACAAAGTTGGACAGCAGTCCTGTTATGTAGACATGTGTTAGTTGCTCTAGCAATGCATCAAAATTTACCATCGCATTAGCGATGCAGGCTCTGAGCTCTTACCTTGATCAGAAGTTGCATTATGAGATGTTGCATAGTCTTGAATCCATACTCTGCGACTGTCCATTGTCTTTGAACTATCTCAAATGATTTAGGATTTCCATGTACTCATACTTTAAACTTGAATCCAAGACGTGTCTCCTTTATCAAAATAGATCATATACTCACGGCACTTCAATTCGTCTTCACCTCTTGGTTCTCTATACTTAATAATTCATGGCATCTACCATCCATGACAACCGATACTTATTCTGGCTTTCACATCATCACTGTCCCTTCGTAGATGACCTGTATGCAAGTAGATACAATACTTGTTGCACTCAATTCATATATTTTCTACTAGATGAATCGTATGTAACAGTTCAACTAATAGATCAAGCTGTTGAGAAAATGTGGATGATATATCATGAACCTCAAGGTCGCTGGTAGGGTGTTGAGGAAATGTGGATGGTATATCATGTACCTCAAGGTTGCTGACAAGGGTTGCAAGCGGGATCCCATGAAAGTCATGCTTCTAGTTTATTTTGTCATTTTATAAGACGGCTACTAAAAAGTCAACCTCTTCAAACTGTTGAATGTTGTACAGTATTTTTTCCCGAATCAATATCGGAGTATTGCTCTAGACTACTTCATCTCTCACAGTTTATTAGGCGTCCGCGTACCCCTAGGTCTCAAATTTGATCAAGCTAGTATTAGTTATATGTTATAAAAATTATATCATTAGAAAATTTAGATGTTCTATTTTTAATAATATAATTTTTTGCATTATATAATTTAAATTATATAGGTTAAATTAGCGACCTAGGGATACGGGAAAGACTAGTAAACTGAGACGGAGGGAGTAGGTTTTAATCGTCACTCTCTAAAGTAGATTTTACTTCGCCTTCCCCTCCTACAATTTGGTGTGATAACCTCGGCGCTGCCTACTTAGTCGCAGATCTTGTTTTTCACACTCAAACTAAACATGTAGAATTAGATTTGCATTTGTTCGTTAAAAAGTCTCCTAAACGACAACTTCTTGTATGAAAAAAAAGCTTCTACCAACAAATTGCATCTATCTTCACAAAGAGCTCAGCAGTTCGCTTCTATTTAATACTACAGGACAAGCTCATTGTTTCATGCTCACCTTTCTTAGGACTATCAAGCCTTCTCGAATTAGGTCTGTGGGTACGAAGGCCTCTCGAATTTTTTCTAGGGTAAAAACTTTGAAATGTTGCTGACTTTACAATTTAGAAGTTGCATTTAGAAGTGTTGCTGACTTTACATTTAGGTTTCGGCAAAATGACAAAATAAACTAGAAGCGGGACTTTCGCAAGCCCTACTTAGTTCACGAGTGTCTAGCAACCTTGCGACATGTTATAAAAGGGAATGAAGGGAGTATATGATATATGATACTCCCTCCATTTCATATTAGTTGTAGAGATATGTGCGAATCTGGGAGGGGAGGGGAGGGGAGGGGGGGGGGGTTATTTCTTTAGTATTTCTTTGTCGTACATTTTATAGAAAAATATCATTTGACTTGGGGCCTCTTTCGTTCACATGATCCTAAAATTGAATGTCATGGCAATACGAAAACCTACAATAAATAAAGCCACAGAGATATGGAATAGATATGGCTAGATTGCATCACACGGAAAAGCACAAGAATTTTCCTTAGAGATTAGATATTTGACATAGTTGTGATAAGGAAATATATGAAGTTAGACTCGAAAGTGGGTCAACCACACAAACCAATATGGAAAATTGAAAAAACTGGATCCTTCAAAAAAAAATTATATCATATGAATCAGTGAGACTATCAAACATGTAGAAAAGAGTAAATATTATTGTGTTCCTTTGGTTCATTCTGTTCTCATGCGTTAAGAATCTTGCGGATCAAAGAAGCGTTTACATGAAGAGAGAAGCTTGTCTATTATATGAAAAGTCATAATTGCTCAAGGGAGCTCTTTTAGTTTCTTTTACAGATATAAGTACATCTTTTTGTATTCGTCGATTTTAATTTTAACCTTGCAAATATGCAAATATCTTCCTCATTTACTCTTTTCAATATCCAAGGTTCTCCTTTTGTACAAGCAAGTACTCCTACCAGGCCAAAAGGGCAACCATTCTCTGCCATAAACCCCACCCCACGGAAGGGACTAGGGAGAGCCTCCTCCCTCCTGATTCCTCACCCAACCCTCCTCGCCTCCTCTTCGGTTGGGGTTTAACTCCCCCACTAATCCGTGACCCGTCCTTCCCTTCCCCCTCCGATTCCATTTCCACCCAGCCGAGCCGAGCCGCCATGCCGACGGCGACGCCGGCGCCGACGCCCAAGGCGGTGATCCACCAGCGGTACGGCGCCAAGGCCGTCTACAGGGCGGAGGAGGTGCGGGAGGCCGTCCACGGCGCCTGCCCCGGCCTCGCGCTGCCGCAGGCCACCAGGTGCGTCTACCGCGGCCACCTCCACCTCGCCGGGGTGCTCACCGTCGCCACCCCGGGGACCTTCCTCAGGAAGAAGGACGCCGAGCAGGCCGCAGCGCAGATGGCCATCGACAAGGTATTTATTGCTACGGCTTTTGGGCTCGTCGCGGCGTGCGTGCGATTCTGGTTTTGCTGTTACACATGTTTACCGGTTTAGGTTTTGGTGTTTTAGGTTTAGAAGCGCGTGTGTGTAACATCATTAGTAGGCGGTGATTCCAGACAGTAAAATCTGTAGTACTCTAATCTGAAAAGGGGAACAAGGGCCAGTTGCAGTTCTCTAGATTCAATTATTCCTTAGAGGCATGAAGTGCCCCCATTTTGTTTTGGGCAGCAACGGTATCTTGCATTGCAGAACCGAAAATCCGGCTTATGAATTCAGCAACTCAGTTTGGAGAATTACCTAGTTCCTTTGTGTAGATAGGTTAGCTGCCTATGTGGCATTTATACCATTGTTTCATGAAGGGATATAATTTACCAATGCATATCACCACTTGTTTTTGTATTGTAGCTTGGTATACAGGCCACGGCGAATATTCCCGGTACACCTGAAGAAGCTTGGGAGGAACTTACTGGTCGTATATCTTACTTTTTTGCAGATGAGGTTTGTGGTCTTGCCTGATCTTGGTATTTTTCTCGTCAAAGTTCAGGAACACTGCTGCTCTGTCAATTAACTATTGAATTGGGATCCTACAGTTTGATGGCTGGGTTGGCTCTGTTGTTGTAGTGCGTAATTAATAACTATTGCTGTTCTATTCGCATAAGTAAAAAAAAATACGGGCCTTTATTGAAGGAATATCTAATTTGTGGTTATCTGCCAAAAATAGTATGATTATCTAGATATAGGTCTCAAATCTGATCCCCCCCTATAAATTTTAGATGTTATCTGAAGTAGGTGTTTATTTATCCGTCATATCTTTCGTTTCAATTATTCAATTTGCTTTTGTTCCAGTCTACTTATTCTAACATGGCCATACTTCTATAATTCATTTCAGAACTTCCCCACGTCATCTCATCCTCTTGTTGGACACTTGTGTGTGGCGCTCAGAAGAAACGGGGACCTCCTTGGAAGAATACCTATTTCAGCTATTGTTGCGTGCGATGTGAAGGTCCATACATTGTGTAAAATTATTGACCCTAAGGCAGAACTTGATCCTCTCTTAGTTTTGTCAATGATCTATAATGCTGCCAAACAATCTCCTGGTGTGTCTGTTAGTGACAGTAACTTCTGGATTGAGAGTCAAAGGCCTTATTCCCCTGAGGCTGTTGATCAGGCTCTTCAGCACTGGTCTGGTATTTCAGATCCCATTGGAGTAGAAGCAATTCTTGTTCCTTGTGTGATGGAGGATGAACCTAAGGTGGTAAGCCTTAATGTGTCGGAGAATGAACATTATATGGTTGATATAGCATCGAAGCTCTCTGCCACTGATTCCTCCCATGTCCTCGTCTCGAGGTCAGTAATAGGCATTGATTGCTGAAGCCTTGGCTTCTTAGACTTTACAATAATTTGGTTGTGCTGACAATTTAAAGCATTTGTCTTACTGCAGAACAGTTGGCAAAACGTCCTCTGAGATAAGGTTTTATTTCCCAGCTCCAGATGTACAGTTCGTTTCTGATTTATCAAGCAATGTGGTTGGTTGTCGTGGAGATGGTAATATGAATTGTGTAATAAATAAGCGGGCTTCCTACATTTCTGGTCAAACTATTTATGGAGATGCAATATTGGCAAATGTTGGATACACAAGGAGAGATACAGAACTTCAAACTGAAAATGTCACTCTATGCACCTATTACAGGTACAGCTTGTTCACTGTTTCACTGATGCTGTTGTGTTTGCAGCAAGAATGTACTCTGAATCAGTGATATAACAACTAAAAGTATATAGGGAATTATCATCTAGCTGTAGATACCGGTCATTTGCTCTGCTTGTCTCTGTTGTGATACTTATCGTCATTTTTTGGGACTGTTTTTCTCTGTTGTTTGATAGGGACTAATCTTTCTCACCTTAGTTTCTATTTGATTTCTGTAACATGCTTTTGGATCCTCAGGATTCTTCTGGGTAAATTGCCTGATGGAATTTATAAGATCTCCAAGGACTCAATCCTTGTGGCGGAGCTTCCATACGTTTATTCTCGTACTAATTGGAAAGGCCCCTCTCCAAGAGATCTCATAGGTTCATTCTGTCGCCTCCAGAGGCTATCAGAGCCACATTTCACTGTCAATAGGGTAAGTGCATCCTGTAATGCCCTAGGATCAGCTGTGTGCTCTGAAGAGACGGGGTCGCCAAAAACAGCTGCAAAGAATCAGTGTGCAAATGATGGCAGGATTGACAAGGAAAACCCAGATGTGTTCAAATGTTATGTCAAAATATATTCGAAGAAGCGGGAACTTTTACTAGAGTATTCTACAGATGATAAGTGGAGCAAGGAATCTGATGCTCTTCAGAATTCTGCATTGAAGGTCTTGATTTGGTTCAATCGTTATTTCAAGCAACTGAACACGCATGTGGAGAAGCTATATCTTCCTAAGAGCACTGATGGCTTCACGGTGTATCCAGATATTTTTCTGCAAGAATTTTCAATGTGCTTATCTGTCTATGGCAAGACCAGTGGTGGCGACTCAAGAACGTGCAACACAGCTGGACTGTTTTATATGGATACATCACATCAGCAGCTTGAAAACAGTGCACTTTTAACAGACATTGATGGCCAAGATTCTGGTGTTTTTCCATCTCATGGATCGTTAACTTGCATAAGCTATACTGTCTACTTGTTTACAAAGGATAAAAAAAAGAAATATCTCCTAGAAGTCAATAATGAGTTTGAATTTGAGATAGGGGCCGGAGCTGTTAGGAATCAGCTTGAATCATGTGTAACTCAGCTGTCAGTTGATCAAAGTGCATGCTTTGTGGATGAACTGTCTGATAGGGATTTGATCCTGGCTGCAGCCAGTGAGCTGTCACCTGACCTTTCCAAGATATCTAGAGGTGAGCTACTAATATCAATAGCTCAGTTTGATAGTTTTCTATAATTGTCAATCGGGCTTTAACAACATTCCCATATTTTATAAATTCTTGCAGACAGCTGCATCTTGGAGTTCTCTGTAAAGGTTTTGCAAGTAACTGAACCTTTGGAAGATAGAATGGAGAAGGCCTTGTTCAGTCCTCCTTTATCTAAACAAAGGGTTGAATTTGCTGTTCGGCATATCAACCAGCTGCATGCTACAACACTGGTGCATTTTCTTCTCATTCCTGTTTCCTATTTGTATAATGTATTGGTTTTCACTGTCAAACCTGTGTTTTTCAGGTTGATTTTGGCTGTGGATCTGGTAGTCTTCTTGACTCACTGTTAGAGCATCCAACAACCCTTGAAAAGATTGTTGGTGTTGATATTTCTCGGAAAGGTCTTACAAGAGCGGCAAAGGTACATGATTGCTCACCATCAGTATATCTTTTGAACCATTTTTCTTTTCTAATTATCGATATATGGATGTGTTTCACCTCTGTCTGAATTTGCAGAGCCTTCATCAGAAGCTTAGCAAGAAATCCTTGACGCAGACTAGTGTTCCAACCGCTGTGCTTTATCATGGATCAGTAACAGATTTTGATTCTCGCATATATGGGTTTGACATTGGCACCTGTCTTGAGGTAGCTGAGTACTCCTTTTGAACTGTTTGTTATCTCTGCATTTGGTTTTATTGCAAAAAGATGCAGACACTTGGTTCTGTTCTAGTGTTATTCTAGGTATGATTTGTTAGTTCCTGATGTGGATTTGGTATAGAATTACTATAGGACTCACTGTGTGAGTTAGTTCCTGATGTGTAAGATAACTTGCCTGGAGGATGCACATTCTTAGTTAATAACCTATGTTACAGAAATGTCTTGGCATGATTGTGATTCAAGATGTGTGAATTTGGTAGCTCTGTATGGTGGTCCATTGAAATGCTCACATGGTTTCCTTTTGTACTTTTCTGGGGTGTTGGTTTTGTTTAGGAACTTTTTTACACTGACATATGTAAAACTGCAGGTGATTGAGCACGTGGAGGAGGATGAAGCAAGTTTGTTCGGCAGCGTCGTCTTGAGTTCATTCTGTCCGGCGGTGCTCATTGTTTCCACACCCAACTACGAATACAACCCTATCCTCCAGAGGTCAGCTATGCCCAACAAGGAAGAGGAGCCAGAAGAAAACGCCGGACCTTGCAAGTTCCGCAACCATGACCACAAGTTTGAGTGGACAAGGGCCCAGTTCCAGCACTGGGCTACTGGCCTCGCTGCGAGCCACAGCTACAGCGTGGAGTTCAGTGGCGTTGGCGGTTCAGGTGAGGAACCCGGCTACGCTTCCCAGATTGCTGTCTTCAGAAGAATGGCACGAGATCAAGATGAATCATCCCAGAAAGAGGATGAACCGCTTCAGCCATATGAGGTTCTCTGGGAATGGGGTAATGCATCGATACCATCTAACTGAGTTTTGGTGTAGGAAATACACCTGACTCCTCACCGTGCTCCTAGATGAGACTGGTTGTTGCTAACTTATCAGCCTGAAACTGCACGCAGGTTGTGTCGTTGGGTATTTAGCGTGTCATTGAACAAATCCTCGGTTGTGTTGAACCAAATAGTTGTGGTAACTCCGAACTGATCCATATTGCGATGGTTTTAATCTGTGTAAAATCTGGATATCGCGTCGTGTGCAAAGTGACTTGTCTGTTGCAGCGTGCTTTTTCATGAACATGGCCATGGTGGCTCTTTACACAAGACGACCAGATATTCGTATGTTAACAAATTACGATTATTGTGAACACAAAAGTAGCAGAGGCCAAAGACATCGCTCCAGTGTGCTGCCTCTTCTGGCTATCTTGGCACCCAAATAAATTGAGGGTTTGTCTGGGCAAACATAAGAACACATGTGCAAAATAGAGGATTGGTTTG
The DNA here is from genome assembly GCA_030979885.1 of Lolium multiflorum. NCBI lineage: Eukaryota > Viridiplantae > Streptophyta > Magnoliopsida > Poales > Poaceae > Lolium > Lolium multiflorum. The sequence goes on along the minus strand of CM061748.1, from coordinate 164,838,228 downwards.
AAATACTGTAAAAAAAATGTATCATTTGCGTTTGACGAGTGAATTTCAATTGAGAGTATTAGATTCGCAATGATTTCCGAAAGCAATGAATAGAAGAAGGGAGACCACACACACTTGAACGGGAGCGCCTAATCCCCGCTTTAGGGCTCATTTGGTTGCAAGGGACAAAAACCCAGGGAACTACTCCCCCAATGTGAATATTCCTGCGCGGTCGGGAACCCCAGGTTTCCCCTCCTGCTCGGGAGAATCAAAGTTTGCTATTTGGACAGCACAGGCAGGGAACGGACGGGAACGGGAGGAAAGATGTGAAATTCCAAAATAAGCTCAAAATAGTACGTTTTTTCACAATTTTTTTGAAGATTTAGGCATACAAATTAATACAGAAATTTCAAGGAATACTCATAATTTGAAATACACAACATATTCAACCACAACAACATAAGTATACACCAATCTTTACATCTCCAGGCAGATGTAACTAAAAATCTACAACGTCTAATAAGACAAAATATTACAGAACATCTTGTAGCATTTCTTACAAAAAGAAACATCTTGCAGCAATAATTATTACACGTCAATTATTTAAATTTTACCAAAACAGATAGCATCAATTAAACTTAAGTACTCACTCCGTCACGATTTGATTTAAGTGTCAGAGGTTTTTTTTTCATTTATGCCCTTCTTATTTTGAATTAAACACCATGTCATCCCGATCGATCCTCCCGACGGACTCCTCGGGCCAATGCACCTTCCCGTCGGTGGGTTCCCGCGCTTCTCACGCCGATGGAGCTCCCGCGCCTCCCGCCGGCGGGCGGCCTTCCTCCCTTGGCGCCATCGATCTCCATCGCCTCGCGCCGACGGACTCCTGCGCACATTCCCTCCGGTGAAGCTCCCGCGCGTCACGCCGGCGGGCGGCCTCCCTCCCTTGGCTCCGGCGGGTTCCGGCGCTTCTCGCGTCGGTGGAGTTCCTGCGCCTCGCGCCGGCAAGCGGCCTTCCTCCCTTGGCGCCGGTGATCTCCCTCGCCTCGCGCCGACAGAATCTTGCGCGCGGTCGCACATTCCCACCGGTGAAGCTCCCGCACTTCACGCCGGCGGGCAGCCTCCCTCAGCTCGCGCCGGGGGGCCTCTCGCGCCTCGCGCCGCCGTTGTGTAGCTCGCCTGGCGCCAGTGGGCCTCCATGTGGAGCTCACATCCTCGAGCCGGCAGGCGGGCAGCTGCCCGCCCTTCGCGTTGGCGACCTATCGCGCCTCGTGCCGCAGGGCCAGCGGCCTCCTGCTCTCCGCCGCCACTGCTGGAGCTCCCCTCTCGCCTTTCACATATTCCCACATCTTCATGGACCAGAAAGCTAGAGCTACCAGCTACCAAAAAGCATGGAGTAGTTCAGTCAGAAATCACCTTAATCAGAGACCCCATTAATTAATGTTTGGGTTTTCCCTTAGTGCTGTCAGAGATTTGCCCAATCGTTAACATCAGTATGTCAGTTAAACAGAAAACTGCTACAGATTTATAATGCCTTTTCTTGATCCTAGGATAGCAAATTCAGAAATTCATATACTATAACTATCACTTAACAAATTCAGAAATTCATATACTGTGGCTCCAAAAAGTAAAACAAGATCATGTTTTATTTTTGTTGGCGTAAAACAATATATTCGTTATAGCATGAATATTTTTGTAGATATGGTCAAGGGAACAAGAGGGGTACAGTATAACAAGAGAAAGAGAATACAATTTTCCTAGCACCAAGTATGATTAGTATACAGAAGTAACACCAGGTACTTATCATAAGAACTCGGATCATATAGTAACATCAGGTACCAATACAATTTTCCTTCTATCATTCATGTACTACCACTATACAGTCAAGGTTCCAGGACAGGAAATTCTGTGTTTTTACATCTTACAGAGAAGAAGAGAAATTAGTTGCATATTCAATTAATCAGGTGACAACAACATAGAACCAACAATTATCTATTGAATTCAAATATCCTTGCTGAAAATGGCATGCGAGGTAGTGCTTGCAATTCATGAAACTTTACTAGCATTCCTGCCATGAGTACAAGGAGCATACCTGCCAATACTGTTGACTGCCAGTTCGCACTTGACTGACCACAGAGCTTAAATCTTGACGACCGGACCACCGTCGTCGTCGCCGGAGCGGAGAAAGCTTCAAGGCGGAGTACAGATCAGAGGGACTACAGCTTCTAGGCGATGCGCTCTGGGAGTACAGCGGAGAAAAGGTCGCACTGCACTTTCATCAGTAGCTACGAACCTGAAAGTCATGAATTTTATAATGTGAAATCCAGAAGATGCAAAAGTACAAAATAAAGTGATCATCTGTTTTTACTTTACTGTAAAACTACATGTTAGCAGTAGCTACTTGCTGCCGTATAAAAAGAGATCATCTGTTTTTACTTTCCACTAATGATCTAATAAAAAGTGCATACATTTTTCTCTGAAAGAACTTAGTTGCTACACATGAGTAATGATGTCTGATTTGAGTGCTTCATAGCTTACAGCATAATGGAAACACCCCTCACGATAGACCAAGTAAAATAACAGTGTAAGTGAGTAGAAGGCAATCTTGGCGAAGAAGATAGTAAGCAACAGTAAAATATATCAACCTAATCAAATAATATGGATTTGTATTGCATTTGTGGATGATTGTATATGTTCTAAGACAACTATTCTGCAGCAGCATATTTTCAGAATAAATTTGCATATTATTTCCTACTGCACATGAGACTAAAATTATTTTCTGGACATTCACTCCCAAGATCGGTAATAAACTGGCAGTATTCGATTGTGGTGATTGAATGAAACTCCACAATATATAATCTATCAAGCAAACAGGAACTGATCATGGCTCATTGATATGACAGTATGCAGACTCGAATATAAAGTGTAGCACTGAACTGAAATCCAAGTAATGTTACGATGTGGAGCAGCACAAAGATCTCTAGATCTGGAGAAACACAAAGAATATATACAAAGCTAAGCTGGCAAAAACACAAAGAACTCTAACAAGGGGCAGTGCTCACGTTCCTAGATCGGCAGCCTGCAAGATCTAGAGAACTCGCGGATGAATACGACAGCCTGCAAGATCTAGATCAGCAACTCATCAGCGACTCATCAGCTCGGTTATGAATAAGGCATGAACTAGAGAAGCAAAACGAGGTGGGGAGAAGGAGTAGGGACTAACCTAGTCGATGGGGAAGGATGAAGAGCGCCACCGCCGGGCCGTCGTTATCGCCAGAGCGGAGATCTTCAAGGCGGAGTACGATGCGGTCGAGGAGGGGCTTGGGGCGATGCGCTCGGGGAGGGATTCGCTCCGGTCGCCGGAGGTGCTCCGGTCGCCGGAGTGGGGTGGCGTCTGCTCGAGGGGGCGGAGTCGTCGATCCCATCGTCGCCGCCTTCCAGTCGCGAGAGCGAGACGAGGAATCTCTTCCCCACCTCTGGACTCGTGGAACTGCCTCCCAGGGATGGACGCGGAATGGACGCGGAAAGCCCGGCCCGCGGCCATCCAAATGGTCGTGTAAAATAAACCGGGGTAATTGGGCCCTGGGAATGGGAGGCCGGGGAAAACGAGGGGAACCCCTCGGGATGGGCTGCAACCAAACAAGGCCTTAAGCGGGAGCGAAGGTTCCTCCCGCTGTAGCCTTGTCTCCATGGGCCGCACCGACACGGCCCAGTTAAAGGTACGTTTTTCGTTTTCGTTTTCGTTTTCTTTTTTGTTTTTTGTTTTGACCTTTTTTTTCAATATCTGAAGTTTTAACAATATCTAATTTTTTGGAAATTGAACTTTTTATTTAAAAATAATAATTTTTTGAAATGAACAATTTTTGTTTGACTATTTTAAAATTTAATTTTTTTAAAAAATGAACATTTTTCTGTTCGAATATTTTTTCTGTTCGAACATTTTTAAATTTGAACATTTTAGGTTTGAACATTTTTAAATTCAAACATTTTTATATTAGAACTTGTTAAAATTTGAACATTTTAAAGTTCGAACATTTTTAAATTTGAACGTTTTTATTTACGCATTTTTAAAATTTGTAAAACTGTAAAAAACAAGAAACAGAAAAGAGAAAACAGAAAATAAAAATGGTGAACCGGAAAAAAAACCAGAGAAACCCAATAAATCAGCAAAAACGGACTGCTTCACGAAAACCGGCAGAACCAGGAAAAAACCACCTAAAAAGCCCCTATTTGCTGTCGCTAAATGGGCCGGCCCAACCGCCGATCGCTTAAGGCGGGAGCGATTCGCTCCCGCAATGAGCGATGAATAGGTTTGGCCCACTTGAACTGTGGGAAACAAAGGAGCGTCAATCGGAGTGGGCTGGAGTGTCTGCTACAGCCCATGAAGAGAATCAGCCCATCGAGCGAACCAGACGTCCATTTGCCAGCCTTAAGAAAAAAAACTTTGAGGTGCCGCGGCGAAAAAACCGCTACTCTCGCCACCCGGTGGTCGCCGCCGCCGTCTCCATGCAGTTCGACCAGCCTCCGTCCGCCCGCCGCGCCCCCACCTTCTACGCGCGCCGCGACGCCGACGCGTGGCAGCTCCTCGGCGCGCTCCTGCCGCGGCGCGCCGCCACCGCCCGCCACGTCCAGCAAGCGCACGCCCGCCTCACCGTCCTCGGCCTCGCCACCGCGCGCTTCCTCCCGCACCTCCTCGCCGCCCTCCCCCGCGCCCCGCACCCGCCGCCGCCGCTCGAGGACGCCTCCTCCTACCCGCTCTCCCTGTTCCGCCGCTCCAACTCCTCGTCCGCCTTCGCGTCCAACCACCTCCTCCGCGTGCTCCCGCACCCTCTCCCGCTCCGCCTCTTTCCCGGCCTCCCGCGCCGCAACCCGCACTCCTTCACCTTCCTCCTCGCCTCCCTCTCCGACCACCTCGACGCCGGTCACGCCACCGGCCCAGCCCCCTCCTTCCTGGGCTCCCACGTGCACGCGCTGGCCGTGAAGGCGGGCGCGGCGGGCGATCTCTACGTGCGGAACGCGCTCACGCACTTCTACGGCGTCTGCGGCGACGTGGGGGCCATGCGGTTGATGCTCGACGAGCTGCCGCGCGTGCGAGACGTGGTGACTTGGAACGCCGTCCTCGCCGGGTACGTCCGAGCGGGCATGCTCCGGGCAGCACGGGAGGTGTTTGATGAAATGCCGGTCAGGGACAGGGTTTCTTGGAGCACGGTGATGGGCGGGTATGTGAAGGAAGGGGAGCTGGACGTGGCGCTGCAGGTGTTCAAGGATATGGTGCAGAAGGGGGTGAGGGTAAATGAGGCTGCGGTCGTGACGGCATTGTCGGCGTCTGCGCAGCTGGGTTTGCTTGAGCTTGGGAGGTTTGTGCACGAGGTTGTCCGTAGAGAAGGGATGCCGGTCAGTGTGAACGTAGGGACCGCGCTGGTGGATATGTATTCCAAGTGCGGGTGTGTGGCAGTGGCGAGGGAAGTTTTCGATGCGATGCCGAGGAAGGATGTCTTTGCATGGAACGCCATGATTTGCGGCCTCGCTGCTCATGGGTTTGCACGGGATGCCGTGGAACTCTTTGAACGGTTTCTCGATGAGGGTTTGTGCCCAACAAATATTACGTTTGTTGGCGTGCTGAATGCGTGCAGCCGTTCTGGCCTTGTTGCTGAAGGGCGGCGGTACTTCAAGTTGATGGCAGAAAAATATAGCGTTGAGCCAGAAATGGAGCATTACGGGTGCATGGTTGATCTTCTGGGCCGTGCTGGTCTTGTTTCAGAAGCCATCGAATTGATCGAAGGGATGCCTATTGCACCTGACCCAGTTCTCTGGGGCACTGTACTCTCGGCTTGCAAGACACATGGCCTGGTTAATCTGGGGGTCGAGGTTGGTAACAAGCTAATTGAACTGGAGCCAGCTCATGATGGCCACTATGTCCTCCTTGCAAGTATATACGCCAAGGCAAAGAAATGGGATGAAGTCAGGGAAGTCAGGAAATTGATGTCTAGTCGGGGTACCAGCAAGTCAGCCGGCTGGAGCTTGATGGAGGCACAAGGAAACGTGCATAAGTTTCTAGTAGGAGACATGGATCACAAGGATTCTGTTCGGATATATAACATGCTTGACATGATTAACAGAAGGTTAGCAGATGCAGGGTATGTACCAGACGTGTCATCTGTATTGCATGACATTGGAGATGAAGAGAAGGTGCATGCAATCAAGGTGCACAGTGAGCGGCTGGCAATTGCTTATGGGTTCATAGTTACGGAAGTTGGCAGCCCAATCCGTATTGTTAAGAATCTCCAGGTGTGTGGGGATTGTCATGAATTCAGTAAGATGGTGACAAAGGTTTTCAATAGGGAGATTATTGTGAGAGATGGTAGTAGATTCCATCATATGAAAGAAGGAAGGTGTTCTTGCCTTGACTACTGGTAGTTACTTGGCTGACTGGTTTTTCTGTTAATTGAAAGAAGGGAGATGTTCTTGCCTTGACTATTGGTAGTTAGTTGGCTGATTGGTTTTTCTGTTAATTGAACCCGTATAATTTAGCACATAATTTTGCTGGAGTCAAAGAGTTGGTGGCTGGCAGAGAGGTTCTAGTTTCAAGCAAATCCCAATTCATGTGACATACGCGGCTCCTGGCGCTCAAGTCTGTAGCTGGTAAGTCATACTAAGTTTTTATCTTTCTACAGGTTGCAATTAACTTTACAATCAATTTATCCTGATAGTAAAAATAAATTTCTCTGAAAACATATCCACATTCAGTTATCCTTCTATTTGTCTTTCATAGTTTTTAACCATCTCTTAAGCAAGAGGTATCTTCAGCTCAAAGCATGGCAAAGGGCTGCATTCTCTTCATGATTTGATGCTAATAAAAGATTTCAATCTTACGAAAGACAAATAGCAAACAGCCTGTACTAGAGATCGAACATAACCGAAAAGGGTCAACTCAGATGGTCTTCATTAGATCTTAACTGTGCTTTTGACGAACTAGAGTATTTCTGCTATATGGTGGTAGTATTGGGTCTTCATGGCACCATATAATTATCAATTTTCCTGATATAAATATTGCTGCTATATTCTGAGATTGTTCTTTCATTGTAAACCAGCCAAATCTGGAGTTTCCCTGTAAAATTCAAGTATTGTATTTGTACACAAAGAAGGGTCAACTAAGAAGAGGCATGGAAGAAATGAGCAGCATGCTTATAAATATGAAATTCAATACAATACAATTCGTCATGTTCCTTTTGGTGTGGGAGTTCTTTCAGTTATTATGATATGTATTGAATAGATGAAAGAACTTCCAACAATAACCATGACAATTTCTTATAAACTCAGTACCATGTTGTAACAAATGCAAAATATATTTACACTGGTGATCTTAGAAATAAATATACAAATTGGTGTGTTAGAAACATTGTTCACATCATGCATCAATCAGCTTGTAACGTTCTTGTTCAGCTGTAAGTTTTAACAGTGTAGAGTAAGGGATTTACACTGAACTATATATGCTGGACCATTAAAAAAAAGGGTGTACCCAGTGTTGAAAGCTCCCACACATTGTGGGGTCATACGCTGGACCATTATGTACAGAAAATTATTGCTAGGAATATTCAGTTTCTTATTGGAATTTCATTTGTCTATCTGCAGGATGGGACATGGAACGACATTCTTACTTGTGATGTTAGGCATTTTACGCATGCAGAACTCATGGAGTGTGTAATAGCTCTACAGATGATCCACACAAGGATATATCAGGAAGTCTCGAGCAAGTTAGAGCAAAAAAGGGAGAGAAAATCAAATTTGTAGCATACTAATGATGATCCACCAAAAAATTGTAGTTAGGCAGTGCTGCAAAGAAGAGGTCTTTCGAATACGGGTAGCCCAAGATGCCAATATATCCTATGGTTATGTTTTAGGCATCGCTTGATACTCCAGAGTACAGTGGGGACTTAAATGCCTAAAGGAGGTGTTTAAGCTGATAAGGCAGTGCACAGTGATCCTATGTCAGTTTCAGGCCCAATCTGCTCTTATTGTTAGTACTGGGATACACTGACAAACACCAGCACGGCAGGGATTCTCACGTCAGAGTATCCATGCCCGCTAGCTATGATCATCTCCCCTTTTTGTACGCAAAACTGTAAAAAGGTTATTGTCTTCTACACAAGAATAAAGTATCTGTTGACAAGATGGTCTGTTCGTAAGGTTCACTCAACTCTTGGCTCGTGGCAGGACCCATTCGATGCAATCTCTTACTACTCCTGTTTTGAAATATAGGTCTTTTTAGAAAGCTATTTCGGACTGGAGGTAATACTAGACAATTGCATGGACTACAGTCTGCATGCATAATCGACGTGGAAAATAATGTCTGCGAGTTCTTCTAGGCATTGACGTTTCTCCCTGGACATATAATCAGGAACGGTTCCTTCTGTTTTCTTTCTGTTCCGTGTGATCCCCAATTTTAGGTTAGTACTTCCACGAGGATTTGCTTTTTTTAATTGGGAGCAGTTTGCTGCTATTGACCATTCGAAAGTTTTCGCCTTGGAAGATAGCTATGGAGTTTTCGCCTTAAGATAGCTATGGCAAGTTCGGCCCTATGTTTGAGAAAATAGAATCTTGAAAGGCTTGGGTCTGTTTGGTTCCTAGCCACATTTTGCCAAGCCTAACTTTGGCAAAGTGATCAGTGCAGGTTGTGCGGGGCAGCGGACTCATGGCGGCATGCGCTGCTTGATTGCACCATGGCACGCTGTGTATGGGCTCTTGTTGACGAGGACATTACAGAACACATGTGTCGCTCGGAGGAGGGTGATGCTCGCAAGTGGCTGGCAAATCTCATCGAGACTCTCAAATCGGAAGATCAGACTCGAATCTTTGTAACTCTTTGGGCGATTTGGCATGTAAGGAGGAAGGCAATGTTCGAGGAAAATTACCAAAGCCCACTCTCGACGTATGCTTTCGCTGAGTCCTTCATCAACGATATCTCGCTTGGCAGGGTGGAGCCGAGGAGGAGGAGTACGGTGGAGGCCCCGACAAGCCAGCCGAAGTGGCGTCCGCCGCCACAGGGCTTTGTTAAGATAAACGTGGACGCGGCTGTGTCCAAGCGGACGGGGAAGGGGACGACTGCTGCAGTTGCACGGTCGGAGGAAGGCGAGTTCTTAGGTGCATCGGCTGTGGTGTTGCCTGGGAGAACGGATCCGGAAACCCTGGAGGCCCTGGCTTGTAGAGAGGGTGTTGCTCTTGCACGTGATATCAATGCAGCCAAGGTGCATATTGCAAGTGACTGCCAGATGGTTATCCGCAATCTGGAAGAAGGATCAATGGGTCTACAGACACATTGTACGTGAGATTGTCGAGTCCAAAGGGGGTTTCCAGGAACTCACGTTTGGGCATGAACGTAGGAGCTCGAATAAGGAGGCGCATAGCTTGGCCAGAAGCGTTATTCGAGATGATGGTGGTCGCCGTGTGTGGCTTATTGATCCGCCTCCGGGCCTTTGTATTCCTTCTGTTATTGAACTTGAATAAATGAAGGTTTTCCCCCCTCAAAAAAAACTTTGGCAAATGTGGCAGACACAAAAATGTGGCTAGGATTTTGGAAGCCACAAAGTGTGGCAAAAGTTGGCAAAAAATAGACTCTATGACAAGTGGATCATATGGATAGTGAAGTGTGGCAGCTCCAAAGTGTGGCAAGAACCAAACACATGCCAAAATGTGGCTGGGAACCAAAAGTGGATTTATCCTAATGCAGAATTAAACTAGGCGGGTACTTTTGAAGCGTAGATTCTCGTGAGCTACATCAATTATTTGGGCCGGTGGGAGTAGTATTAACTAAGTGCACCAACAACTTTACTCTAAAACGATTGACAAATAGAAGAACAAGCAAGTAATTCAAACCCTACACAAGATATATTGATACAAGAAGTATGAACTGTGGAATGTAAAGGGCACCCAACAACGTATGAGCTCATCAGAAATGGCAAGCTCCACAAGCACTTCATACATCACTTGGGCCTCTTCAAAAGAGGTCAACACACCAACAACCATTGAACCGTCTAGGAGACAGTGGCCTCCATGAGTAACAAGTTCCTGCACTCTCACTCTAACCATGGAGAGCTCATATCAATGTATCAACCGCCCTGGATCCAACCACAACCTTTCTTCACTTAGTTGGGAGATTGAGAGAGGTGGTGAAAGATCGAGATGTTGCCTAGAGGGGGGGTGAATAGGAAATTACAAACTCTTGCGGATTTGTCTTGTAAAAATGTGGAATTAAACTAATGTTTAGTTTACAAGCACAAACTCTAAATATGCTAAGCTCAACTAAGTGTAACAATGGCAACTAGAGCTAAGCAAGATAGGCACAAGATATATGTAGCACAAGTGATAGCAAGATATATGTACTTCAAGCACGATGGCTATCACAAGGTAAGAGAGCTCGGGTATAGAAATAACCGAGGCACGCGGAGACGAGGATGTATTCCCGTGTTCCCTTGCTTTGCAACAAGGTACGTCATGTTTGGAGGAGTGGAGGTCCCACGAAGGATTCCCCGCCACGAAGGCTCACCCTATTCTCCACACCACGAAGGATAATGGCCCTTTCCTTATGGTTAGCTTTTCCTCCGCTCCGGAGATGGCAAGCTCCACAACCACTTCACAAGCTCCACGAAGGCCCGGGCCTCTTCACAATCTTCTTGAAGAGATCACCGGAGCACCAACCGCCAAGCCAACTAGGAGGTCTCCCTCCAAGAGTAACAAGCTCACGGTCTCTCACTCGAACTAATCGTGGTGGAGAACTCAACACTATGCAATGATGCAACGCAAGAACACTAGAGGTGTTCAAGTCCTTCACTCTCAAATCCCACCCAAACAACAAATGCTAGGATGAGATTGGAGAGGAAGAACAATGGGGAAAGTCAACAAAAGACTCCAAGATCTAGATCCCAAGAGTTCCCCTCACTTAGAGAAGAAATGGATTGGTGGAGGTTGTAGATCTAGATCTCCTCTCTTAGATCCCTCAAGAATGAGCAAGAATCATGGGAGGGAAGGGAGAGGAAGCAAGCTCAAGAGGTTCAACAATGGTGGTCAAAAACGTGCTAAAGAACCCTAGAAAACTGTTGGGGAAGAAGCCCCTTTTATAGCCCAAGGGGAGATATAACCGTTGGGGGCAGATCTGAGATATTTTCGTGCAGCCAGGTCCAAACCAAACCATCGGGCTGGGACCGGGCGCGGCGGAAAACCCGGTCAGACCGGCCGGGACCGGGCGCCCTGAAAGCCCAAACCGTCCGGTTGGCACCGGTGTGGAGCCGTCGTGTCGGACGGCCGGTGGGACAGCCCGCCACCGGGCCAAACATGAAAACATGGTTTACAAAAAACATGATAACTTTTGCATCCGGACTCCGATTTCGATGATCTTGGGCTTGTTGGAATCAGGACGACAAGCCCTACAACTTTATGCATAGAAACATCATTGTCCACCCATGGAGTAAAAACCATAAGATGAATGTTTGACCTATCTATAAAAGAGACACGGGTAAAACCTCCAAGCTTGAAAACGCAATAGAAGATGCATATGGATTCCGTTTTCGATGAACTTGGGCTTGTTGTAAAGCTAGCAACAAGCTCAAGAACCTCACACAGAGAAACACCAAGAAGCAATAGATTTATGGAATGCAAAGCATGCAAAGGGTTGAGCTCCCTAAGATGATGTGATCAAGTTACCCAACAAAGCCCCTCTTGATAGTGCGGCTATGTATCCTATAACCCGGTCTCCCAACAACCACCTTGAGACCGGTAAAAAAAACCTAGCAAGGCCATACCTTGCCTTGCGCATCCCGCTTGATCTTGATGATAGATCTTCAAGCTCAACTCAAGCCGGAATGCCTCACTTGATCATTGTTGCTTCGTGAAGACTCACAAATGCTCCCCATACACCATGATGGGAAAGCTCCATTGATGCACATCTTCATATGTCCATTATCACCAAAATGGACGGCAAGCTTCAAGCACATGATCCTCTTGAGATGCTCAGTCTTGAACTTGCCCAACTCAACCTTGATGACGATCACCACTTGACGTCATCCTCTCATGGGCTATATGAGATCTCACTTTTGATGCATGCCCATGGAAAGATACCTAACCCACATAGACAACACAAGGGAACATATATGATGGGTTAGTTCATAAAGCATAATTGACACGGCTTACCCTACCACATGACTTCTCGTGGCACATTCTTCATGCTTCATGTGTTGACCAAACTTGAATCTATTCTTCACTCTTTGTATTGGTCAACCTTGTATATATCTTCTCATGCTCTATCATACTATCTTGAGGCGTATATAGAATTCTTCATTTGCTTGCATGCTCTAAATCTTAGTCAACCATAGCTCAACTTATGAGACTATCATGACACTGACTTAGAGCCATAACTTGAATTCTTCACTTGGAATCAAGCACTTAAGATCTTGATCATTCATTGCTTATCACATAAGCTAGAGCATGGCTAATACTGAGTTCCACATAAGAACTCCATCTTCATTTCTTCTTCTTGATCATATCATATATATATATATCTTTAAATCGATGATCTTGATGCCAATACACAAGGTATATCTTTATCTTCATGGCATCCATACTTGAATCCAACACATGGACTACAAGTAGTACCCATGGAATATTCCTTCATATAAACTCAATGAAAACATTAGTCCATAGGGGTTGTCATTAATTACCAAAACCACACATAGGGGCAATATACCCTTACAATTTCCCCCATTTTGGTAATTGATGACAACCACCATAAGAGGGTTTATATAATGAATATTAGAGACAAGTACGCAACTTATCTGAGAATAAGTTGTATACGAGAGGTTGTATTTGATATGGTCAAGTAACACAAAGCTACTAACCCATATCAAAACCAACTCTACTCACACAACTACAACTAATGCAAGGGATGTGAGTAGGACCAATATATATAGAGCAAACTCCCCCACAATGTATGCGCGTGTGATGAACATGAATTCATTGCATACATTGTCAAGATTAACCTTTGGGACAATTTCCACTATATATATACAACCATGCAAGACATATAAATATGGAATGCATGAGAGGCAAAACACTTAAGCACAAACCAAACTTAAGTATAAAACCATTCCCTTAAACCCTCTAAACTTCTCCCCCATTGGCATCGAGTGCCAAAATGGGTGAAAAATTTAGAAAGCCAATATAATGCGAGTTCCTCCCCAAGGTGTGCACTTCTCATAATTTGAGTGGAATCAAATGCACATATCCAATGATGAATATTTGAAGGAAGTCAAACTATATTGAGGATCAAAGATTGCACAAGGATAACATGGTGAAGGAAGTTTTAACAAATAAAGCAAGCAATCAAAGATCCAATTGGACGAACAAAGATATCATGATAAGAGAGATATAATGCTCTAAATAAAAATAAGGAAGCACCCCAAGGTTCGTGCATAATTTATAATGTTTGCAATTGAATACAATATGCATAAACATGGAATCCTCACTCCCTTTATATCATTTAGAACACAACCAAGATAAAGATAATATGCTTATCAAGAATAACTTGAATCCAACAATTACGAGATATGAGTGCATGAAGAAAAACAAGTAGACCAAGCACTCATAAATCTTCTTTACCAACACAATAAAAACAAAAGGGTAAAAGATGGTTGGCAAAGAACAAGGATATCAAGATGATGGATTAACGCTCTCATGTATATAAGTTTCTAAAGTGGACATAGTGATCCATAAAGAAACATGCACACACAAGAGGTTAACGAAATAAATAAGACAAGATATCCAAGATGAAGTCATAAATATACCAAGAATGTTTGCTTAAAAGGCATATATAGCCTATGGCTTCCAATTTTTCATTTATGGTATATAAATGAGCTTCAACAAAGAGAATCTCAAAGACATCACAACTAACGATAAGGGATAAAGCTAGTTGGAATATTTTGAGAGAGGCAACAAGTATCACAAATATGGATTTACTTCGCAGTTTCATCAAAATTGCATATAAGAGTTCTTTGAGGAATTGATATGCAATAAATTGCTAGAGGGCATATTTGGGTGGGTGAATCATGAGCATGATTTATATATATATATCCCCATCATATGCATCTTCTCAAATTACTCAAATGTACAATATGAAGTTTTCTTTAAAAAGAATTTTTCAAGAATCGCAATATCTTCGAAATAAATAATTTCATGCCAAGATGCAACCTACAAGAGGTTGGATGTTATAGGAGAATGCATGAATAAGATACTTTACCGAGATAGCAATGGCATGATGTAGTAGATAAGAGTTCATTCATCATCCTAGCTTGACTCCAATTATCATATGGTGACAACACCTTCCTTATAGATGAGACAAGCCTCCATTGCATCTCCAATGTACCTAAAACATTATTCAAGTACATCTTGGTCCCCAAACTTATTGGGTCCAAAATGGTTAGACTAACCACAATACATAGGATACACTCCATATCAATATGTGCATATTTAGATGAAATTTGAATTTCATGCACATCTTAGCCATTTAGGATTTGATGGAGTATACCCTATATAATGGATCGAGAAAGAAAGCATGCTAAGAATATAAACAAATTACATATAAGCACGCATAAAGACTTTAAAGATCCAAGGAAAATATACTTTGGACAAAACACAAAATGAATTGAAGAAGGCATAAAGATGCGACCAAACAAATTTGTTGTCCAAAATATATCAAAGACGCAAATCACAAAAGATTTGTTCAACAAAATTCAACAAATGAACTAAGAAGGAACCATTGAGCATAAAGGATGAAATAAAGCAAACATGCTCAAGGATTTATCTCATTCAAGCAAATAAATCATGTAAGAAGGAATGAGATAGCATACTCCCAAAAAGAGCAAGGTTCGAACAAATAAACCAAACCCTCTACACTTTTCACAATGGCACAATGTACCGTAAAGAAAATGTTTGTCTTCCAAAACAAATACTTGATATGAATCAAGAGAATTTATCAAAAGATTTTTCAAAGGGACAAGGAAGACACATGGGAGCAACAAAGATTTCTTGGAAATAAAATAAGTAAATAAGAAGCAATCCAAGGTGAAGATGATCCATGAATTCAACCACATACAAGGTTATCAATTGTCAAAGACAATGAGTATATTGAAAATAATTTTCGGTGGTGAATTGATAATGATACTAAGGATCAACTTCACAATAAAAGGCATAGGATAAGTATATAGAATTAAGCACTATGCACGGATGAAGATTCTTGATAGCTTCAACTAGTCAAACAATCACGCACAACAATGATTAGAATAACATGAAGCAAACGGTGTCCCAAATAAGATATAGAGATATGTATTTGAGGAAATACCGTACCAAGAATTTCTTACTCAAACAAGAACCCATAAGATGAGCTAATAAAAGTTTTTCAAAAGAAATGGAGCTTTTTTGAGCAAACATGCCACCTAGGATCAAGATAATTACGTGTATCAACTCCAAGTGGCATAACCTCATATGTTCACATTTTCTTAGGCTTGTGATATGTACAAAACATATTACTCCCCCATAATGTGATAAAACATTTCTTCTAAACAAGAGGCAACTAAAATTCAACTAGAGATGATTAATGGACATTTAGAATTTGAATTTCTCATGAGTATGACACGCCACATAGTGACTAGATAATATTGCAATATCAACACTAAGTGGTGGTACCCCCATACACACATTTTAAAGAAAGAGAGATGCACAATGCATATCACTCCCCCAAAATGGGATGTTCCATTAATCACTCAAAGAGAGCCAAATAAGATGTCATCAAGATGCATTAGGCTCACAACAATACACAAGTATATGATGAGTCAAACAAACATACTTGAATACACAAGATAGGCAAGTAAGACTCAACACATACAAACACATATTTGATACAAAACCAAACATGCAAAGGGGCAAGTAACTTACAATGAATATGAAGAGTTGAAGTATAAGTTACCGCAAGGAGGAACATTAGATATAAGATATAGATAATGATCCATACGACTTGGCTTGGTCAAAATAATATATGAAGATCCCTTAATTCTTCATGAATTAGCCAAGTCTCCAATGACCTCCATATGCACCTATTGATCACGTTTGAGATTGTTGGTCCCCAACCAAGTTGGGTCCTAAGAGGTTAGTCACAATAGGCTTGGCAACCCAAATGGTTCTTTTCTTGAAGCCACTTTGAGTTCCAACAAATTTGGCAAACACATTGCCATCCTTATCCTTACCAAGAGAATAATCATTATCAACAATGATAGGGTTGGATAAGGTACCACTTAAACATGAAGAAGCAAAGTGCCCCTTCACACGGCATAGCAAGTGTTCCTTTCTCTTCTTTATTGATTTCTTCTCTTGGGGAACAATATCTTGATTCTTCTTGGGAAGTGGCCTATCTTCAACTTGAGGTCGAGCTTGAGCTTGACCTTGACCTTGTGGCCGTTTCCCTTGTTGTTTCTCACTCAAGTGCTTCTTCTTCTTCAATGGACATGATCTAACATGATGCCCTTCAACCTTGCACTTGAAGCAAACCATCTTGGCCGGATCCTTGACTTTGTCTTGGCCCTTCTTCTTGTTGCTCTTGCTCTTGGACTTGTTCTTGTTATTGGAGTTGAATCCAAGTCCACTCTTGTCATTGGGGGATTGTTGCACACTTACATCTTGTCAAGTGCGGATTTCCCTTCATGACGCTTTTCAAAGTCTTTCTTTAAAGAAAGGACTTGGGCCTCGAGCTCTTTGATTTCCTCTACATGGTTAGTAGAAATACAAGTACTAGAGGAAGTAGAAGCTTCATTGTTAGAGCAACAAGGCAAAGCAAGTAATCCAACCCAAGGTGTATCACTAGTTTGACTAGATGGATTACAAAGGACTAGCACATGGCAATATAGCATTTGTAGTAGAGATTGTGCTAATGTCCACATGAGGCTCACAAGATGTTACCTTAGTGATACTAGCCTCATGAGCTAACTTTAGCCCATCATAGGAAATTAGAAGGTCATCATGAGAGCCCGAGAGATTTTTATGACTTTCTTACAATTCCCTATAATAGCTAGTTAGCAACTCAAGTTGAGCCCTTAACTCAACATTCTCCTTTAAGATAGATGCTTCACAAGAAATAGAGTTAGTAGCACAAGCATCAACAATAGTTTTCTCATTTTCATGCATATAGGATTCAAATTTTTGTGTGAGCATAAAATTAGTATGCTTATCATCTTTTAGCTCATGCTTGAGGAGAGTGAATCTCATTTGCCCATTTTCAACATGGGACTCCAACTCCACTATGGTTTCCCTATATTTACTCAAGGTATCCATAGAGTGTTCGAGATTAGCACGAGCTTCTTTATTACCATGAAGAGAAGCATATACCATTGCCATATTATGCACCAAGATATTATATTCTTCATCATTATCGTCATCATTAGAGGAAGTGTTAGGAGTCAAAGTAGGAGATACCTTTGATCCATTTGCCATAAGGCACATGTGCATACCGGAGGATGAAGATGAAGAAATTATTGAATCCTCATTTGAAAACATGTCTTGATCCATAGAGTGTTCGGTTTCCTCTACATTGTTAGTCAACAAACAACTAGAGGAAATAGAAGCATTTTGATTATGGGAGCAAGACAAGGCAAGCATATCATCATGGGATTTATGTAAGCAATTTACACATGATATGCGAGGACTATCAACACAAGCATGTAGATTATTTTCAATGCTAGATGTGTTTAAGTCCAAAGAGGAAGCATTGCAATGGGATAGAGATGAAGAATCATCACTATTGAGCACAATATCAACATTGTAATTTTCCTCACCACTCACCATATCATTACCTCGTGTCTTGCTACACGTTGGTGAAGTGGAAGAAGATGAGCACTCATCACGACCGGAGGTGGAAGCAACTTGGAGCTCTTCATGATGTGGAGGAAAGAGAGCTCCTCGGAGTCACTACCAACCAAATAAGAAGTGGATCCACCAAACATTTCCTTAAGCTTGATCCACATCTCATGAGACGATTTTCGCTTTATATATATCAAGAACCTATGAAAATCTGGTCTCAAAGAGAATACAAGCTCATTAGATACTAGAGCTTCAAGATGTAAGTTTTTCTCATCCTCTAAAGATAGATTTTGAGGGTCCATCGGAGGAGAAAAACCTACATCTAGAAATTGCTCAATGTTTGGACACAAGGTCCGAAGGTTGCAAAGCAAGCAATTTCACCACAAAAGATAATTTGTGCCAGCAAAGATAATTGTGTCATTGTGCACTAAATTACTAGCCGACATCTTTACTCTCAAGGCGGTGAAGCCTTAAACAAGGAGAGACCTTGCTATGATACCAATTGAAAGATCGAGATGTCGCCTAGAGGGGGGTGAATAGGCAATTACAAACTCTTGCGGATTTGTCTTGTAAGAATGCGGAATTAAACTAATGTTTAGTTTACAAGCACAAACCCTAAATATGCTAAGCTCAACTAAGTGTAACAATGGCAACTAGAGCTAAGCAAGATAGGCACAAGATATATGTAGCACAAGTGATAGCAAGATATATGTACTTCAAGCACGATGGCTATCACAAGGTAAGAGAGCTCGGGTATAGAAATAACCGAGGCACGCGGAGACGAGGATGTATTCCCGTGTTCCCTTGCTTTGCAACAAGGTACGTCACGTTTGGAGGAGTGGAGGTCTCATGAAGGATTCCCCGCGCCACGAAGGCTCACCCTATTCTCCGAACCACACCCACGAAGGATAATGGCCCTTTCCTTATGGTTAGCTTTTCCTCCGCTCCGGAGATGGCAAGCTCCACAACCACTTCACAAGCTCCACGAAGGAGAAGCCGGGCCTCTTCACAATCTTCTTGAAGAGATCACAGAGCACCAACCGCCAAGCCAACTAGGAGGTCTCCCCCCAGAGTAACAAGCTCACGGTCTCTCACTCGAACTAATCGTGGTGGAGAGCTCAACACTATGCAATGATGCAAAGCAAGAACACTAGAGGTGTTCAAGTCCTTCACTCTCAAATCCCACCCAAACAACAAATGCTAGGATTAGATTGGAGGAAGAACAATGGGAAAAGTCAACAAAAGACTCCAAGATCTAGATCCCAAGAGTTCCCCTCACTTAGAGAAGAAATGGATTGGTGGAGGTTGTAGATCTAGATCTCCTCTAGATCCCTCAAGAATGAGCAAGAATCATGGGAGGGAAGGGAGAGGAAGCAAGCTCAAGAGGTTCAACAATGGTGGTCAAAAAAGTGCTAAAGAACCCTATAAAACTGTTGGGGAAGAAGCCCCTTTTATAGCCCAAGGGGAGATATAACCGTTGGGGGCAGATCTGAGATATTTTCGTGCAGCCAGGTCCAAACCGGGCCAAACCGGGCCTGGGACCGGCCGCCGAAAAACCGGTCAGACCGGGCCAGGACCGGCGCCCAAGCCCAGAAACGTCCGGTTGGCACCGGTGTGGGAGCCGGTCTGTGCCGGACGAGCCGGTCAGACAGCCAGCCCCCGGGCCAAACATGAAAACATGGTTTACAAAAAACATGATAACTTTGCATCCGGACTCCGATTTCGATGATCTTGGGCTTGTTGGAATCAGGACGACAAGCCCTACAACTTTATGCATAGAAACATCATTGTCCACCCACGGAGTAAAAACCATAAGATGAATGTTTGACCTATCTATAAAAGAGACACGGGTAAAACCTCCAAGCTTGAAAACGCAATAGAAGATGCATATGGATTCCGTTTTCGATTTGGGCTTGTTGTAAAGCTAGCAACAAGCTCAAGAACCTCACACAGAGAAACACCAAGAAGCAATAGATTTATGGAATGCAAAGCATGCAAAGGGTTGAGCTCCCTAAGACGATGTGATCAAGTTACCCAACCGAAAGCCCCTCTTGATAGTGCGGCTATGTATCCTATAACCCGGTCCCAACAACCACCTTGAGACGGTAAAGGAAAACCTAGCAAGGCCATACCTTTGCCTTGCATCCCGCTTGATCTCGATGATAGATCTTCAAGCTCAACTCAAGCCGGAATGCCTCACTTGATCATTGTTGCTTCGTGAAGACTCACAAATGCTGCCCCATACACCATGATGGGAAAGATCCATTGATGCACATCTTCATATGTCCATTATCACCAAAATGGACGGCAAGCTTCAAGCACATGATCCTCTTGAGATGCTCAGTCTTGAACATGCCCAACTCAACCTTGATGACGATCACCACTTGACGTCATCCTCTCATGGGCTATATGAGATCTCACTTTTGATGCATGCCCATGGAAAGATACCTAACCCACATAGACAACACAAGGGAACATATATGATGGGTTAGTTCATAAAGCATAATTGACACGGCTTACCCTACCACATGACTTCTGTGGCACATTCTTCATGCTTCATGTGTTGACCAAACTTGAATCTATTCTTCACTCTTTGTATTGGTCAACCTTGTATCTTCTCATGCTCTATAATACTATCTTGAGGCGTATATAGAATTCTTCATTTTCTTGCATGCTCTAAATCTTAGTCAACCATAGCTCAACTTATGAGACTATCATGACACTGACTTAGAGCCATAACTTGAATTCTTCACTTGGAATCAAGCACTTAAGATCTTGATCATTCATTGCTTATCACATAAGCTAGAGCATGGCTAATACTGAGTTCCACATAAGAACTCCATCTTCATTTCTTCTTCTTGATCATATCATATATATATCTTTAAATCGATGATCTTGATGCCAATACACAAGGTATATCTTTATCTTCATGGCATCCATACTTGAATCCAACACATGGACTACAAGTAGTACCTATGGAATATTCCTTCATATAAACTCAATGAAAACATTAGTCCATAGGGGTTGTCATTAATTACCAAAACCACACATAGGGGCAATATACCCTTACAGATGGACAAAGGTCAAGAAATAGGGGAAATCTCATATCCAAGTCTCCCTCTCGTGGGGGAAGAAGACCCTCTTTTATATGCCCAAAAAAATTGCATGTTTCCCTTCGTACAACCAGCTTGAACAGCCTGGGCCAATGTATGGTGTTCTCCCTGAGCTTTTAAAAGGATAGAGATGGTAGCTTGGAGGTGAATAGGTTCTACAAATTTTCTTTATAATCTCTTGCACTTTTAGGCTATGTGGAAATATAAGTGAGCCTAATGTAATCTATGTGAGGCAACCTAGACGATGAAGGTACTTCAAGTACGAAGCCTATCACAAATATGAATACACAAGTAAAGAGCTCGGATAGAAATAACCGAACCACGCCAGAGACAAAAATGTATTCCCGTGTTTACTTCGTTCTTGGGAGGAAGGTACATCACGTTGGAGAGATGTTAAATCCCGCAAAGGGTTCCCAAAACCACGAAGTCTCACCTTCTTCTCTATAGCATATCCCACGAAGGAATAGCTCACTCACTAGTGGTAGAACTTAAGGCAGTCTGTAAATCCACAGCCCGAATACTTCCCGGTGACCCTAGCTGCCTAGAGTTTCCCACGAATCTAAGAGTAACAAGCTTGCTCGATGAACTCAAGGGGAATGTAGTTTGGCTCAATCGGATTGTAGATCAAGACCTCCTCTTTATTTCCCCAAAGGAATTTGAGTTTGGTTGGATGAAATGGGAGATCCTCAAACTTTTTGGTGCTCAAGAATGGAGGGGGATAGAGAGAAATATTACACTCTGGAGCTGGTAAAACTACCCCTTCGAAGAAGGAGTGGCTTTTATAGCCTCCTGAAGAAAAAAAGCTGTTTGGGCACGGAGTTGGAGCCATCTGTTCCTGGTCCAATAGGAATGGACAGGGAACCGACAACTTCAGCTGCAGAACATATTAGACCGGACTAGGGACCGGAGGCTCCAGTTGTAGAGCCGGTTAAACCGCCCGGGCACCGAACCAGCCCTAGGACGGTGATACGTCTCAAACGTATCTATAATTTCTGATGTTCCATGCTAGTTTTATGACAATACCTACATGTTTTGTTCACACTTTATATCGTTTTGATGCATTTTCCGGAACTAACCTATTGACGAGATGCCGAAGTGCCGTTCCTGTTTCTGCTGTTTTTGGTTTCGAAATCCTAGTAAGGAAATATTCTCGATTGGACGAAATCAAGGCCCAGTGTCTTATAATTCCACGAAGCTTCCGGAACACCGGAGAGGGCCGGAGGAGAGGCCGGGCCACCACACGGTGGCGGCGCGGCCCAAGGGGCGCCCCCTGTGTGTGGGTCCCCGGACCTTCCGACTCGACTCTTCGCCTATAAGATGCCTCGTGACCTAAATCTTCGACACGGATAAGCCACGATACGAGAAAAGTTCCAGAGCCGCCGCCACAAGATTCGGGGACAAAGTCTCTGTTCCGGCACGCCGCGGGGATGCCCCGGAAGGCATCTCCATCGACACCACCGCCATCTCCATCGACGCTGCTGCTCCCATGATGAGGAGGGAGTAGTTCTCCCTCGAGGCTAAGGGCTGTACCGGTAGCTATGTGGTTAATCTCTCTCTCTCATGTACCCCAATACAATGATCTCATGAATTGCTTTGCATGATTGAGATCCATATGATGAGCTTTGTATCGCTATTAGTCTATGTGCTACTCATGTGATGTTATTAAAGTAGTCTATTCCTCCTTCATGGTGTAATGGTGACATGTGTGCATCGTGTAGTTCTTGGCGTAGGTTATGATCATAATCTCTTGTAGATTATGGAGTTAATTATTACTATGATAGTATTGATGTGATCTATTCCCCTTTCATAGTGTAATGGTGACAGTGTGTATGCTATGTTAGTTCTCGGTTTAAATTGCAAAGATCTATTATGCTCTAAGGTTACTTAAATATGAATCTGAATGTTGTGGCTTATTAACTACGGCTTGGGGAGCTCTTGTAGCCCTACACAATGAATGGTGTTTGTCATCCAACAAAAGAGTGTATGTAGCACAAATGAGGAGAAGTTATTTATTTATTATGTGATCAATGTTGAGAGTGTCCACTAGTGAAAGTATGATCCCTAGACCTTGTTTCCAATACTTGCAAACACCGCTTACTTACTTTCTCTGCATGTTTACTCGTTGCCATATTTATTTCAGATTGTTATTACCACTCATATTCATCTATACCACCGTGATACGACTCCAACGTATCTATAATTTCCGATGTTCCATGCTGTTTATGACAATACCTACATGTTTTGTTCACACTTTATATCGTTTTGATGCATTGGAACTAACCTCTCGAGAGATGCCGAAGTGCCGTTCTGTTTTCTCATTTTGGTTTCAGAAATCCTAGTAAGCAAATATTCTCGGAATTGGACGAAATCAACGCCCAGCATCTTAGAATTCCACAAAGCTTCCAGAACACCCGAGAGCCACCAGAGGAGAGCCAGGGGGCCCACACCACCAGGCGGCGCGGCCAGGGGGGTGGCGCTATAGTCTGGCTCCACCGAGCCTCCTCAGAGCCCTTTCGCCTATATAAAGCCCCGGCCTAAATCTTCGATACGAAAAGCCACGTACGAGAAACCTTCCAGAGCGCCATATCGCGAAGCCAAGATCTGGGGGACAGGAGTCTCTATTCCGGCCGCCGCCGGACGGAAGTGCCCCGGAAGGCTTCTCCATCGACATCACCCCCATCTTCACCGCCATCTCCATCAACGCTGCTGCTCCCATGATGAGGAGGGAGTAGTTCTCCCCCGGGGCTAAGGGCTGTACCGGTAGCTATGTGGTTAATCTCTCTCTCTCTGTACTCCAATACAATGATCTTATGAGATGCCTTACATGGTTGAGATCTATATGATGAGCTTTGTATCGCTACTAGTCTATGTGCTACTCATGTGATGTTATTAAAGTAGTCTATTCCTCCTGCATGGTGTAATGGTGACAGTGTGTGCATCGTGTGGTTCTTGTCGTAGATTATGATCATAATCTCTTGTAGGTTATGGAGTTAATTATCGCTATGATAGTATTGATGTGATCTACCCCCCTCATAGTGTAATGGTGACAGTGTGTATGCTATGTTAGTACTCGGGCTATTTTGCAAAGATCTATTATGCTCTAAGGTTACTTAAATATGAATGATGAATGTTGTGGCGCTTGTTAACTCCGGCTTGAGGGAGCTCTTGTAGCCCTACACAACGAATGGTGTTTGTCATCCAACAAAAGAGTGTATGTAGCACAAATGAGAGAAGTTATTATTTATTATGCGATCAATGTTGAGAGTGTCCACTAGTGAAAGTATGATCCCTAGGCCTTGTTTCCAATACTGCAAACACCGCTTACTTACTGTTCTGTTGCATGTTTACTTGCTGCCATATTTTATTCAGATTACTATTACCACTCATATACATCCATACTACTTGTATTTCACTATCTCTTCGAACTAGTGCACCTATACATCGACATGTGTATTAGGTGTGTTGGGGACACAAGAGACTTCTTGTATCATGATTGCAGGGTTGCTTGAGAGGGATATCTTTGACCTCTTCCTCCCTGAGTTCGATAAACCTTGGGTGATCCACGTAAGGGAAAACTTGATGTTGTTCTACAAACCTCTGCTCTTGGAGGCCCAACACTACAGGGAAAAAGCGTGAATAGACATCAAGCTATTTTTTCTGGCGCCGTTGCGGGGAGGAAAGGTAAAAGGCACTCATACTCCGGTCCCAGGTAACTAAGTTATTTTCTGTTTCCGTTATAAGTGCTCGAAGCTATTTCCTTTAGATCCTGCAATTGCATCTTTTGGTTTCTTGTTTACACTAGTTAGGCATAATGGAAAGCAACAGTGAGCTTCTTATTCTATTTCCTGAGTTAAGACATGGATTGTTTGCTGCGAAAATTAAAAAACCTATGGAATCTTATTTGCATGCTAGTAGCAATGATATTAGTATGAACGCTTTGAACACCATTATTGCTAATGATATGGAAAATTCTAAGCTTGGGGAAGCTGGTTTTGATGAGCATGACATTTTTAGTCCCCCAAGCATTGAGGAGAAAATTTTCTTTGATGATACTTTGCCTCCTATTTATGATGATTATAATGATAGTGGTCTTTTGGTGCCGCCTACTATGGAGAGTAAATTTTATTATGATTATACTATGCCTCCTACACTTGATGAGAATGATAATGATAGCTACTTTGTTGAATTTGCTCCCACTACAATTAATAAGAATGACTATGCTTATGTGGAGAGTAATAATTTTATGCATGTGGCTCATGACAAGAATGCCTTATGTGATAGTTATATTGTTGAGTTTGTTCATGATGCTACTGAAAGTTATTATGAGAGAGGAAACATGGTTATATGCATCTTAATAATATTAAGTTTCCCTCTTTATGTTGAGAATCTTGAAATTGCGCTTGTGTTGCTTTTCTATGCTTGCCACTTTGTTCTTCATGAATTTATTTGTGTACAAGATTCCTTTTCATAGGAAGTGGGTTAGGCTTAAATGTGTTTTGAATTTGCTTCTTGATGCTCTCTTTTGCTTCAACTCTTATTTCTTAGGGAGTGCATTAAAATTGCTGAGCCCATCTTAATGGCTATAAAGAAAGAACTTCTTGGGAGATAACCCATGTGTTTATTTTACTACAGCACTTTTGTTTTATATTTGTGTCTTGGAAGTTGTTTACTACTGTAGCAACCTCTCATTATCATGTTTTTGTGCCAAGTAAAGTCTCTATGGTAAAGTTGATGCTAGATTTGGATTGCTTCTCGTTCTTTGTCTGTCACGAATTTGCGCAGAACTCTCTGTAGGTAACTCAGAAAAATCTGCAAAATTACGTGTGTGATCCTCAGATATGTACGCAACTTTCATTAGTTTTGAGTTTTTCCGTTTGAGCAATTTAAGTGCCCCTGCAAAATTCGTCTTTACGGACTGTTCTTTTGACAGATTCTGCATTTTATTTCGCATTGCCGCTTTTGCTATGTTGAATGAGTTTCTTTGTTCCATTAACTTTCAGAAGCTTTGTGCGATGTCCATAAGTGTTAAGAATGATTGTGTCACCTCTGAACATGTGAATTTTTATTATGCACTAACCCTCTAATGAGTTTGCTCTAAGTTTGGTGTGAAGGAAGTTTTCAAGGGTCAAGAGAGGAGGATGATATACTATGATCAAGAAGAGTGAAAAGTCTACGCTTGGGATGCCCCGGTGGTTCATCCCTGCATATTTTAAGAAGACTCAAGCATCTAAGCTTGGGGATGCCCAAGGCATCCCCTTCTTCATCGACAACTTATCATGTCACTTCTAGTGAAACTATATTTTATTCATCACATCTTATGTACTTTACTTAGAGCGTCTGTGTGCTTTTATTTTCGTTTTGTTATTTTCATTCTCTGAATAAATCCATGCTCATGTGTGGGAGAGAGACACGCTCCGCTTTTTCATATGAAAACTAGTGTTCTTTATTTTTGCTTTTAATGTTCAAGGGCGAAAGTTGATCGCTTCACTTGTTGCTATTTGGTTGGAATCAGAAAATGCTTCATATGGTCTTGAATAATTTGATACTTGGCAATTGTTTTGAGCTCTCATAGATCATGTTTAAGCTCTTGCATCATGTAGTTTAATCTATTAATGGAGAACTACCGTAGAGCTTGTTTAATTTGGTTTGCATGATTGGTCTCTCTAAGTCTAGATATTTTCTGGTAAAAGTGTTTGAGCAACAAGGAAGACAGTGTAGAGTTTTATAACGCTTGCAATTTGTTCTTATGTAAGTTTTGATGTATCGGTTTATACTTGTGTTTGCTTCAAATAATCTTGCTAGCCAAAGCCTTGTACTGAGAGGGAATACTTCTCGTGCATCCAAAACCTTGAGCCAAAACCTATGCCATTTGTGTCCACCATATCTACCTACTATGTGGTATTTCTGCCATTCCAAGTAAATACTTCATGTGCTACCTTTAAACAATTCAAAAGCTATTATCTCTAATTTGTGTCAATGTTTTATAGCTCATGAGGAAGTATGTGGTGTTTTATCTTTCGATCTTGTCATTTACTTGACAGGACTTTCACAATGGACTAGTGGCTCATCCGCTTATCCAATAATTTTGCAAAAAGCTGGCAATGGGGTTCCCATCCCCAATTAATTAACTTGCATTAATAATTCTCTTCACATGTTTTGCTCTATCAGTAAGCAATTTAAATTTGCAAATAGACACTCCTCCATGGTATGTGAATGTTGGAAGGCACCCGAGGATTCGGTTAGCCATGGCTTGTGTAAGCAAAGGTTGGGGGAGTGTCATCTAATAAATAAAACTAAAGTACATGTGTAAACAAAAGAGAAGAGGGATGATCTACCTAGCTGGTAGAGATAACGTCCTTCATGGGAGCCGCTCTTGAAAGTCTGGTTGATAAGGTAGTTAGAGTATACATTACCATTCGTTGACAACAACAAACACCTCTCAAAATTTTACTTTTATGCTCTCTACATGATTTCAAAACTTGAAAAGCTCTAGCACATGATTTAATCCCTGCCCTCTGCGAAGGGCCTATCTTTTACTTTATGTTGAGTCGGTTTACCCATTTCCTTCCATCTTAGAAGCAAACACTTGTGTCAACTGCATTGATTCTTACATACTTGCTTATTTGCATTCATCATATTACTCTATGTTGACAATTATCCATGAGATATGCATGTTGAAAGTTGAAAGCAACTGCTGAAACTTATATCTTCCTTTGTGTTGCTTCGATGCCTTTACTTTGAATTTATTGCTTATGAGTTAGCTCTTATGCAAGGCTTGTTGATGCTTGTCTTGAAAGTACTATTCATGAAAAGTTTTGCTATACGATTCATTTGTTTAGTCATCATCTCTTTGATTAGCAATCCATTGCTTTGAATCACTTCATTCATGTCATATGCTTTACAATAATGTTGATCAAGATTATGATGGTAGCATGTCACCTCAGAAATTATTTGTGTTATCGTTTACCTACTCGAGGAGTAGGAACTAAGCTTGGGATGCTTGATACGTCTCCAACGTATCTATAATTCTGATTTCCATGCTTGTTTTATGACAATACCTACATGTTTTGTTCACACTTTATATCGTTTTGATGCATTTTCCGAAACTAACCTATCGACGAGATGCCGAAGTGCAGTTCTGTTTTCTTGTTTTGGTTTTGAAATCCTAGTAAGGAAATATTCTCGGAATTGGACGAAATCAACGACATCTTAGAATTCCACGAAGCTTCCAGAACACCCAGAGCCACTCGAGGAGAGCCGGGGGGCCCACACCAAGGCGGCGCGGCAGGGGGTGGGCGCGCCGATAACCCACAAGTATAGGGGATCGCAACAGTCTTCGAGGGAGTATTACCCAATTTATTGATTCGACACAAGGAGACAAAGAATACTTGTAAGCCTTAACACAGGTTGTCAATTCAGTTGCACAACAGACTTGCTCGCAAGAGTTTATCGGTAGTAACAGTTTATGGTAGTGAAATAGCGAAATAATGACGGTGAAATAAAGACAGCAATGAGTGATTATAGTAACAGAGGATTAAAATACGTAGGCACAGGGACGGATTTAACGGGCATTGCATGGATGAGAGAAACTCATGTAACAATCAAAGCATGGGCATTTGCAGATAATAATAAACGGTATCCAAGTACTAATCAATCAATAGGCATGTGTTCCATATATAGTCGTACGTGCTCGCAATGAGAAACTTGCACAACATCTTTTGTCCTACCGCCGGTGGCAGCCGGGCCTCTAGGGAAACTCTTGGATATTAAGGTACTCCTTTTAATAGAGTACCGGAGCAAAGCATTAACACTCGTGAACACATGTGATCCTCACATCACTACCATCCCCTCCGGTTGTCCCGATTCTTGTCACTTGGGGCCATTGGTTCCGGACACATGTGTATACAACTTGCAGGTAAGATCATAAACAACGAATATCTTCATGAATCAATAACATGTTCAGATCTGAGATCATGGCACTTGGGCCCTAGTGACAAGCATTAAGCATAACAAGTTGCAACAATATCATAAAAGTGACATCTGGATACTAGGCACTATGCCCTAACAATCTTATGACTATTACATGACCAATCTCATCCAATCCCTACCATCCCCTTCAGCCTACAGCGGGGGAATTACTCACACATGGATGGGGAAACATTGCTGGTCGATGGAGAGGCGTTGGCGGTGATGGCGGTGAAGATCTCCTCAATTCCCGTCCGGCGGAGTGCCAGAACGAGACTTCGGCTCCCGAGACGGATTTTCGCGATGTGGCGGCTCTCTGGAGGGTTTCGGCGACTTCGACTTCTCCCGTGCGTTTTCAGTGAAACCAATAAGTAGTCCGAAGGGGGCGTCGGAGGCCGGCCGAGGGGCCACACCATAGGGCCGCGCGGGCCCCCTGGGTGGCGCCGCCATATGGTGTGGGACCCTCGGGCCTCCACCTCCTTTGCCCTTCTGGCTCCGTCAATATTTTGGTAAAATAGGGCCATCTGAAGAAATTCCGAGGATTTTCCCGAAAGTTGGATTTCCACAAAAACGAGACACGAGCAATTCTGCTGAGCGTTTGTCCGTGTTAGTTGTATCCAAATACACAAATTAGAGGCAAAACAATAGCAAAAGTGTTCGGGAAAGTAGATACGTTTTGGACGTATCAACTCCCCCAAGCTTGGTTATTGCTTGTCCTCAAGCAATTCAGTTAACAACTGAGCGATAAAAGAACTTTCACGAACACATTTGCTCATATGATGTATATATTCTCATGCTATGGCTAATACTTAAGCAGTTCATAATGAGATACATGCAAATAAGATCATCCAACAGCCATGCCAATCATGAAGAGGTACCAAAAATTAATAATAAACACCATGAATCATGTATATAAGCAGGATTGCAATGTTCATAAGAGAGTATGATAAAGTGGTATCTCGCTTGCCTGTATTTGATCGGCAAAACATAAATGCCGAGGCACCTCTTGAGTTCATGGAAAGACTAGAAGTAGTGATTGTCAAAGATAAAAGCATCAAAGTTATACCACAATCAATCATATTTTGAGACAAGCATATTATACTAAGAATGACGGTTGTGCTCTCAAGACAGTGCTCAAAGAAAGAATGGAGACACAACATAAAAGTAAAAGATTGACCCTTCGCGAGGAGGAGCGAGGGATTAACATGCGCTAGAGCTTTTCATTTGTAAAGCAGGAGTAAAATTATTTTGAGAGGTGTTTGTTGTTGTCAACGAATGGTAATGGGTACACTAACTACCTCATCAACCGGACTCACAAGAGCGGCTCCCATTTTATTTATTTTTGGTTGGCACTCCTTCCAACCTTTCTTTCACAAACCATGGCTAACCAAATCCTCGGGTGCCTGCCAACAATCACATACCATGAAGGAGTGCCTTTTTATTTAAGTTTTATTATGATGATGACACTCCCCCCAACCTTTGCTTACACAAGCCATGGCTAACCGAATCCTTCGGGTGCCGTCCAACAATCACAAACCATGGAGGAGTGTCTATTTAAGTTAATTAATTCGGGACTGGGAATCCCATTGCCAGCTCTTTTTGCAAAATTATTGGATAAGCGGATGTGCCACTAGTATATGAGAGTCCGTCAAAAGTAAATGACAAGGTTGAAAGCTAAACACCACATACTTCCTCATGAGCTATGAAACATTAACACACATTGAGAAGCATTTTGAAAGTTTTAAAGGTAGCGCATGAGAATTTACTTGGAATGGTTTGAAATGCCATGCATAGGTATTTATGGTGGACACTTTGGAACAACTTGGTTTTCAGGTGTTTGGAAAGCGGCGTCACCGCTCAGTACAAGTGAAGGCTAGCAAAAGACTAGGAGCGACAAATCAAGAGAGCAAGAATTGTCATAATCATGCTTGCGGCAAAATAAATTAACGGAGGCATAAAAGTGATACAAGAACTCTGAAGCAATATAAGTCATCGAGGCTTAATTGACTTTTTGTTCAGTCATACGCATGCGTGAGCATGTGCTAAGTCGATATAAATGAATTATTCAGAGGAGGATACCACAATGCCATACTTACTTATGAATAAAACAATGCAAGCAAATATCCATGACATGCTACTCATATTAATAAATTGGAACTAAACATGAGAGATCATGAACTACTAGACTTTCTCAAATAACATATACCTCACATGAACCAACTAAGCATGCTCATATGGATGAGTATATGTACAAAAATGAAAGCAAATAGAGTTCATACCAGCCTCTCACCACAATCAGATTGTCGTAGATCGTCATCATTGCCTTTTCACTTGTGTAGCTTGGATAATATGAAATGAAAACCATGCTCCAGCCACCGAAGACCATTGAACTCATGATGAACTTTACAAACCAAAGAAGAACAGAAAATATTTTTGGTGTTTTCGAATTAGAAACAAGAACGAAAGAAAATAAGCAAACAAAGCAAAATCTTTTTGGGTTTTCTTATAGCAAACTAACGATAGCAAATAAAGCAAACTAAGAGCAAGGTACCAAATAAACAAATGGTGAAGAGAAACAACAGAAATATTTTTGGTCTTTTTGTGTTTTAGGAAAGAAACAAAGCGAAAACAAAAGAATGCAAACTAACGAAACACAGAAAGCGGATGACAGAAATCTGCCAAATCCTGACAGCAGTACAGAAATCGAATTTAACAAAAATCTTCCATTGCTCAGACCAAAAAGTGTTCAACTAATGAAAGTTAGATAACAACCTGGGGAACATGCTCAAAAATTGGCAACTTAAAATAACGTTCTGGCTGTGCGTACGAAATTTTTTGGTAACAGCACAGAATCTGTTTTTGGACAGCACTTCCCCAAATATCATCTCCCTCTCATTAGAAAACCACTCTAGAGACTAAACAAGTATGTACAAGTATCCAGCAACCATAATATGCAAAGAATGAGTGATGCCGGTATACCTCCCCAAGCTTAGGCTTTTGGCCTAAGTGGAGTTCATTCCCAACGAGGGTCGGAGTTCCACGCCGGTGGATCATACATGGAGTGGTAATAGGGCCCCTGTGCAGAGAATATCGTGGAGGTTCCACATGACCATGATGTTGATATGAGGAGCTTGCTGCATCGGATGAAGAGTCGGGATGCTCCTCGGTCTCCTCCACATCTTCCCTCGCAGACGGCTTTCCCTTTCTATGTATGCGTTTAGCTCATTTTCTGTGATCGACCACCCGTCCCTGGCATCAAGGTTAAACAAAGCAGGTGCGGGCAAGCGTACTAATTTTTCAATTTTCTTAGTTATACTCCAACTTTTCTTATACAAAGTTATCCTATAATGCAGGTTGTTCAAACTAGATGCATCTGAAATAAATTCATGTCTAATCATGGAGAAAACATCAAGTTTCTCTATAGAAAGCGGAATATCTAAATGGTGAGGACCTACACCATGCATAGCTAATAAGCGAGAGGCGATAAGACCTCCACAAATTCCTCCTTTCTCACGGTTAGTAGCAAGTCTACAAGCTATTAAAGCACCCAAATTATAAGTCATATCCTGTTGCAAAGCGGCTAAGAGGCAAGTCTGGGACAGATAATTTACCTCCGTCCTCCTCGCAAGAACGCACTTTGTAATGAAATAGGCAAAGTAGCGGATGGCTGGATGTTGAATGCTACTAATCTTACCACCATCATTGGAGAGGCTCCTCCCATTACAAATCCTTGTATAAAGATCTGAGAGCTCCCGCGGTGTTCCCCTGATCTTCTCGCAGGATCCCCATTGCGGCACTCTAATCGCTGTGCAAAAATCACTGAAAGGCAAGTCAATGGTTTTGTTATAAATTTTATACCGGACCATGGGGCAGTTCGAGACCGGTGAAATTCGAAATCCTGCACAACCGACACCGTTAGTTTAGCATATTGGTGAGGTTCACCAACAGTAAAACCCAATCCTGCATTGGAAATTAGTGTTTGCACATCTTGCAGGATTCCTGCATTCCGCATAAAGTCCGTGCATGGGTAATAAGAGGGGTATACTCCCTCTTCACGATGGACTCTCATAACGTGCTGTACCTCCAACTCTTCTTGGTTCAATTGGGGCACACCTCCTTCCATTTTCTGAAATTTTCAACAATCATTATAAAATTTGATTTCAAGGTGTGTAATTGAAGGGAACTACTATAGGAACTTGCTAGAGTACTAAACATGCATCAAAACTAGTTTCTACCACTTAGAACAAGCATGCAAGCTCACTAATCATGTTATCTACAGCAGCAAAATATTCAAGATATACTTAACCAAATGAAATTCTAATTGGACAATCAAAGGAGTCACATACCAAGGAGTAAATGTGCCAAATTTCAGAGATCTGGGCTGAGCAAGGAGATCGAAAAATCGCGAGTTCTTGAGCGAAACACGAGTGAGAGAAACTTGGTACTAGCTTTTTCGGGAGAGAGAAGGTGCTGGGAGAAAGAGATGATGAAGTGGGGCAAGGGGTGGCCCACACACATGGTGGCGCGCCTGCTGCCGGCGCCGGCCTATGGTGTGGCACCCCCTGGTGCCCCACAGGTCATCCTCTGTGCTCCCAGTGCCTCGTCGAAAAATAGGACCAACGGTGTAATTTTTGTAATTTTTAGAGAACTTCGAAAAATGCACATTTCTGGGTATTAAATTAATGATTACTGCGCAGGAAAATGATTTCTAAAATCTTAAATGACTAGAGCATATTGCAAAACAAAAGTGCTACAGCAAGTAAAATAGGTGAAGGTAGAAAGAAAGAAAGAAATGTTATTTAGCTCTTTTATGCAATAAAATATACTTGTTAACAAGGTTGATCAAGTCTTGCTACCAAATAAATTTTATATGACATAAGAAGAAATAAACCTCAAATCAATCATGTTACCTTATATTGAATTGATATGGATCCAATCACAAGAGTTTGATATTCTTCTTTAGGCTCATATATAGGACAATCAATGGATCCCACTTTGATAGTTTTCACATTAAAAATTGTATTGACTCCACATACTTTGTCAATCCTCTTGGGAAAATAGACAGTGTGTTCCTTATCATCAACATTGAAAGTAACCATGCCTTTATTGCAATCAATAACAGCCCCTATAAGAAAGGGTCTTCCAAGAATAATGGACATATTATCATCTTCGGCATTTCCAACACAACGAAATCAGTTAATATCAAGCAATGTCGAGTAACTTGAACAGGAACATTTTCACATAAACCAACGGGAATAGCAGTAGATTTATCAGCCATTTGCAAAGATATATCAGTAGGTATCAATTTATCTAAATCAAGTCTCTTATAAAGAGAAAAAGGCATCACACTCACACTGCTCCCAAATCACATAGAGCAGTTCTAACATAATTATTCTTGATGGAACAAGGAATAGTCGGTATACCTGGTCTCCAAGCTTCTTTGGAATCTTACCATTGAAGGAGTAATTAGCGAGCATAGTGGAAATTTCCTCATTGGGGATTTTCCTTTTGTTAGTAACAATATCTTTCATATACTTTGAATAAGGAGGCAATTTAATAGCATCAGTCAAAGGGATTTGCAGAAATAAAGGTTTCATCCAATCACAAAATTTATTATAATGTTCCTCCTCCTTTGATTTTAGTTTCTTAGCAGGAAAAAGCATTTGCTTTTGAACCCAAGGTTCTCTTTCATTACCATGTTTCTCAGTAATAAAATCTTCTTTAGTGTACTTTTTATTTTTAGCATGCTTTTCAGGTCCTTTTCAATTTCTTCTTTATCAGGAGTATTATCTTCCTCATGTTCATTACCACTTTCAGTTTCAGCATCAGAAATAGAAATACTATTAGGATCATTAACAGGTTCAGAGGATTCTACAACATTCTTATGTTTCTTTTTCTTTTTCTTAGATGGAGCACTAGTTTTTATTGGTTGAGAATCTTGTTCAACTCTTTTGGGATGCCCTTCGGGATATAGAGGATCCTGGGTAGAAGCACCACCTCTAGTTGTTACTTCATAAGCATGTTTTTCTTTAGAATTATTTCCCAACAAGTCATTTTGCACTTTAGTAAGTTGATCAATTTGAGTTTGAACCATTTGAAAATGTTTAACAAGTATCTTAACATCATTGGAGGTTCTCTCCACAATACCATGCAATTCACTAATAGCTAGAGAATTTTCCATTAAATGATTCTCTACTCTCATATTAAAGTTTTCTTTGCTTAACAATATAATTATCAAATTCATCTAAGCATTGAGCAGGAGGTTTTGAATACGGAATATCTTCCCTAGTAAAGTGTTGAAGCGAGTGTACCTCAATCATGGATGAAGGGGGAATTGTCTCACATATATCTTCTATGGGAGGTAAATTCGTGACATCTTCGGGTTTAATACCCTTCTCCTTAAGAGACTTCTTGGCTTCCCTCATATCTTCATCATTTAATTTAATCATACTCCTCTTCTTCACTATCGGTGTCGGGGTTGGTTCGGGTGTAGACCAATCATCATGATTCCGGCCTATTTTAGCCAATAATTCTTCGGCGTCTTGGAGTTCTTTTCCTGAAAACACAACCAGCACAACTATCCGGTATGCCCTAGACTCAATAGTTAGTCCACTATAAAATATATCAAGTAAATCATGCTTTTCAAATCATGGTCAGGCTGAGCTCTAATAAGAGAACAAAATCTAGCCCAAGCCTCGGGCAATTTCTCTCCATCTTCTGGTCAAAATTATAAATTCTCTGCAAAGCACATGTTGAGCACTAGCGGGGAAGTATTTTGAAAAACATCACGCAAGTCGGTTGGACTTTTAATAGAACCGGGAGGCAAATTATTATACCAAGTTTTAGCATCATCCTTTAATGAGAAAGGAAAAATTTTAGCGACAAAATAAGTACGCATCTTGACATCATCAGAAAACACGCCACTAAGAGTAGATAACTCGGTCAAGTGTTCAACGGCCCTTTCTTTTAGGTACCACAAAGGTGTTTTATCAACAATAGCTATGAGATAGATCAAGAGAAAATCATAATCTTTATCTAATGTTTATAGGAGATGTGGCAAATTTAGGATCGGGAGATGGTTTATATCTAACGGCATGTTCTGCAAGCAACTTTTTAATTTTTCTTGCATCGGTAGTAGCATTGCATTTTTCAATAAAATCATCATCAAGCTCTACATAAATCTTCATCGGGATCATCACTAGAATAATCAAGTTCGGGTGAATTAACAGGTGTAGTGGCATTAGGAGTTTCGGTATTTTCAATTTGTCTAGACTTAGCAATTGTAGCATCTAGAAAAGATCCCAATGAACCACTATCATCAAGCACAGCAGAAACATTATCAATATTATGAGAATTTTCAGATTCAGCAGAAGTAACACGTGAAGCATGTGGCGGTGAAACAAGTTTATCAATCACGGATGGTGAATCAAGAGCGGAGGTACTCAGAGTTGTACCTTTTCTTGTAGTGGATGGTAATATGGCGATCTTAGTATCGCGAGGTTTACCATGATGGAGAATTTGCAGCCGAACAATATCAATCCAAGTGAACTTCCAAATAAAGCTATGCTCCCCGGCAACGGCGCGAGAAAATAGTCTTGATAACCCACAAGTATAGGGGATATATCTTCGAGGAAGTATTACCCAATTTATTGATTCGACACAAGGGGAGACAAAGAATACTTGTAAGCCTTAACAGCGGAGTTGTCAATTCAGCTGCACTGAAGCAGACTTGCTCGCAAGAGTTTATCGGATAGTACGATTTTATGGCGGTGAAATAGCGAAATAACGGAGCGGTGAAATAAAGACAGCAGTAGTGATTATAGTAAGCAGCGGGATTAAAATACTGTAGGCACGGACGGATTAACGGGCGTTGCATGGATGAGAGAAACTCATGTAACAATCAAAGCATGGGCATTTGCAGATAATAATAAAGCGGTATCCAAGTACTAATCAATCAATAGGCATGTGTTCCATATATAGTCGTACGTGCTCGCAATGAAAAACTTGCACATCTCTTTTGTCCTACCAGCCCGGTGGCGGCCAAGGCCTCTAGAAACTCTTTGGATATTAAGGTACTCCTTTTAATAGAGTACCGGAGCAAAGCATTAACACTACAGTGAACACATGTGATCCTCATCACTACCATCCCCTCCGGTTGTCCCGATTCTTGTCACTTCGGGGCCATTGGTTCCAGGACGCGACATGTGTATACAACTTGCGGGTAAGATCATAAACAACGAATATCTTCATGAATCAATAACATGTTCAGATCTGAGATCATGCACTCGGGCCCTAGTGACAAGCATTAAGCATAACAAGTTGCAACAATATCATAAAAGTGACATCTACGGATACTAGGCACTATGCCTAACAATCTTATGACTATTACATGACCAATCTCATCCAATCCCTACCATCCCCATTCGGACGGGGGAATTACTCACACATGGATGGGGGAAACATTGCTTGGTCGATGGAGAGGCGTTGGCGGTGATGGCGGTGAAGATCTCCTCCAATTCCCGTCCCGGCGGAGTGCCGAACGGAGACTTCTGGCTCCGAGACGGAGTTTCGCGATGTGGCGGCTCTCGGGAGGTTTCTGGCGACCGACTTCTCCGTGCGTTCGGTCGAAACCAATAAGTAGTCGAAGGGGGGCGTCGGAGGCCGGCGGGAGCACACCATAGGCCGCGCGGGCCACGCAGGCCGCGCCGCCATATGGTGTGGGGCCTCGGGCCTCCCCCTTCTGCTCCGTCAATATTTTGGTAAAATAGGGCCATAAATTCCGAGGATTTTCCGAAAGTTTTCTGCACAAAACGAGACACCAGAGCAATTCTGCTGAAAACAGCGTTAGTCCGTGTTAGTTGTATCCAAAATACACAAATTAGAGGCAAAACAATAGCAAAAGTGTTCGGAAAGTAGATACGTTTTGGACGTATCGGCCACCTTGGCCCACCGCCCCAAGAGGCTGCCCTTTCGCCTATATAAAACACGACCTAAATCTTTGATACGAAAAAGCCACGGTCACGAGAAACCTTCGCCGCCGCCATGCGAAGCCAAGATCGGGGACATGATCTCTGTTCACGCCACTGGAGACGGGGAGTGCCCCGAAGGCTTCTCCATCGACATCACCGCCATCTTCACCGCCATCTCCATCAACGCTGCTGCTCCCATGATGAGGAGGGAGTAGTTCTCCCCGAGGCTAAGGGCTGTACCGGTAGCTATGTGGTTAATCTCTCTCTCTGTACTCCAATACAATGATCTTATGAGGTGCCTTACATGATTGAGATTTATATGATGAGCTTTGTATCGCTACTAGTCTATGTGCTACTCATGTGATGTTATTAAAGTAGTCTATTCCTCCTGCATGGTGTAATGGTGACAGTGTGTGCATCGTGTGGTTCTTGTAGTAGATTATGATCATAATCTCTTGTAGGTTATGGAGTTAATTATCGCTATGATAGTATTGATGTGATCTATCCCTTCATAGTGTAATGGTGACAGTGTGTATGCTA
Source organism: Lolium multiflorum (assembly GCA_030979885.1). NCBI lineage: Eukaryota > Viridiplantae > Streptophyta > Magnoliopsida > Poales > Poaceae > Lolium > Lolium multiflorum. The sequence goes on along the minus strand of CM061748.1, from coordinate 164,799,770 downwards.
TGTTAGTACTCGGGCTATTTTGCAAAGATCTATTATGCTCTAAGGTTACTTAAATATGAATGCTGATACGTCTCCGACGTATCGATAATTTCTTATGTTCCATGCTACATTATTGATGATATCTACATGTTTTATACACATTATATGTCGTATTTACGCATTTTCGGCACTAACCTATTAACAAGATGCGAAAGCCAGTTACGATCTCTTGTTTTGGTTTCAGAAATCCTAGTAACGAAATATTCTCGGAATTGTACACCAAATCCGAGGTCCTATTTTTACACAAAGCTTCCAAGAGCGAAGGGGAAAGGAAGTGGGGCACGAGGCGCCGCCACACTAGGGCGGCGCGGCTGGCCTGTGCGTGCGCCCTGGTGTGTGGGGCCCTCGTGTGGCCCCCGCGTTGCCCTTAGCCTACTTAAATCCTCGTCGCGAGAGCCCGATGCAGAGCCACGATCGGAAAACCTTCCGAGAGACGCCGCCGCCGGAATCCCATCTCGGGGATTCGGAGATCGCCTCCGGCACCTGCCGGAGAATCATCTCGGAGGACTCTTCATCGCCATGATCGCCTCCGGAGTGATGAGTGAGTAGTTCACCCCTGGACTATGGGTCCATAGCGGTAGCTAGATGGTCGTCTTCTCCTAATTGTGCTTCATTGTTGGATCTTGTGAGTGCCTAACATGATCAAGATCATCTATCTGTAATACTATATGTTGTGTTTGTCGGGATCCGATGGATAGATAATACTATGTTATGGTGATTATCAATCTATTACTTATGTGTTGTTTATGATCTTGCATGCTCTCAGTTATTAGTAGAGGCTCTGGCCAAGTTTTTGCTCTTAACTCCAGAGGGAGTATTTATGCTCGATAGTGGGTTCATGCCTCCATTGATACATGGGACAGTGACAGAAAGTTCTAAGGTTGTGGATGTCTTGTTGCCACTAGGGATAAAACATTGATGCTATGTCTAAGGATGTAGTTGTTGATTACATTACGCACCATACTTAATGCAATTATGCATTGCTTTAATACTTGAAGGGGTTCGGATGATAACCTGAAGGTGGACTTTTTAGGCATAGATGCAGTTGGATGGCGGTCTATGTGCTTTGTCGTAATGCCCAATTAAATCTCACTATATTTATCATATCATGTATATGCATTGTTATGCCCTTTTCTATTTGTCAATTTCCCATTGTAATTTGTTCACCCAACATGCTTTTATCTTATGGGAGAGACACCTCTAGTGGCTGTGGACCCGGTCCTATTCTTTACATCGCATACAATCTGCAATTGTTCTTTCTGTTTTCTTTGCAAACAATCATCTTCCACACAATACGGTTAATCCTTTGTTACGCAAGCCGGTGAGATTGACAACCTCATTTTCGTTGAGGCAAAGTACTTTGGTTGTGTTGTGCGGGTTCACGTTAGCGCCGGAATCCCGGTGTTGCGCGCATCACATTTCGCCACCATCAACCTTCAACGTGCTTCTTCTCCTCTGGGTCCGATTAAACCTTGGTTTCTTGCGGGGGAAACTTGCCGTGTGCGCATCATACCTTCCTCTTGGGGTTCCCAACGGACGTGTACATCTACGCGCATCAAGCAAATTTATGGTTGCCGTTGCGGGAAGATCAAGACACTTGCAAGAGTCTCCACTTCCCAATCTCTTTACTTTGTTTTTGTCTTGCTTTATTTTATTTACTACTTTGTTTCTTGCACCTAAACAAAACACACAAAAAATTAGTTGCTAGTTTTACTTTTTTCTTGTCTTGCTCTCTATATCAAAAACACACAAAAAATTAGTTACTTGCATTTACTTTATCTAGTTTGCTTTATTTACTGTTGCTAAAATGAATACCCCTGAAAATACTAAGTTGTGTGACTTCACAACTACAAATAATAATGATTTCCTATGCACACCTATTGCTCCACTGCTACTACATGAGAATTCTTTGAAATTAAACCTGCTTTCTTGAACCTTGTTATGAGAGATCAATTTTCTGGTGTTAGTTATGATGATTTTGCTGCCCATCTTAATAATTTTGTTGAACTTTGTGAAATGCAAAAGTATAAGGATGTAGATAGTGATATTATTAAATTGAAATGTTTCCTTTCTCATTAAGAGGAAGAGCTAAAGATTGGTTGCTATCTTTGCCTAAGAATAGTATTGATTCATGGACTAAATGTAAGGATGCTTTTATTGGTAGATATTATCCTCCCGCTAAAATTATATCTTTGAGAAGTAGCATAATGAATTTTAAGCAATTAGATACTGAACATGTTGCTCAAGCATGGGAGAGAATGAAAACTTTGGTAAAGAATTGCCCACCAACCCTACTTGGATGATCATCCAAACCTTCTATGCAGGATAAATTTTTCTTCGCGGAATTTATTGGATTCACTGCTGAGGTACCTTTATGTCCATTACTTTGGGGGCGGCTACAAAGCTTCTTGATGATATGATGATAAATTACTCTGAATGGCACACGGAAAGAGCTCCACAAGGTAGAAGGTAAATTCTGTGAAGAAACCTCTTCCTTGAGTGATAAGATTGATGTGATTATGTCTATGCTTGTGAATGGTGATCTAATGTTGATCCAAATAATGTTCCTTTAACTTCATTGGTTGCTCAAAAGAAAATATTGATGTGAATTTCATTAAAAATAATAATTTCAACAACAATGCTTATAGGAACAATTCTGGTAATAACTATAGGCCATATCATGCTAATGGTAATGGTTATGGTAATTCTTATGAGAATTCTTACAACAATAATAGGAGTGTACCCCATGGTCTTGAAGCCATGCTTAAAGAATTTATTAGTACACAAACTGCTTTTAACAAATCTGTTGAGGAAAAGCTTGATAAATTGATATTATTGCTTCTAGAGTTGATAGACTTGCCTCGATGTTGATCTATTAAAATTGAAAGTTATGAATAATAATGATATTGATAATAAGATTACTACTACAGCAAATGCCATCAAGTTAGAATTAATGAGAATATAAGATTAATGGCTGAATTGCGTGCTAGGTGGGATAGAGAAGAAAATGAAAAACTAGCTAAAGAGAATAATGTAGTTAAAGTTTGGACTATTACCACCATTAGTAATGATAATGATTCACATGTTGCTGCACCTCCTACTATCAATGGTAAAATAATTGGTGTTGGCAATGTTTCTACTCCTAGTGCAAAGCGTACAAAACTGCCTGAAACTGCTTGTGATAAAACTGCTGAAATTTTTCCAACCTTGGGGACAATGATCCCATTGCTGTAGCTCATAATGATTTAGATTTTGATGATTGCCACATCTCTGAAGTTATAAAGTTCTTACAAAAACTTGCTAAAAGTCCTAATGCTAGTGCTATAAATTTGGCCTTTACAAAACATATTACGAATGCTCTCATAAAAGCTAGAGAGAGAAACTAAAACTTGAAACTTCTATTCCTAGAAAGTTAGAAGATGGTTGGGAGCCCATCATTAAAATGAAATTCAATGACTTTGAATGTAATGCTTTATGTGATCTTGGTGCAAGTATTTCTGTTATGCCTAAAAAGATTTATGATATGCTTGACTTGCCACCATTGAAGAATTGTTATTTGGATGTTAATCTTGCCGATAATATTAAAAAGAAACCTTTGGGGAGGATTGATAATGTGCGCATTACGGTTAACAATAACCTTGTCCCGTTGATTTTGTTGTCTTGGATATGAATGCAATGCATCTTGTCCTATTGTGTTGGGAAGACCTTTTCTTCGTGTTGGTGTTGTTATTGATATGAGGGAAGGTAATATTAAATATCAATTTCCTCTCAAGAAAGGTATGGAACACTTACCTAGAAAGAGAATGAAGTTGCCTTTTGATTCTATTATTAGAACAAATTATGATGTTGATGCTTCTACTCTTGATGTTACTTGATTCACACTTTCTGCGCCTAAAGGCGTTAAAAAAGCGCTTATGGAGACAACCCATGTTTTTACTACAGTACTTTGTTTTATATTTGAGTCTTGAAGTTGTTTACTACTGTAGCAACCTCTCCTTATCATGTTTTTGTGCCAAGTAAAGTTTCTATGTTAAAGTTGATGTTATATTTGGGATCGTGTGCGCAGCATTGCTGTCTGTCTACGAATTCTGGCATAAGTCTCTGTAGAAAATTGAAAAAATGTGCAAAATTACGAGCGTGATCCTCAGACGCAACTTTCATTAGTTTTGAGTTTTCCATTTGAGCAAGTCTAGTGCCCCTCAGGTTCGTCTTTACGGATTGTTCTGTTTTGACAGATTCTGCCTTTTATTTCGCATTGCGTATTTGCTATGTTGGATGAATTTCTTTGATCCACTAATGTCCAGTAGCTTTGTGCAATGTCCAGTGTTAAGAATGATTGTGTCACCTCTGAACATGTGAATTATTAATTGTGCACTAACCCTCTAATGAGTTTGCTTGAAGTTTGGTGTGAAGGAAGTTTTCAAGGGTCAAGAGAAGTATGATATACTATGATCAAGAGGAGTGAAAGCTCTAAGCTTGGGGATGCCTCCGTGGTTCATCCCTGCATATTTTAAGAAGACTCAGCGTCTAAGCTTGGGGATGCCCAAGGCATCCCCTTCTTCATCGACAACATCATCGGGTTCCTCCCTGAAACTATATTTTTATTCGGTCACATCTTGTGTTCTTTACTTGGAGCGTCGGTTTGTTTTTTGTTTTGTTTTGTTTGAATAAAATGGATCCTAGCATTCACTTTGTGGGAGAGAGACGCTCCGCTGTTGTATATGGACAAATATGTCCTTAGGCTTTACTCATAATGTTCATGAAGGTTGAAACTTCTTCGTTAAATTGTTATATGGTTGGAATTGGGAAATGCTACATGTAGTAATTCTAAAATGTCTTGGATAATGTGATACTTGGCAATTGTTGTGCTCATGTTTAAGCTCTTGCATCATATGCTTTGCACCCATTAATGAAGAAATACATAGAGCTTGCTAAAATTTGGTTTGCATATTTGGTCTCTCTAAGTCTAGATAATTGTAGTATTGAGTTTTGAACAACAAGGAAGACGGTGTAGAGTCTTATAATGTTTACAATATGTCTTTTATGTGAGTTTTGCTGCACCGGTTCATCCTTGAGTTTGCTTCAAATAACCTTGCTAGCCTAAACCTTGTATCGAGAGGGATACTTCTCATGCATCCAAATCCTTGAGCCAACTACTATGCCATTTGTGTCCACCATACCTACCTACTACATGGTATTTCTCTGCCATTCCAAAGTAAATTGCTTGAGTGCTACCTTTAAAATTTCATTTGCCTTTGCAATATATAGCTCATGGGACAAAATAGCCTTAAAAACTATTGTGATATTGAATATGTACTTATGCACTTTATCTCTTATTAAGTTGCTTGTTGTGCGATAACCATGCTCATGGGGAGGCACATCAACTACTCTTTGTTGAATATCATGTGAGTTGCTATGCATGTCCGTCTTGTCGAAGTAAGGAGATCTACCACCTTAATGGTTGGAGCATGCATATTGTTAGAAGAACATTGACCGCTAACTAAAGCCATGAATCATGGTGGAAGTTTCATTTTGGACATATATCCTCAATCTCATATGAGAATAATAATTGTACATGCTTATGCATTAAAGAGGAGTCCATTATCGTTGTCCATGTTGTCCGATATGGATGTCTAAGTTGAGAATAATCAAAGCGAGAAATCCAAAATGCGAGCTTTCTCCTTAGACCTTTATAAGCATGGAGGTATTTTGTGACACTTGGTTGAAACATGTGTATTGCGATAAGTAGTCCAAGCTAAGTAGGACAATGCGGGCACTATTAATATACTATGCATGAGGCTTGCAACTTGTAAGATATAATTTACATAACTCATATGCTTTATTACTACCGTTGACAAAATTGTTTCATGTTTTCAAAATAAAAGCTCTAGCACAAATATAGCAATCGATGCTTTCCTCTTTGAAGGACCTTTCTTTTACTTTTATTGTTGAGTCAGTTACCTATCTCTCTCCACCTCAAGAAGCAAACACTTGTGTGAACTGTGCATTGATTCCTACATATTTGCATATTGCACTTGTTATATTACTTTACATTGACACTATCCATGAGATATACATGTTATAAGTTGAAAGCAACCGCTGAAACTTAATCTTCCTTTGTGTTGCTTCAATACATTTACTTTGATTTATTGCTTTGTGAGTTAACTCTTATGCAAGACTTATTGATGCTTGTCTTGAAGTACTATTCATGAAAAGTCTTTGCTTTATGATTCATTTGTTTTCTCATGTCATTACCATTGTTTTGATCGCTGCATTCATTACATATGTTTACAATAGTATGATCAAGGTTATGATGGCATGTCACTCAGAAATTATCCTTGTTATCGTTTACCTTTCGGGACGAGAATAACTAAGATTGGGGACTGTCCGTGATGACGTATCGATAATTTCTTATGTTCCATGCTACATTATTGATGATATCTACATGTTTTATACACATTATATATCGTATTTACGCATTTTCGGCACTAACCTATTAACAAGATGTCGAAGAGCCGGTTGTTTTACTGCTTTTTGGTTTCAGAAATCCTAGTAACGAAATATTCTGAATTGGACGAAATCAATGCCCCGGTCCTATTTTTTTGCTTCCAGAGCGCGAAGGGGAAAGGAAGTGGGGCCACGAGGCGCGCCACACTAGGGCGCGGCCTACATGGCCCGCGCGGCTGGTGTGTGGGGCCCTCGTGTGGCCCCGCGTTGCCCTTCCGCCTACTTAAATCCTCGTCGCGAAACCCCCGGTGAGAGCCACGATACGGAAAGCCTTCGAGCGCGCGAATCCCATCTCGGGGATTCGGAGATCGCCTCGGGCACCTGCAGAGAGGGAATCATCTCGGGGGACTCTTCATCGCCATGATCGCCTCAGGAGTGATGAGTGAGTAGTTCACCCCTGGACTATGGGTCCATAGCAGTAGCTAGATGGTCGTCTTCTCCTAATTGTGCTTCATTGTTGGATCTTGTGAGCTGCCTAACATGATCAAGATCATCTATCTGTAATACTATATGTTGTGTTTGTCGGGATCCGATGGATAGAGAATACTATGTTATGGTGATTATCAATCTATTACTTATGTGTTGTTTATGATCTTGCATGCTCTCCGTTATTAGTAGAGGCTCTGGCCAAGTTTTTGCTCTAACTCCAAGAGGGAGTATTTATGCTCGATAGTGGGTTCATGCCTCCATTGATACTGGGACAGTGACAGAAAGTTCTAAGGTTGTGGATGTCTTGTTGCCACTAGGGATAAAACATTGATGCTATGTCTAAGGATGTAGTTGTTGATTACATTCGCACCATACTTAAATTTGTCTTTGCTTGCAACTTAATCTGGAAGGGGTTCGGATGATAACTTGAAGGTGGACTTTTTAGGCATAGATGCATGCTGGATGGCGGTCTATGTACTTTGTCGTAATGCCCAATTAAATCTCACTATATTTATCATATCATGTATATGCATTGTTATGCCCTTTTCTATTTGTCAATTGCTGACTGTAATTTGTTCACCCAACATGCTTTTATCTTATGGGAGAGACACCTCTAGTGAACTATGGACCCGGTCCTATTCTTTACACATACAATCTCTGCAATTGTTCTTTTGTTTTCTTTGCAAACAATCATCTTCCACACAATACGGTTAATCCTTTGTTCTGAGCCGGTGAGATTGACAACCTCACTTTTTTTCGTTGGGGCAAAGTACTTTGGTTGTGTTGTGCAGGTTCCACGTTGGCGCGGGAATCCACTGGTGTTGCGTCATCACATTCGCCACCATCAACCTTCAACGTGCTTCTTGGCTCCCTCTGGTCCGATTAAACCTTGGTTTCTTGCGAGAAACTGCCCATCATCATACCTTCCTCTTGGGGTTCCCAACGGACGTGTACATCTACGCGCATCAATGCTGAATGTTGTGGCGCTTGTTAACTCCGTCTTGAGGGAGCTCTTGTAGCCCTACACAACGAATGGTGTTTGTCATCCAACAAAAGAGTGTATGTAGCACAAATGAGAGAAGTTATTATTTATTATGCGATCAATGTTGAGAGTGTCCACTAGTGAAAGTATGATCCCTAGGCCTTGTTTCCAATACTGCAAACACTTACTATACTTGTTGCATGTTTACTTGCTGCCATATTTTATTCAGATTACTATTACCACTCATATACATCCATACTACTTGTATTTCACTATCTCTTCGCCGAACTAGTGCACCTATACATCGACACGTGTATTAGGTGTGAGGACACTAAGAGACTTCTTGTATCGTGATTGCGGGTTGCTTGAGAGGATATCTTTGACCTCTTCCTCCCGAGTTCGATAAACCTTGGGTGATCCACTTAAGGAAAACTTCTTGCTATTCTACAAACCTCGCTCTTGGAGGCCCCCTGTCTACGGGAAAAGAAGCGTGAGTAGACATCACTGTGTTTTATCTCTTCGAACTAGTGCACCTATACATCGACAAGTGTATTAGGTGTATTGGGGACACAAGAGACTTCTTGTATCTTAATTGCAGGGGTTGCTTGAGAGGACTATCTTTGACCTCTACCTCCCAGTTCGATAAACCTTGGGTGATTCACTTAAGGAAACTTGTTCTTGTTCTACAAACCTCTGCTCTTGGAGGCCCAACAACATCTACAAGAATAGAAGCATCCGTAGACATCAAGCTATTTTGGCGTTCTTGCAGTAAGGTAAAGGTATTCACATCCTCCACTACTAAGCTATTTCCTAGCACATTGCCGGTGTGTGGATTCGAAGCTATCTCCTTTAGATCCTGCAATTAAATCTTTTTGTTTCTTGTTTTTACTTTCACTAGTTAGGCTTAATGGAAAACAACAACAAAATTAGAGATCTTTATGAACTTTATCTTGAATTAGGACATGATGTGTTTGAAGAGAAAATTAAAAAACCCATGGAACTTTGTTTGCAAAATAGTTGTAGCAATGTTATTAGCATGAACTCTTTGAACACCATTATTGCTAAAGCTATGGAAGAATTTATGCTTGGGGAAGCTGGTTGTGATATTTTTAGTCCCCCAAGCATGGAGGAGAAAATTTACTTTGATGATACTTTACCTCCTATATATGATGCTTGCAATGATGAATATGATATTTTCAGTCCACCTACTATTGAGGAGAAAGTTAATTATGATTACAATATGCCTCCTATATATGATGATTATGGTGATGAGAATAATAATGATAGCTATTTTATTGAATTTGCTCCACTACAACTAATAAAATTGATTATGCTTATGTGGAGAGTAATAATTTTATGCATGTGGCTCATGACAAGAATGCTTTATGTGATAGTTATATTGTTGAGTTTGTTCATGATGCTACTGAAAGTTATTATGAGAGAGGGAAACATGGTTATATGCATCTTAATAATAAGTTTCCCCTCTTTATGTTGAGAATCTTGAAATTGTGCTTATGTTGCTTTTCTATGCTTGCCACTTTGTTCTTCATGAATTTATTTGTGTACAAGATTCCTTTTCATAGGAAGTGGGTTAGGCTTAAATGTGTTTTGAATTTGCTTCTTGATGCTCTCTTTTGCTTCAATTCTTATTTCTTGCGAGAGCATCATTAAAATTGGTGAGCCATCTTAATGGCTATAAAGAAAGCACTTCTTGGGAGATAACCCATGTTTTTATTTTGCTACTGTTTTGTTGAGTCTTGGAAGTTGTTACTACTGTAGCAACCTCTCCCTATCATGTTTTTGTGCCAAGTAAAGTCTCTATGGTAAAGTTGATGCTAGATTTGGATTCTTTCTTGTCAATTCTTGTCTCACGAATTTACGAGAACTCTCTGTCAAAAAAATCAAAAAAAGTCTGCAAATTACGTGCGTGATCCTCGGATATACGCAACTTTCATTAGTTTTGAGTTTTTAGTTTGAGCAAGTTAAGTGCTCTGTAAATTCGTCTTTACGGACTATTCTGTTTTGATTCTGCCTTTTATTTCGCATTGCCGCTTTTGCTATGTTGAATGAGTTTCTTTGTTCCATTAACTTTCGAAGCTTTGTGCAATGTCAAGTGTTAAGAATGATTATGTCACCTCTGAATATTTGAATTTTTGATTATGCACTAACCCTCTAATGAGTTTGCTTTAAGTTTGGTGTGGAGGAAGTTTTCAAGGGTCAAAGAAGAGGATGATATAATATGATCAAGAAGAGTGAAAGGTCTAAGCTTGGGGATGCCCGGTGGTTCATCCCTTCATATTTTAAGAAGACTCAAGCATCTAAGCTTGGGGATGCCCAAGGCATCCCCTTCTTCATCGACAACTTATCGGGTCACTTCTAGTGAAACTATATTTTTATTCCGTCACATCTTATGTACTTTACTTGGAGCGTCTGTGTGCTTTTATTTTCGTTTTGTTATTTTCATTCTCTGAATAAATTCATGCTCTTGTGGGAGAGAGACACGCTCCGCTTTTTCATATGGAATACTTGTGTTCTTAGTTGTGCTTAATGTTCATGGCGAAGGCTGAAAATTGCTTCGTTGATTGCTATTTGGTTGGAATCAGAAAATGATTCATATGGTTTGGAATAATGGGCAATTGTTTTGAGCTCTCATAGATCATGTTTAAGCTCTTGCATCATGTAGTTTAATCTATTAATGGAGAACTACCGTAGAGCTTGTTAAAATTTGGTTTGCATGATTGGTCTCTCTAAGTCTAGATATTTTAGGTAAAGTGTTTGAACAACAAGGAAGGCAGGTGTAGAGTCTTATAATGCTTGCAATATGTTCTTGTGTAAGTTTTGTTGTACTGTTCATACTTGTGTTTGCTTCAAACAACCTTGCTAGCCCAAACCTTGTCTGAAATGCTTCTCGTGCATCCAAACACCTTGAGCCAAAACCCATGCCATTTGTGTCCACCATATCTACCTACTATGTGGTATTTTCTGCCATTCCAAAGTAAATTACTTGAGTGCTACCTTTAAAATTTCATTCCTTTATCTTCGCAATATATAGCTCATGGGACAAATAGCTTAAAAACTATTGTGGTGATGAATATGTAGGTATGTGTCTTAGTTCTTATAAGTTGCTTGTTGAGTGGTAACCATGTTTCTGGGGACGCCATCAACTTTTTACCTTTGTTGGATATCATGTGAGATTCTATGCATGTTCGTCTTGTCTGAAGTAAGGGTGATTTTCATGATCAAATGGTTTGAGTATGCATATTGTTAGAAGAACATTGGGCCGCTAACCAAAGCCATGTATCATGGTGGAAGTTTCAGTTTGGACATACAACCTCAATCTCTTATGAGAATATTATCATTGTTGAATGCTTATGCATTAAAAGAGGAGTCCATTATCATTGTCTATGTTGTCCCGGTATGGATGTCCTAAGTTGAGATCTGTTAAAAATGAGAAATCAAATGCAATTGACCTCCTAGGACCTTTGTACAGGCGGCATAGAGGTACCCCTTTGTGACACTTGGTTGAAACATATGTCATGCAATGATAATCCGTGTTAATCCAAGCTAATTAGGACAAGGTGCGAGCACTATTAGTACTCTATGCATGAGGCTTGCAACTTGTAGGAAGTATTATGCATAGCACATATGAATTATTATTACCGTTGACAAAATTGTTTCTATGTTTTCAAAATAAAAGCTCTAGCACAAAAATAGTAATCCATGCTTCCCTCTGCGAAGGGCCATTCTTTTACTTTATGTTGAGTCGGTTTACCTACTTCTTTCTATCTTAGAAGCAAACACTTGTGTCAACTGTGTTCAATGACTCTTACATGTTTACTTATTGCACTTGTTATATTACTCAATGTTGACAAATATCCATGAGATATACATGTTACAAGTTGAAAGCAATTGCTGAAACTTAATCATCCTTTGTGTTGCTTCAATGCATTCTACTTTGAATTTATTGCTTTATGAGTTAGCTCTTATGCAAGTCTTGTTGATACTTGTCTTGAAAGTACTATTCATGAAAAGTTTTGCTATATGATTCATTTGTTTAGTCATTATCTCTTTGTTAGCAATCTATTGCTTCATCACTCATTCACTTCATATGCTTTACAATAATGTTGATCAAGATTATGTTGGTAGCATGTCACTTCAGAATTATTTGTTATCGTTTACCTACTCGAGGGAGTAGGAACTAAGCTTGGGGATGCTTGATACGTCTCAAACGTATCTATAATTTCTGATGTTCCATGCTAGTTTTGACAATACCTACATGTTTTGTTCACACTTATATCGTTTTGATGCATTTTCGAACTAACCTATTGATGAGATGCCGAAGTGCAGTTCTGTTTTTTTTTGGTTTCGAAATCCTAGTAAAAATATTCTCGAAATTGGACGAAATCAAGGCCCAATATCTTATAATTCCACGAAGCTTCGAGAACACCGGAGAGGGGCCGAGAGGAGAGGCCCGGGGCCACCACACACGGTGGCGGCGCGGCCCAAGGGGGGCCTTGTGTGTGGGTCCCCCAGACCCCTTCCGACTCCGACTCTTCGCCTATAAGATGCCTCGTGACCTAAATCTTCGACACGATAAGCCACGATACGAGAAAAGTTCCAGGCGCCGCCATCGCGAAGCCAAGATTCGAGGGACAAGTCTCTGTTCGGCACGCCGCGGGACGGGGGTGCCCGGAAGGCATCTCCATCGACACACCGCCATCTCCACCGTGCTGTTGCTCCCATGATGAGGAGGGAGTAGTTCTCCCTCGAGGCTAAGGGCTTGGTAGCTATGTGGTTAATCTCTCTCTCATGTACCCCAATACAATGATCTCATGAATTGCTTTGCATGATTGAGATCCATATGATGAGCTTTGTATCGCTATTAGTCTATGTGCTACTCATGTGATGTTATCAAAGTAGTCTATTCCTCCTTCATGGTGTAATGGTGACAATGTGTGCATCGTGTAGTTCTTGGCGTAGGTTATGATCATAATCTCTTGTAGATTATGGAGTTAATTATTACTATGATAGTATTGATGTGATCTATTCCCCTTTTATAGTGTAATGGTGACAGTGTGTATGTTATGTTAGTACTCGGTTTAAATTGCAAAGATCTATTATGCTCTAAGGTTACTTAAATATGAATGTTGAATGTTGTGGCGCTTGTTAACTCCGGCAGGGAGCTCTTGTAGCCCTACACAATGAATGGTGTTTGTCATCCAACAAAAGAGTGTATGTAGCACAAATGAGGAGAAGTTATTTATTTATTATGTGATCAATGTTGAGAGTGTCCACTAGTGAAAGTATGATCCCTAGGCCTTGTTTCCAATCTTTGCATTACACTTACTTGTTCTCTTGCATGTTTACTCGTTGCCATATTTATTTCAGATTGTTATTACTACTCATATTCATCTATACCACTTGTGTTTTACTATCTCTTAGAACTAGTGCACCTATACATCGACAAGTGTATTAGGTGTGTTGGGGACACAAGAGACTTCTTGTATCTTAATTGCGAGGTTGCTTGAGAGGACTATCTTTGACCTCTACCCCTGAGTTCGATAAACCTTGGGTGATTCACTTAAGGGAAACTTGCTGCTGTTCTACAAACCTCTGCTCTTGGAGGCCCAACACTGTCTACAAGAATAGAAGCACCCGTAGACATCAGACAGGTGGCCAACCGGACCAAAACCGGACATGGCCGAAACAACAACTGAGGTTGGTCGGTTGGCGCCTGGTACCCGAGTCGGTTCAAACCGAGCTGGAGCTTTGCCACGTCGGTCCAACCGGCACACCAACCCGAGGTCCAGATTCTTACCCAAAAAGCATTTTCTCGAGGTGACTACTTTTTTCCTTTCCTTTTTTTGGGTGTGGATAACATGTGTATACGGCCGTGGCAACATCCCATCAATCTTATCGGCACCACCCCTCTTAATAGTGCGGCCTATTGATTGAAACATAAGTAACAAAGTAATATAACATAAACGGGGTCTCCAATCATCTTCCACCAACATATGTGAACTAAAACATGTGTGTACACTAGTAGACAACATTCGTTCACACTTTAGCTCTAGTGTCATCATCAACAAAAATAAGGTAAAGGTTAAAATACTCTTACAACTTTATAGAAAACCCTCAACATGCATCGGATGTCGAGACCTCCGGTCATGCCTCCGAAGTCGATACAGAAAATGGCTTACCTTTTTATACAAACTTTGTTTCGATGATCTTGTGCTAGTTTTGAAGTTAACAACAAGCTCCATGTCCTAACGCAAATGAGTTTAACAATTGGGGGGGGGGGTGGGGGGCGTTGGCAATAGTGATGTCACATGATGGTATCTAGACATAGGTGTTCCAATCTTAAGTAAAAAAAAAGACCTAGCATATTATTTTATTTATGAAGATCGGATGAACAAGCTCAATCAAGTGAACCATACATCACTGTTGCAACTCTAACAAGAGGTAGGACTTAGTTCCATCATTATTAGTTCAATTATCTTTACTATTACTAACGTAAGGTACTAAATAAAGTCTCGACACGAGCACACCAGGGTTATCGAAGAATATTAAACACTAAACCCTGGCAACTTTATCTTGTTCTTAGCTACGTAGAATATCCACCAATTCACCGAATGGTCTCAAAATTGGCACTTTAATTCGCCAGATCCATCCCATGATCGATTTGACACCATGGGAGAAGCGATGGCGAGTGCAGGGAGGCGAGGCTATGGTTCAGCCATATAATCCTTGCGTGAATCCTGGGACGGGGTGGGTCGAGTGCGTGCGTGGATCCTAGGCACAAGTATGGGCAGCCCTCCCAATAGGAAATAAACGTGTGTCGGCATCCCCAATAGCATTCTGCCAGCGCAACTACCCGACGTAGATGCGTAGGTGCAGATGCGCTTACATCTACTGAGCAAGTTCATCACATAGATTTTGATCTAATGGAGATGAGAGAAGCCAAGCAAGCAAAGTTACCCTACTTGGGTCTTCCTTCGGCTCCTGTCCGAATGTTCGTCCTCCCCGTCCACGTCCTGACGCGCCCATAATATCTGGACCGTCCACTCCGCCCTGATCCCCTCATCTCCGCCGTCCATTCGGCCCACCGATCTTGCTCCGCAAGCCTCCGCATAAGACCCTGGAACTTTCCACGACACCAAAACCTCCCCTTTCTCTCTCCTCCACCTCCCCTCTTCCCCCACCTCCTCGCGATCTCCACGCCTCCCGCAACCCACTCCCGGGGCGGGACCCACATCGCCGCCGGCGAACCCTCCTCCCCCCGCCCGCTCGCCGCGCCATGACGATCTCCTCCCCGCCCCAGCCTCCTCCCGAGGTAAGCCCGCGCACGCGCGCGCGCGGGGTGGCCGAGGTGCCCCCTCCCCCCCGCAGCATCCGCTCTCTCCTCCCCTGCTCTCCCCCTCGAGAAGCCCCATCGGGCAGCGGCGATGCCGTGCGCATCGTGGCCCGACGCGGCCGCCGCGCCCGTTGCCCCTGGCCCGCGGGTTGGTTCCCTGGGGTCGGGGTTCACGCGTGGCGTGTTCAGGCCGAGTGTTCGCCCCGCGTGGTCGAAAATTGGTTCTAGGGTTTGGGGGTTTTGGTCGCTCTGGTGGGGTTTGGAGTAATGGATCTGATATGTGTTCCCTCTCGTCAATTTTGCGCAGCCGCAGCCGCTGGAAGAGGAGGTGCTCGTGCCGCACCAGGACCTGCCCAACGGGGCGCAGCCAATGGAAGGTTCGCTTCCCTCACCTCGCCTCGCCTCGCTTTTCTCCAACGGCTTGTCATCTTATTGGCTGTTGACTCTATATAGACAGACTTGTGTGTGATGGGCCGAACTGAGTAGCTTCCCTGTTAGTTAGGCTGAATGTTGCTGCTGCCTTATTCTACATAGTGACGATTTGTTATTTGATTTTGTGCGCGATTTGTGATGTCTTCCATAGGGAGGGCTGCTATTGTTTATCATATTTAATTATGCAGAAATCTAGTGACGTACCATGCTTCTGTGTAGATTTTTTTTTTAAATTAGATAAATATCCTATTTAGCAGTATTCACCTAGTTAGAAAATGCTTGCTTCACTTGCAACATTATTTGCTTGCCGTACATTGGGATATTGGCTTATTGGGAGGTGTATATTGAATTAATAATATGCTAGAGTGTGTGCACGTGGTATTTTGTATGCCAGTGCGGTTTTGTAGTGATTGCATGAATTGTTGCAATTGAGTTTGTTTGTGATATTGTGATGGCATGACAACTTCTTTAGTTGCTTTTTGGGTTGCATTTTCGCTCTCTATGCAGTATGTTACGTAAGTGCATTTAGTGGTTTTTGTTTGATCTTTGTACTAAATGCAGTACCCGTTTGGATGTACTACTGTGTTATTTAGTGTTGCTTTTGTTATTAGAGCAAGAACAATAGTGTAGCCGGCAGCCGGCTATAGTAGTTTGCCATGTCATCTATAGTCAACATGTAGCTAGCATGTACAATAGTGGGCTATAAAAATGTAGTACTTTGACAACATATGGCCCACATTTTCGTCTCACAAAGTGCCTAGGAGCACGTGCTAGAGCTGGCTCTTGCATAAGAGCCCACTTCCCTTCTCTCTCTTCCAACTAAGCAAAAATATAATATTTTATTTCTTATAGCCAGCTGACTGTACCTTATTGTACTTGCTCTTATGTGACATATTCATGTTGACTTATTTTACTCCAGTTGTGCCTGCTGAGCCGGCTGCTACTGTGGAAAACCAGCAGATAGAAGATCCACCAATCTCGAGATTTACTTGGACCATTGAAAACCTATCAAGAGTCAATGCAAAGAAGCTATACTCTGAAACCTTTGTTGTCGGAAGCTTCAAGTGGTAAGTGCCTACTGCTCTTTTTTCTCCGAATTAGAATATTTAGTTAGTATGTGGTCATTCAAGAATTTCTGGCCAGGTGTTTTATGGAACCTTCTCTGTTTGCAGGCGAGTTTTGATTTTCCCAAGGGGAAATAATGTCGAATTCTTGTCTATGTATTTGGACGTTGCTGATTCATCAGTCTTGCCCTATGGATGGACCAGATATGCACAGTTCAGCCTCTCAGTGGTTAATCAAATTCACAGCAAGTTTACAATAAGAAAAGGTACTTGTTCTGTTTTGCTCCTCCCATTAGCTAACAAAAAGGGTGACTATGGTTTTACTGGTTTGCAATTTATGCATTTTACATACAGCCCCACACCATCTGCTAATCATCCATTAAGACTGCTATTAGGGGATTTCCTATAAGAACATCTTATTTTTTGTAGCTGGTCTATGCACAATAGCCATCTTACAAATTAGAGCTACTATTCTAATCTTCTTCTGAGTTATAACAAGTAGATTTGAATGCTTGCAGAGACACAACATCAGTTCTCTGCTCGAGAAAGCGATTGGGGTTTCACTTCATTTATGCCTTTGAGTGAACTCTACAATCCCAGTAGAGGTTATCTTGTAAATGACACTTGTATAATAGAAGCAGAGGTTGCTGTCTGTAAGGTTGTTGATTACTGGAGTTATGACTCTAAAAAGGAGACTGGTTTTGTGGGCCTTAAAAATCAAGGTGCCACTTGCTATATGAATTCTCTCCTTCAGACTCTCTATCACATTCCATATTTCAGAAAGGTAGAAACTTCAAATTCAGATATTGTTTTCTTTTCTGCTTAACCTATTTGGATTCTGTTAACTTTGTATATTTCTTGCCAGGCTGTTTACCACATGCCCACTACTGAAAATGATATGCCCGCAGGAAGCATTCCATTAGCTCTTCAAAGTCTCTTTTATAAGTTGCAGTATAATGATAGCAGTGTCTCTACAAAGGAGCTAACAAAATCTTTTGGGTGGGACATGCACGATTCATTTATGCAGCACGATGTGCAGGAACTAAATAGAGTTCTTTCTGAGAAGTTGGAAGATAAGATGAAGGTTTGACATCTGTAAGGTGTTTCTTTATATATCCTCTGGTGTTGTTTATTGAATCATGTAGCTCTGACTGAATTATGCTTTTATGTTGTTGATTCAAGGGAACTGTTGTGGAGGGCACAATACAGCAATTATTTGAAGGGCATCACATGAATTATATCGAATGCATCAATGTTGATTTCAAATCAACAAGGAAGGAATCCTTCTATGGCAAGTGATCTTGTTACTGACACATGGGCAACAAAGTTTAAACCTTGCCCGTTGTTTGCCCTAACTGTGCTATATTCCACTGCAGACTTGCAGCTTGATGTCAAAGGTTGTCAGGATGTCTATGCTTCATTCGATAAGTATGTGGAAGTGGAGCGCTTGGAAGGTGATAACAAGTATCACGCAGAACAGCATGGTTTGCAGGTTAGGCTTCTGGAGCTTGTGACAGATCAAGTGCATCTATCCATTTTACCAATGGATTTCAGTCTCCCTCCCCTCCATCTTGTGTGTGTGTGGAGTCGCATACCCATGCTCATGTTCACACATGTGCGCATCCTAAAAGAATACTTGCAATGGCATGGCTAGATTTTCCTAGTTTTTAAATAAGAGCACACGAACCTCCAACACCACACTGGCCCACTCAAGTTGTTGAATATAATGAGCTGTGGTCACCAATATGGCTCATTACAGTAGCCAATATCTGAGAACAAAGACACACAGTTAACCGGTTTATTGCATGGGCTTCTTGCTGAGAGATATTTGTTGTTTCAGGATGCAAAGAAAGGCGTTCTTTTCATCGACTTCCCTCCTGTTCTGCAACTTCAGCTTAAACGGTTTGAATACGATTTCATGCGTGACACAATGGTGAAGGTTTGTATCAGCATCACCCACTAACTTCTTCACTTTCATTATGACATTTTTGTGGTAGAGGACCTGATAGGATTTATACATTTTAGAATCCTTTCATGGGATGACCATGAGGACAAAAGTGTTTTTAGCTGTAACATATACCTTGACTTCAATTCAATGTATATTAAGACATTGCATTTTGTGTGCTTGTGTGCACCTTAGCAATAAATCCAGTGTCTCTAGCAATTTGTATAGTCTCTCTCACTATCTTGTTTGAACCCGTAGAGTATGCCTATTTTCAAGAATACAGTACATCATTATGTGGGGCGATAATGTTAATCTAAGGGTGTGTTTGGTAGCCCGGGGGACCTCAGATTCACTCTCTCAGTGGAGATATCCGACCTCATACAAGTTGGTTTGAGATTTTGTGGTGTGTTTGTTAGCCCGTATGTGTTGGGAGAATCTGAAGTGATACTTTGTTTGGTAGCCTGTCTGAGTTGAGATTGGCCCAAAAACTGAGAAATAACAGATAGATCCAAACTTTTGCACAGAGGCCCCTAAACAAAAAAACGAAAAAGCAATCGGGCCCTCTTGTTCACCACGTCGTGTTGGGAGTTTGGATCCTCGGCAGTGGCAGGCTGTGGGGCTCCTCCGGTGGTTGTTGAGCGACGCAACGATGGCGTTGGCTGTTCGCGTCCGCCGGAGGGCGCCGGAGTGCGCCGACGCGGGCTTGTCGTCGGTGGAGAAGGGCCGGAGCGGGAGGACGGCCAGCCTGTGAACTCCGACGCGGGGCGGGACGGAGATCTCCGACGCGAGCTCGTCGTCGGCAGAGGACGGCCGGCGCGGCGCCGACGTGAGCTCTTCGTCGACGGGGGCAGACCAGAGGGCGCCAACGCAAGCTCGTCTTCGGCGGAGAAGGGCCGGCGCGGGAGGAAAGCGGGAGGAGAGGCCGAACCAGAGAAGGCGTTGGGGGGGAAATGAGGAGAGAAAAGGTGGGGAGTGGGCGTCTGGGGGGGCGGCGCGAGGCCAGCTACAGTCTTTTGCGGGTACAAGGTGAGCCCGGTTGAGTTGTGAAGCTCGATTTGAGCTTCACAACCCGGCCTGGCTCAGAGGCATTTTTCGTATGACCTTGGCACTGCCCAGATGAACCGACCCAGGCTAACAAACAAGGTTTGGTCATTTCAGCTAGGTTGAGTTGAGAGATTCTGAGAACACCCGATCTACCAAACACACCCTAAGGCAACCATGTCACTTATTAGTAACACAGATATATTCTAGGGCGGTTAATAAGCTTCCGTTAAGTGATGTTGACTTAGTGTGGTTACTTAGTTTGCAGTGTGAACAAATTACTAACACATGAATCAGGCTAATACAATCAGGGTTCACAATAACCATGCATTTGGAACTTGGAATAATATCTAGCAAGTCTCTTAGTTCACCGTTTTTTTATTTTTGGTGAATCGTTAGATTTCTACCATGGTTACAACATATACAACTTAGATGACATCAGTAAAGTGCTGCACAGGAAGTTCATATACGGACAACATGATTTCATTCAAATCCTGTTGTAGTTCATGGAAGTGAAAAATCTGAACTGAAGTTCATAAACTTCTTGTCTTTCCCTTTATTTAATGCTTGTATTTTATCTTCAATCTTTTAACCTATTAAGTGTGCATACCATTCCTTTGATGCAGATAAATGACCGTTATGAGTTCCCACTTCAGTTGGATCTTGATAGAGATGATGGAAAGTATTTATCTCCCGATGCAGACAGGAATGTGCGAAATCTTTACACTCTTCACAGGTCAGCAAGATATTTTTTCAATTTTTTTTTGTCTTGTGCTCATTTTCTTGCTTTTGAAGATGCCACATGATGGATGAATAGCCAAAAGTGACGTAGGTGAATTTGAATTTTTTGGCGTTGCCATTTGGCCTGTGGGACGTTGTTAATCATTTAATCATACCTACACCATAGTGATGGGTATTGGTACGGGAATTGGGAAGGGCGGGGATATTTTAACCTGGTGCAGTTCATGACAGTCAATTTCTTGCAGTGTTCTTGTCCATAGTGGTGGTGTTCATGGTGGGCATTACTACGCTTTCATACGACCAACACTTTCAGATCAGTGGTATGTCTATCTACCTGGTTTTATTTATGACTCGCCCTGTTTTCATACAAAAATAGCAGATTCTTGGGACTATCTTGGCTATGCTTGGGCTGTCGACTTTTGTTACTCTTGCTGGAACTGGCCAGTTGCTGCTTGCAGCTGGACAGCTTTGCATGGCTGTCAACTAGTGAACACATGCACTATCTTCTGGCTGTCATACCTGGCTGATCAAACTTTTGATGATTTGGAATTGTTCTTGAAGAGCTTATTTCCTTTCTGGCAGTGATGCATGTTTCTCAACAATGTTCATTTGATTATTTTTTCCCATATAATGTAGATTTAATCTGTGTCTTAAAACAAATGTATCTGCTGTAAACTGGTACTAGTAGTTGGCATGCATGACGATCCTCTTTGCTGTTCAAAAAGCAATATCTGTACGGCTTCTTGTTTTACTCATGTACTGATGGAACAATATCTTCCAGGTTCAAGTTTGATGATGAACGTGTAACAAAAGAAGATGGAAAGAGGGCATTGGAAGAACAATATGGTGGCGAGGAGGAGGTTAGTTTCAGTTCTCATGGCTACAATAGTCATATGTGGTGTAAAAAACATTGGGCTGATTAATTGATTCTTGGATTCTTATGTTTTTGCAGCTACCACAGACTAATCCTGGCTTAAACAACACCCCTTTCAAGTTCACTAAATATTCAAATGCATACATGCTTGTATACATTCGTGAGAGCGACAAGGATAAAATAATTTGTAATGTGGATGAGAAGGACATAGCTGAGCACCTTCGAGTAAGCTGCGAGCCATGGTTTCTAGCTATTTAGATCTTCTATTATAGTAGTCTAATATCTCCATTTGCTCCCAGATTAGACTGGAAAAGGACCGCGAAGAGAAGGAGCGTCGGAAAAAGGAGAAAGCTGAGGCCCACCTATATACCATCATTAAGGTGTTTGCTTCAGCCTGTTGGACATATAAGATGAATTGTTTTAGCTCCAGCATCTTTGTATTGTTCATCACATGGTTATCTTACGTGTTTGCTTCCTTGTACAGGTTGCTAGGGATGATGACTTGACTGCTCAGATAGGGAAAGATATATATTTTGATCTTGTCGATCATGATAAAGTCCAGAGCTTCCGTATACAGAAGCAAATGCCATTTACTCAATTCAAGGTAATAACATTGGTCAAAACTATGTTTGCAGTTATAGCACTCTTGGCATGTTTCAGTCATAGGAATATCGAATAAGGCTGTTCTTGTAATTGGTATTGTTTGTGTCCGTAAAGCTCAAAGACTGTGGTGTAAGGACTGAAGTCGGTGTACCTGTGTTGCATGGTACTTTTTGGTAAAAACAACACTAGGGTCTATTTCGGAAAGACTAGTTGCTGTTTATACTTCAGAAAAGGACTTGCAGTGCACAAGCTTAGAACGGTGCAATCATTTTTTTAAGTAGCAGTACCTTTGTATATGTTTAACAGTATGAAGGTGTAGCCTATAGTCCTACATGCTGAGTATATGAATCATCGATAAGATCTCTAATTTATCAATATGTTGGCAAGGAGGATTATGTTCTTGCTTGCTACAGCTTATGTGCACTGCTATTAAGGAATACCAAACTTAGTACCAATAAGAGCAGAGGTTTACAGTTGCCGTCTGATCAGTAATCTCTGATGTGCTTTTCAGGAGGAGGTAGCAAAGGAATTTGGTATTCCTACGCAGTTTCAACGATTTTGGTTGTGGGCCAAGCGGCAGAACCATACCTACCGACCGAACAGACCATTGACTCCTCAAGAAGAAGCACTCACTGTAAGATGATGTCCTTAGATTGTATTGGATATTGATTTTTATGGGTCTCTAGTTCTCCGTTATGTATCTGCATGGGCTGCACTATCCTGGTTAAGAGTTTATTGAACAGAAAGGAATCTGTGAATGCTTCATGTCATTGCCTATTTGTTATCCTGTGGTTTCTTGGGTCAGTTATGTTGTGTTCAGAAACTATAGTTGCATTATGCTATCTTAAGCCGCTCATAATTAAATCGCATACTTCTTTTGGTTGTTAAGCTTTTGATTTTAGTTGATTAGCACTCAGTACATGCTACCACCGTTTAACTCAGTTTGAATTACCTACGGTTGCACTTGCCGCTTGGCAAGTAGTACTCCCTCCGTCCTAAAAGGGATGTCTCAGATTTGTCTAAATTTGGATATATCTAGGCACTATTTAGTGTCTAGAATCTATATACATTCAAATTTAAACAAATCTATGACATCCTTTACGGGACGGAGGGAGTAATTTATTATCAGTTACTCAAATATCATATGTATAAAAGATGTAACCTGTAGGAAATATTGCATTAAGCTAGTTGCACTTATACTGATTCTTCCATTTGACTGAACAAATATCATATGTATAAATGATGTAACCTGTAGGAAATTTGTATAAAAGATGTAACCCATTAGTATCATCATATGTTTGACCACTATGTATAGAATTTCTTTTGATTCAAAACTTTCCTGTTCCTTCAAATGTCAACAGAAGTTTATTTATTTGAACTAGGGCCTTATGATATTTTCACCATAAAACTAGTGTAGATTTAACCTGACTCCATTATTGATGTGGTCTCTTGGCAACATAATACATCTGTCTATTCACTTCAGCATATGTCTAGTTGTATTCTAGTTTGCTAAATAAGGTAAGCATTTTGTGTAGGTTGGACAATTAAAGGAAGCAGCAAACAAGGCCCACAATGCAGAACTGAAATTGTTCTTGGAAGTTGAGCTTGGACTGGTAATTGCGTCTGCCCCACCTGATTTGGTGCTGTTTCCTCTGTTGATTTCTAATGTCCTCCCCCAATTTTTTTACATAAAATTCAATAAATCCATTTGCGATTTTTACGGGTGATGTAGGACCTAAAACCTCTAGCTCTACCAGACAAGACCAGAGAGGATATATTGCTTTTCTTCAAACTCTATGATCCTGAAAAGGAACAACTGCGGTACTTCTCATAATTTTACCCTTATTTATCTTTGCTCATTTGTGATCTAGACTACTTAGACTTGTCGGGTGAATGAATTCTCCAGGTATGTTGGTAGGCTCTTTGTGAAGGTTTCAGGAAGACCACAGGATATTCTGCCAAAATTGAGAAAAATGGCTGGCTTTTTGCAAGATGATGATGTTGAGCTTTATGAGGTTAGTTTTCTTTCTTTCAGAAACCTTAATTTTCCTAATGCCTGGTATGCAAATTATTGATTCAGTATCTTACCTGTTCCATTTTTTCATCAATTTTAGGAAATTAAGTTTGAGCCGAATGTGATGTGTGAATACATTGATAATAGAATTATATTTCGGTCTTGCCAGGTAAGATCCAATGTCTTCATTTTAAACTGATAATATCTTGTTTCTGTGATGCCTTATCTGGGTTTTTGTGTTCACAGCTTGAAGATGGCGACATTGTTTGTTTTCAAAAATCCCCAAAGCCAGATACTGCTGACCAGTATAGATACCCTGATGTCCCATCCTTTCTGTTGTATATGCGTAACAGACAGGTAACTAAGAACACCCCAGTGGCTAGCCCTGAGTTGCATGTTATTTGATATTTACACACATTGTCCATGCTGTAACTTAAAGAATTTACTTGCCTCATGGATCTGCACAAATGATGATTAGTTACTAGGCGATGCATTAGTAGTTCCAACATGTTTAAAATAGGATACTTGCACTGCACACTATTTCTGTGTTTTTATCTGATTTCTTTGCTATCTTGTTTTCCAAATTAGTACCTTCTCTAGTAGGGCTGCAGAAGCGGATCCCGCATATTCTCGCAAATCATGGTAATTAGCACAAATTGCACTACATGAAATCAATCCGAATCCACCTAATTTGTACTGTTCGGAATCCAATCCGTCCCACATAGCGCGCCGCTTGCAGCCCTACTCTCTAGTACTATGCTCTTATATTTTCATGTGTTGAATGTCTTGACACCATACTTTCTTGTATTGCTTTTACACATGATAATTGCTGTTTTCATTTTGTTTAGCTTGTCCACTTTCGTTCGTTGGAGAAGCCCAAGGAGGATGACTTTTGCCTAGAGATGTAAGCATTTGGACATAGTGTGATTAGCATATCTCGATACTCTGTATCATTACTGATCTCTCTTTTTTTCCTTTGCTGTATAGGTCAAAAATCTTCACATACGATGAAGTTGTAGAAAAAGTCGCTGAAAAAATTGGTGTTGATGACCCATCAAAAATCCGTCTTACTTCACATAATTGTTACTCTCAACAGCCGAAGCCTCAACCAATTAAGTACAGAGGCGTTGACCGTTTGCTAGATATGCTGATTCACTATAACCAGGTTTGCGACTAATCTTTGATCAATGTGATCATTAGTTGCTTAAGAAACAACAACTAAAGTGAAGAATGACATATCTATTAACTTGTCATGTATCAGACTTCTGATATTCTATACTATGAAGTATTGGATATACCCCTGCCAGAATTACAAGCATTGAAGACATTGAAAGTTACATATCATCATGCCACGAAGGATGAGGTTACTTCTGTTGACACTTGAAAATCTTGTCAGTATCAGTAGACTATATTGTTTAGTAGTCTCAAACATGCTTTATCAGGTGTCAGTTCATAGTATCAGGTTGCCAAAAAATAGCACTGTTGGTGATGTGCTAAATGATATCAAATCGAAGGTAAATATTTGTATGCCTTATTTTATGGTCTGTATGCCACATACTAGTTTGATTTGTTTCTTTTATCATGTTAACTCACGTCTTCTGTATGCCTTCTGTCATCATCAACCCAGGTCGAGCTTTCTCATCCCGATGCTGAACTCCGATTACTTGAAGTTTTCTACCACAAGATATACAAGGTGGTGCAAGTGCTAGTTGAACACCTCTTGGTCACATTTATTTCCATACAATAGTATTTTTTACCTTGTATTTGCTGCAGATTTTCGCACCCAGTGAAAAGATAGAAAACATCAACGATCAGTACTGGACACTGCGTGCAGAAGAGGTATCTTATATTGTTATGTCATGCTTTACGGAAAGACCATTGTCCATTGTTTGAGAAGGTCTCGATTCCCTCCTGGGTTCAATGGGTGATATTGTCTTCTCTTTCTAGGTTCCGGAGGAGGAGAAAAACCTTGGCCCTTTTGATCGCTTGATTCATGTATACCATTTTACCAAAGACACTCAAAACCAAACGGTAATGAAGTTCATCTAATGCTAGATCTCAGTTACTTGATCTATTGATTAATTTCTGTGCTATAAAATACAAAATATGCAGCGTGGTGTCTGTGAGTATGTCCAAAATACAGTTGAACAAACTTTTAGTCATTGTACTTCATCTAGTTTTTAAATTGTTTTTTCATTGGCTGAAAAAATGCTTTAGCTGTGGTTCTTATAATCAAACTTTGATAGTTGTGTTCCACATATGTCATGACACTAAATGCTAGTGCAGCCTGGTATGTCTGTGCAACCAGTGTTCTTAGCAAGATTTTCTTATTCTGGTTGACATGGCTTACTTGGATATGCTTGATATTTGTCCTCATTTCCATATGCGTATTTGTCCTTATTTCCACAGCAAGTTCAGAATTTTGGAGAACCTTTCTTTATGGTTATTCGTGAGGATGAGACCTTATCTTCTATTAAAGAACGTTTGCAGAAAAAGCTCAAGGTTTCAGATGAAGATTTCTCCAAGGTAATTAGGGTTTCTCCAAGATTTTTAATTAAATCCATTTGTGCTATAGAGGCATAGTGCCAAATATATTCTGGCGTGAAACTTTACTTGCTCAGTAGGAAGCATATGTCCATCTGGGAGGTGTGTTACTCATGCTAGTTCTTGCATGCGTAGCTCATACCAACTGCATTGCATTACAGACTTGTATTAGAAGATGCTTAACGAGGTAGTCATTTGATTTCGGTTAATGTGCTTATCTAATGCTAACAACTGTTCTCTTTGGACAGTGGAAATTTGCGTACATATCACTTGGTCGCCCAGACTATTTTGAAGATTCTGATACTGTAGCCACGAGATTTCAGGTACTATCAAGTTTAGTTATCTACTTCTTGAAGCAGCCTCTTAGTATTTAATCTGATTTTAATTGTATAAACTTGTTTAGAGAAACATGTATGGAGCATGGGAGCAGTATCTTGGACTGGAGCACCCGGACACAGCTCCAAGGAAGGCACACACTGCTAACCAGGTACCTCATGTCACATTGTCACGTACGATTCTTGGATTGGATGTCGTGATAATGACCATATTCTGTTTGCTCTTTTTGGCTGAAATTTCGCTAATTGCATGATCTCTATGCAGAACCGCCATTCATTCGAGAGACCTGTAAAGATCTATAACTAGACAGTTATCTGAAACACGAGCATCGTCCTGCCATACAAAACCAAGCAAGTCGCTATTTTCAAAAAAGAAAAAAAACAAGTGGCTCAATCTCTAGTTGCTGGCTTGAATAAATCATGTACCATAGTATGATGGCAGGACTGGTTGCTCAGGTTCAGGATGGAGCTAGTTTCAGAACGGAGATCCTTTTAGTACCATCTGGGCAGCTTCTCATCTTTTCCCCACTCTGCCCTGGATATATGAAGTTTGTGCAGAGATAGCCCAAGGAACCATCACCTTTCAGTAGATAAAGTTTTTTTTTCCCATTAGGTGCTGTATACAGTCGAATAGCTAGTGGATTGCTTCGTTCCGCGGTTGGTGCTAGGTGGCAAGTTGTTGATGATGCTTTTCCTGTATATTGTTGGTGCGAGGTGTACAAGTATTTTCCTTGTTGATGATCACACGGTACTTGTAGCTCAGTTATGATGTAGTGCTGCATCGTTTGACATCTTTATATCTGACTTTGAACCATCAGCGAAGCCCATCGGTACTACAGGGCCGCACCTGACTCAAGTTTGAACATTTCTATCTATTCTCATCTGTCTGTTGCACATTATGACTTATTTTTCATCTTGAAGTCTATGGTATTTTTTCCAGTTTTCAGACTGAAAGACAGCCGTGAGTATGTCTTCCATTCTTCCAAGGCTCAAAATTCCTTGTGTGACAAAAAGTTTTGGTTCTATGATGGATGCTATTTTCACAGAGGTCCAATTAGGAAAGGAACTAAGATAAAATTTCAGCGCTAAGTGTGTGTTTGTTGATCGTGGCGCAAATTGACCCTCTCCGTTCCTTTACGTCGGCCCAAAAATGGTCAAATTTGACCGTCAGGCGAGCAATTTTTTTAGGGTTTTGCATTTAAGTACATAGTGAATAAAGGAAATTAAAAAAAATTAAAACTAAAAGGCGCATGTACGCTTGCTACCCTAGCCTACTCCTTGTCCTTGTTGTCGAGCATGACGAAATCCGTTATTACCCACGGCCAATTGATAGCCGGCAGAAAATACGTCGGTGGTGGAGGCGGAGGTGGAGCAACCCACGGGTTGAATGACGGAGGTGGAGGGAGCGGGTGCGGGCCGAGTTCTTTAGCGCCTGTTATGGGGCCTCATCCTCTGTGCGGCCAGGCGGAGAATGATGTCGGTGGCATACCAGACACACCGGTCGGTCCACCTTCGACGTGAGGATGCCGAGCCTCTCGATCTCCTCGTCGGTCATCGTCGCTGGCAGCTAGAACTCTCGGCCCTCCTCCATGGCCGGCTGCTAGGCATGGAAGATGCAACCGACGAAATTGTCGCTGTCGTCCTTGGTCTCCTCGTTGTAGTAGGCCAGTGCATCGTCGTCCTGGGGAGGCGCAGGAGGACCCGGCTTTCTGTTCGACGAGGAGGCGCAGAAGGGCGCGCAGGAGCCAGTGGTGGACCAAACGGGTAGTCCCGGTAGCCGAGGAACCCTGCCTTCCTCCTCAGATTCTTCTCGGTGTCGCGCCAGGTGAGCCATAGATCGGAGTCCACGACGAAGGTAGGATCGGCGTGGAGGTCCGGCAACAGGTACTTCCACCCGTGTCGGATCTCGGCGGTCCTCTCCGGCTCGCGCAGAGGCATGGACGGGACAGGCACCCGGAGGTAGCTGAGCCGCCAGCCACCACCAGATAGGTGCACGTCCCCGCAGCGGTGGCACGACATCCAATTTCGGTAGATGAGCCGCGCCATGTCGACGGGAAGCGACACCATGTTCGGCTGGTCCTTCTTTTTCGCACCGCTGCCGGATGCCTCAGAGTCGTTCTTCTTCTTCTTCCCCATGGTGATGTGGTGGCGCGCGGTGATGAGGGTGGGAGCGGAGGTGTCGGTGGTGTGGGCGATGGTAGGGGCGATGCCGGTCGCCATTTAAAGGCCGGACGCATGCGGGACACGATGCCTTTGATGACGGCTTAAAAGTCTAGCTACCACCCGCTAGGCCTAGTGCGTGTGCAGAAGATGAGACGAAGCCATTGATGGCGAAGGTTGCGGCGCTGACGCGGAAGCAAAGACCGCCGAAGCGGTGGCTACCGAAGCGATGCGCTCGAAACATGCTTCGTTCCCACAGTCCCACTACCAGACGGGCCCGTTGAAGAAGCGGTCGTTCAATTTTGAAATTTGTTCAAAATCAAAAATCGTTCAATTTCAAAATTTATTCAAATTCAAAAAATCTTCAATTTTTGAAATTTGTTCAAATTTGAAAATCGTTCAATTCAAAATTTGTTCAAATTTAAAATTGTTCAGATTTAAAACAGAGAAAAAATGAGAAAGGAAAAAAGAAAAACAAACCTGTCCTGGGTGTGCGGTGGTCCGTCCACCGAATCCACAACGAACCAGTCTCAGCGAATCGTGGGCCGGCCCAACAAAGATCTGGGGGGTGGTCAGTGGCTGTTATACACCGACCTGGTCGGTGTAAAGCAGCTCCCCTATGCGGAAATGGTGAATGGAGCAGGGTACGCGCGCGTTTAAAAGTTAAAATAATCTATTTAAAAGTTTCAAAAAAATGTGAAGTAAAATTTTGCATGTATATACTATGTTGATACTTACTCGTGTGTGTTTTCACGGAAAAATATCATTGTATGTGACCTACACAAAAATGACAAAATGCAAATTCCTATTCATGTGAATAGTACAAATTCCTGTTCACTATTCTCATTTGGACATTTTGTCATTTTTATGCAGGCCACACACAATGGTATTTTTTCGTGAAAACTCACAGTAAGTATCAACATAATATGTACATGCAAAATTTTATTTCACATTTTTTGAAATTTTAAATAACATTTTTAAACTTTTGTAAGGGTGCCTCCCAAACGTCCGGGTCGCTCCCCTATGCCTATACCTGTCTGTACGAGGGCAGAGTGAGTGCTGAACTCGGGCCCTGACCAACCTTAGAATATTGTGGGAGCCCATTTTTCCTTTTTTGTTTCAGCAGTGGATGCAGATTGACCACGTTAGGATGACATGTAAATTTGTCATACCTTATGTCATAGCCACGGATATGGTCTAATCTCGAACGCATAATAAGAAAATCTGGTCTCTTAAATCTCACTTTGATTCCTGCAAGTATAGATAATACCAGGCCTGTTAAATCTAGACAAAATAACTTGAAAAATTATACTCTGTTCGATCAAAAATAATTGTCGAGAGTTCTCTTTAAATTTGGTTTAAATTACCTCAAATTTAAGCTATACCTCGGACACTTATTATGGATCTGGGTGTTATGATCTCACTTAGGGTTCCTACGAATTCACCATAGTTTGATTCACAAACACCAGATACAGATCCCACTGGATCGGAGGGAAAGAACCCTAATGGAACATTCGTCTAAATCGTTCGACTGGAGGCGGCGCTCTGCTTGGGGATGATAAGCTGACTCCGTCTCCCTTCCTTCACGTCCTTGGGCTGGGCCTTGGTCTTGTCGTGGGCCTTGGGCTGGGTCGTGACATCCCCTCCCCCTTGAGGCCTGGCTTGCCCCCAAGCCAGCAGTTCTGGAAACCGTAGCATCAACGGTGCTTCATCCTCCCAGGAAAGCG
This sequence comes from Lolium multiflorum, assembly GCA_030979885.1. Taxonomy (NCBI): domain Eukaryota; kingdom Viridiplantae; phylum Streptophyta; class Magnoliopsida; order Poales; family Poaceae; genus Lolium; species Lolium multiflorum. Next base: position 164,768,979 of record CM061748.1, on the reverse strand, counting down.
CCGATCTTGGAAGTCCCAGCCAGCGAATGAGGACGCGGGGCACCTCCACGCCACCACGCTGAATGCAACGCCGAGCCAAGATCTTCTCAGGTTGCAGGAGCACCATGGAGTCCAGGTCCAGTAAGGCGAGGTCGTCATTTGTTGGCGTTGCCGACGGCAGCCGGCGCTTCAGCTGCGAGACGTGGACGACATTGTGGATCTTGCTGGTGATGGGTAACTCGAGGCGATACGCCACTTCGCCCACGCGCGCCAGGATTTTGTATGGCCCGAAGAACTTGAACGCCAGCTTCTGGCTGCTTCTTGGCGCGAGAGATGTCTGCACATACGGTTGCAGCTTGAGGAAGACCATGTCGCCCACCTCAAAGGAACGTTCGGTGCGGTGCTTGTCCGCCTGCTTCTTCATCCTCTGCTGGGCACGTAGCAAGTGCTGTTTCAGAAGAGCAGTCATAGTCTCTCTTTCCTGCATCCAATAATCAAGATCAGGGACATTGCATGCTGCCGCCGCGGAGATACCAAAGTGTCGAGGTGGGTGCCCATAGAGTGCCTCAAACGGGGCGCGTCCAATGGCTGAATGGAACGCTGTATTGTACCAAAACTCCGCCAAGGGTAGCCAGCGAAACCACTTGGTGGGGCAAGCATGAACTGTGCAGCGAAGAAATGATTCCAAGCACTGATTGAGTCTTTCTGTCTGGCCGTCCGTTTGAGGGTGGTAGGCCGAACTCATCATCAGCTGTGTATCTGTAAGGCGGAACAGAGCTTGCCAGAGTGTGCTGGTAAAGATTTTGTCTCGATCAGACACGATGCATTGGGGGAGGCCGTGTAGCTTGTATATGTTGTCAACAAACGCCTGGGCGACCTGGAGCGCTGTGTAGGGATGCTTTAGAGGAATAAAGTGGCCGTACTTGGTCAACTTGTCAACAACCACCAGAATCACATCATGGCCATTAGACTTGGGCAGTCCTTCAATAAAATCGAGGCTAATGGTGTGCCAGGCAGACGGTGGAACTGGAAGTGGCTGTAGCAGTCCTGGAAGTTTTGTGTGTTCCGCTTTGGCTCGCTGGCAAGTGTCACAGCGCTGGACAAACTCATGGACTGTTTGCTTCAAGTTTGGCCAATCGAAAAGTTTCTTGATGCGCTGATAGGTTGCTAGAGTGCCAGAGTGCCCGCCAATCCCACTGTCATGCAAAGCTTGCAAAATGTGCTGCTGTGCTAAAGTGTTGCCTCCAACCCAAACCTTACCCTTCTTACGGATAACTCCATCTTTTAGTTCAAATCCTTCGGCATTTGTGCCCGAGAGGCTCAATTCAGTCCACAGCTTTTTGGTTGGTGCATCATCAGTGTAGCCCGTAACTAGTTTATCCAACCATGAGGGTACAGCCGCTGATATGGCCAACAATTCCGACGGGTGCTGACAGCGAGAAAGAGCGTCTGCAGCTGCGTTCGTGATGCCTTTCTTGTACTGGATTGTGTATTGCAGCCCCATGAGCTTGACGAAAGCCTTATGCTGCATGCCCGTCCCCAGGCGTTGCTCTGTCAAGTGGAGGAGACTCTTCTGGTCTGTACGAATAATGAACTCTTGGTGTTGCAAATACGACCTCCACTTCTCGACGGCCATAAGGATAGCGAGGCACTCCTTCTCATATGTGGAGAGTGCTTGATTACGTGGACTTAACGCCTTGCTGAGATAGGCCACAGGGTGTCCTTGTTGCATGAGAACCGCTCCTACCCCAGATTGGCAGGCATCAGTTTCTACCACGAATTGTTGGGAAAAATCTGGAAGTGCTAAGACTGGAGCCTGGATGAGTGCTTGTTTCAGCTCCTGGAAAGCTCCCTCAGTAACCGGTGTCCATTGATACACTTCTCCTTTTCGTAACAGCTGAGTGAGAGGTTTACTGATGGGGCCATAGTGCTTGATGAATTTACGGTAGTAACCAGTCAAGCCCAAGAATCCTCGAAGCTCCTTCAAGTTCTTGGGTCTGGGCCACTCTTTGACTGCTGTGATCTTGGAGCTGTCCGTGGCCACACCATCGATGCCAATGACATGTCCGAGATACTCTATGTTTTGCTTGGCAAAAGAGCACTTGGAGCGCTTCAGGTTGAGTTGCTGGTCACGAAGTACTTGGAACACTTCTGTCAGCTGCTTGGCATGCTGCTCCACTGTCTCGGTGTAGACTAGAATGTCGTCCATGAACACTAAGACTCCTTTGCGTAACACCTTCTCGAAGACTGAATTCATCACACTCTGAAAGGTTGCTGGAGCGTTGGTGAGACCGAAGGGCATGACCAAGAACTCATACAGGCCTTGATGAGTGCGGAAAGCCGTTTTGTACTCGTCACCCTCTGCCACTCGTAGCTGATGGTACCCTGATGACAGGTCCAGCTTGGTGAACCAACGAGCTCCTGCCAGCTCATCGAGCAACTCGTCCACTACGGGTATGGGATGCTTGTGTTTGATGGTGATGGAGTTGAGTTGCCGATAATCAATACAAAATCTCCATGTTCCATCCTTTTTGCGGACCAAAAGGACCGGGGAGGCAAAGGGGCTGGAGCTGTGTCGGATGATACCTTGCTGCAGCATGAGGTGTATCTGGCGCTCGATTTCATTCTTCTGATGAGGAGCGTACCGGTATGGTCGCACATTGACTGGTTGAGCTCCTGGTACAAGCGGAATGCGGTGATCGTGCTGACGTCGAGGAGGTAGCCCGGCAGCGGGCGCAAAGAGGTCTGCAAAAGCTGTCAACACCGGAGCTATCGCTGGGTGCTCCCCTTCGTCTGTTGCAGTCTCCAGAGTATGCAGACTGCCCTGTTGGTGTACTGGTTGCACTTCAACACATTCAGCAATTGCACCCCGACGCAACAGGCCCTGGAGCTGACGGGTAGTGATTTGACGGCCTGGCGTGTGCGCATCCTGAATGCCTTGCAAGGTAATGCGCTGTCCGCGATGCTGGAAACGCATGCGGCGATTGCGCCAGTGCACCCACATTGGACTGAATTCCTCGAGCCAATCTGCTCCCAGAATGATATCATAGCAGCCCAATGGTAAGATCTTCATGTCCTGCTGAAAGGTATGCCCCTGGGTGCGCCATGTCAGGTTAGGCAGCATCTTGTCGCTGACCATGGTGTCGCCATTGGCGATGACGAACTGGGACGGCTCACAAGGTTGAGGCGAGACGTGGAGCTTGTCGACAAGACGAGTGTCGATGAAGGAGGCACCACTGCCCGAGTCGACGAGGATAAGAACTTCATGTTCGTCCACGTGCCCATGGAGACGAATGGTGCGGCGCCGTGCTGAAGTAGAGCCCGCGATCGCGGCGATGTCGACGCACATGAGTTCGTCGCCCGAACTGGCTTCGCCATCAGACCCTGGGTCCGGGTCTGGTGGTAGAGCATCCAGCAATTCCTCCAGAATATGCAGAGGCACTTGAGTGGGGCACTTGTGTGTGCGGTTCCACTTCTCACCGCAAGTGAAACATTCTCCTCTCGACTTGCGGAAGGCGCGGAGTGCCTCCAGCTTGGCATCCCAGCGTGGTGCTTCTGGCTTCTTCTGTTCATCCCCACGGCTTGAATACTTGGCCTTGTCCGTATTATGGAAGGTACGGTGATTGGTGCGCGAGGATGACGACGAGTGGTGTTGTTGTTGCCGAACATTTTCCTGCTCCGTTTCCTGCAATTGGGCCAAGAGACTAGCAGTATCCACGTCTTCAGGTAAATGCAACAGAACAGCAGCGCGCAATTCATCAGTTAAGCCTGCGATGAAACGCTCCACAAAGAAGACCTCACTAGTGCTAGGATCATGCAGGAGGATTTGGTGTTTCAACTGATTGAATTTTTCTGTGTATGCCTCTACATTTCCTAACTGTCTAATGGTAAGGATCTGGCGCATGAACAAATTAAATTTGTTTTTGCCCCAATAAGACTCTACAGCTTTGTACAAGTCCTCCCAATGGATGATATATTGTTTAGATTGCACTGTTTTGAGCCACAGCGCTGCGTTCCCCACAAAATTTAGCATGGCAAATTTTACTTTCATCATGTCAGAGATGCCGTATATCTCAAAATACATCTCACAGTTATCCTTCCAAATAGTGGGATCGGTGCCATCGAATTTGGGGAAATCCATCTTAGGAGTGGAAGTATAGCGAGTGTGATTCCTAGGTCGATCATATGAATCCTCTTCATGGTATGCAGGATATGGATCAGTGACGATGATCGTACCATTGTCCGGGGGAAATCGGCGAGACCCGGAGGCCTCGTGATTGTACCCCCGTGTAGAGATGTCGTTGCCGTGCCCATCGGGCCGTCGCGCTGCCGCCGTGCCCTGCAGCGGTGTAGTAGGCAGCTGCACGGGCGTTGGAGGTCGTGGTGGCGGCCGCGACTCGATGACGCCCAGCCTCGCAGCGGCATCCTCCGCGTGAAGCTTGAGCGTGGTGGTCGCCGCCGAGAGATCGGCGACCGAGGCGTCCATGGATTTCATCCACGACGCCAAGCCCGCGAACTGCTCGGCGAGGGAGTCCAGCTTGGCGTTGGTGGCTTCCGCCGCGGCAGCGAGGCTCTCCGACATCCTTCGCTCCGCCGCCGTGGGTCTCTTCGGCGCCAGGGTGTACCCAACTCTCCTTGATCAACCGTCGCCGGCCCGGTAGCAGCAGATCGAGATCTGATACCACCGGATTCGCTTCGGAATTAGGATCAGAGAAAATTTTTGGGGGTGGTGGCTGGTGGCTCTGATACCAGGTGTTATGATCTCACTTAGGGTTCCTACGAATTCACCATAGTTTGATTCACAAACACCAGATACAGATCCCACTGGATCGGAGGGAAAGAACCCTAATGGAACATTCGTCTAAATCGTTCGACTGGAGGCGGCGCTCTGCTTGGGGATGATAAGCTGACTCCGTCTCCCTTCCTTCACGTCCTTGGGCTGGGCCTTGGTCTTGTCGTGGGCCTTGGGCTGGGTCGTGACACTGGCTTTGTGCTTGTGGTGTTCACGTGTTGAATCTTTCAGTTCCATGGTCAAAGGACGCAAAATTGACAATTTGGCGCCTTTGCGTCACCCGTGACGAACTCAGGGTGTCAAGGAGGAAAATAAATGTCAGTCGACTGTTTCTCTGTCCATTACTTATAGCTGCTCGCCTGCTCCACTCCGACAACCAATCGAAGCGATCACATAGCAAAGCAAAACCCAGTTCAACCAGTCGCAGTTCAATGGCAACCACCGCGACGATATCCTCCTCTGCGCCGGCGGCCTCGCTCCCGCTGGCCGGCCGCGTGGCCATCGTCACCGGCGCGTCTCGCGGTATCGGCCGCGCCATCGCGATCCACCTGTCGTCCCTCGGCGCCAGCCTGATCCTCGGCTACGCCTCCAGCTCCAGCTCCAAGCTGGCGGACGCGCTGGCCGCCGAGCTTCCGAGCGCCGTGGCGGTCAGAGCAGACGTCTCCGACGAGGCCGGCGTCCGTTCCCTCTTCGACGCCGCCGAGTCCGCCTTCGGCGGCGCGGCGCACATCCTGGTGGCCTGTGCTGGCCTCGCCATACAGACCTACCCATCCCTGGCCACCACCGCCACAGCGGACTTCGACGCCGTCTTCGCCGTCAACACCCGCGGCGCGTTCCTGTGCCTCCGGGAGGCGGCCAACCGGCTGCGCCGCGGCGGCGGGGGCCGGATCGTGGCCGTGTCCTCCTCGCTGGCGGCGACGCTACTGCCCGGCTACGCGGCGTACGCGGCGTCCAAGGCGGCCGTGGAGGCGATGGTGCGGGTCACGGCAAAGGAGCTCGGGCCCGCGCGCGTGACGGTGAACTGCGTGGCGCCGGGGCCGGTGGCGACGGAGCTCTTCTTCCAGGGGAAGAGCGAGGAGGCGGTGGAGAGGTTCAGGGCCGGGCACCCCATGGGGCGGCTCGGAGAGGTGGACGACATAGTGCCGGCGGTCGGGTTCCTCTGCACCGACGCTGCCGAGTGGGTCAACGGTCAGGTCATCCGGGTTAACGGAGGCATTGCTTAGTCATGGCTGTGAAACATTGAAATCAACTTCCATACAGTACACTTGAGAGTCGTCTTCTTCTCCCAAGCCCTCCTATCCTTTGACTCGATTCTGAGGAGAGCATGATGGGCGGGCAGTGGTACGTGTATTTTCTTTCTTCTGGATCAACGGTGAAATGGAATCAAACACGAGGCTTATTTTTACATGCCGCTCTTTTATTTGGATATATGAGGGGTGGAAACTGGTAATGGATAGTCCATATTATCCGACATTCGTATTCGAGAAATTAAAAATGGAAGTGGTAGTATCCGAATCCGGCTGTCAATGAAAATGGATATGGTAACTATCCGGATCCGTTTTTTCAAAAACAAATACAAATGTGGTATTGAATTTTGAAGCAAATGTGGATATGGAAATGGAAATATCCGTATCCGAATAAGATTATGTTAGACAATTTTAGTATTTCGACCCCAATATGCCAATTGCCTAACATAGAGAAGCTAACAAATCGATCAAATGTTCTTTTATGTGATTGAACTTGAAACTACTATGCATTATATCAGTATATTTATCTCTCTACAATTCTATTGTTGGCTTATTATAAGACACGAGTCTATTATTTCCTTATTCGTATCCGCTCCGAATTGAGAAATCATCCGATCCGTATTCGTATTCGAGTAACATCCGGTCCGAATTCGTATTCGACAACATCCGTATCCGTATCCGTATTCGTTTTGAAAATATGGAAACGGATATGGGAAGGACACTATTCGATCCGCATCCGATCCGTTTCCACCCCCGCAGGGAAAGGGGATTTAGTTTTTATTTCAAACTCGATTTAGTCTTGCCGGAGCTCTATGGCGTTTCGGGCGCGGGTGGTCTTTGCGCGTGCTCTCGGCTAGCTCACCCTTCGGGTATATCGGATCCAAGTGGAGTTGGGATTGCTTTCGGTCTCTGCTCTACGATGCCCTTCGACCTTCGGTCGGTGCCACATATGCGGCACGGCGTCGTCTCGGCTGCGCGCGACCTTTTGACCACACACTCGACATATGTGGTGTCGGTGCACCGTGTGGTCTCAGACGTGCGTTGCCTTTTGATTACGTTGACGGTGCAGTGCTGTGGTGAGTCGGCTAACCAAGGCCATTCAATTATTCTGGTGTTGCATCCAACTGGGTTTGCCCCTCCCGTTGTCATATCCCGCTGGCTCTTCCTTGTGACCGATGTGCTTGCGTCGTGATGGGTTTTCTCATCAGTTTGCTATCTCCAAAGGTTTCTCGAAGTGGCCTCCTTGTCTCTCTTGCTCGCGTGTTGTTCGTTGTGTGCTTTCCCCTTTTATTTCTCTCCTCGCGTAGCCTCCGTAAATACGGGTTTGTTTGAACTTATCTTGTAGAGGTTAAAATGCCTCATAGGAAACTTTGAACGAAATATATTCAGGTGGGGACTTGCTCCCTCCCACTCCCCCACCCCTTTCGTGGAAATAAAAAAAACAATCGATTATAGCGGATGGGGACATAAAAATCATGGAGTATAGACGATACAGAGTTGGTCGCAAGTGTTGTATTTTGTTGGCTAGTGATTCAAGTGGTCCATTATTAGGGTACCATTTACCATCTTTGTCTAAAAAATACAATAACTTGATGTCAAAGTTAGTTCATTTTTAGACTAATGAGTGTAGAGGTACCCTAATAATGAATCACTTGCATATGTATTGGGAAGCTATTGCTTCTCCGATAGGTCAGCTTATGAGTTCCTCCAAGAGGGACTTTGACCATATGCATGCATCTAGACATTTATATTGTGATTCAGGTACGCGGGGCCTACCAATCTACCCTCACCATTGGACTAGATTTTCATTCACAAATGTACTATTTCTCTTATTCCATATTATTTGTCCTTTATTTGAAAGTAATTAGATATATTTTATGCATAGATACATAATGAAAGGATCGTATGGCCACCTAGACGGGGGTGAATATGTGCTAATCAAATTTTAAATTTTTCCCAGTTTAGGCTTGACACAAAAGTTAAATTCTCTAGATATGAAATTATATGAATTTATCTATATGACAAGGTGCAATCAAGCAACACAAGATACAAGATACAAAGTAGTAAAGTGTGGTAAAGGATAGAGGTAACCGAGGTGAAGCACGCGGAGACACAAGGGTATGATTCTTGTAGTTCCGTCCTGGTTAGGGAAAATACGTATACGTTGGAGGGGTGTGGTGACACAAAGGCCTACCAACGCCACAAAATCCTCACCATATTCTCCGGTGAGCAACACCACGAAGGCCTAGCTCACGGTCCACTAAGAGGTTGCCTTCAAGGCGTCGCAACCGGCACCTTTACACAAAGCTTGGGGCACGCGTCCACAACTCAATCGGAGGCTCCCAACAACCGACCACAGAGCTTTTACAACACAAAGCAAGCTCTGAGGGCGACTTCTCACAAAGCTAGGGTTTCACAACATGAATCTTCAACTAACAAGTGGGATACTCAAATCCCTTTGATGGAAGTGTAGATCTAGGGTTCCTCCCTTGATTACCAAGAGATCAACGAGATTGAGTGGCTAGAGAGAGAGAGATCTATGAGCTTTGAGCTTTGGAACAATGGAGGAGAGAGAGTAGAAGTCGCAACCTTCATTTGGAGAAGAAGGGTGCTATTTATACCTCCCACCAGAACGCGAGGCTTAGGTTCCCGTGGACTTCCCCGGAGTCTCTGGTCTAAGGACCAGAGTCTCCTGTGTTGGAGCAGAGTCCCCATCCTGGAGACCAGCAGAATTTACAGGTATTGTGGTTCTCTCTTCCATAATTCGTCGCCAACCCTTATGCTAAAGCTTTGAGCATATGTAGACACTTCACCTCAAAGCTATTGGCGCCAATCTTCTTTTCACTTTTGAGGGGTCAACAACCGTGACATTCTTTATAAATGTAGAATCTAGAAAACACATGTGCATAGTTAATTCTCTTTAGTTTATCAACAAAAACACACAAAACTATATTACGGGAGAAATGCCCTTTCAATCTCCCCTTTTCGATGTTTGATGACAACATAAAGATTTGCAAAGATATTATGATATGCATATCAAAGAAGTAAATAAAAGAGAGATGGGCTAGCATGGTTGTTGTGTCGTCAACGTTCACACAGGCGTTTCCGGTCTCTAACCATCGGCCAAGATATTCTCGGGAGGTTTCCGACTTCTTTTGTATACACGCCTGCAAGTCACTTGCTGTAGATGCTCTCTTGTAGGTGCCCTTGAAGTGTGACTCGAAGGCTATCTTCTGGTCGAACCAGCAAAAGATGGAGTTCTTCGGGAGGTCGTTGAGCCATACCCGGGCCAGACCAACAAGGTACAATTGGAGCATGCGGCAAGCTATATTACGGGCCCCTCCAGCAAAATCGACGGCGTTGAAATAGTCATCAATCCAGGTGTCGGGCCTTTCCTTCTCATCATAATGCTTCAAGTTTTCGGGTAGCTTGAGGTTCAGGCCTTTTGGCGTTTTTTTCCTCACGGATCCTCTTTCCAAAGCACTTTGTGCTAGTGTAGCCAATTGGTACTCGTTCAGGCATTCCCGGACATCTCGCGCTCCGCCTATGCTCAGGGGAGCTCGAGCGGGAGCTTGATATTCTGCCTCCTTTGCTGGGTGGTGGTGACAGAGAACCGTGCGGGGGCCTACGGTGCCTCTTGATTCCGCTGTCAGATTCTCCGCGTCCTTACTAGCGGTGCTGGTTGTGGCTGCGGTGGCTTTCTCCGTCATCTTGGCGGCTATCTCCCTCACGTCGGGGTTGCCTGCCATCAGCTGCACGGTCATCCTTCCGGCTCCGCCTAAGCTCGACATTGTCTTCCAGCAGGACTATGTTGGCGAGGGTGCGGAGGTGCGTAGCGATGCTTTCGCGGTGAGACGTTCTGGTACATTTCCTTGCCAGTGAACATTGGATCCTTCCCCTTAGCTTTGTCCTTAGGAGTATCCGAAGATATGGGGATCGGATTTGGCTGTTCCCTGGTCTTTCTCCGGCGCTTCGTTGATCTGGTCCGCGGATTGTCGCGGTGTTCTCTTTGCCTTCCGGCAGGCTGATTCTGCGTTGTAGACACACATGCCTCCGGGTTGGAAGCCAGTCTACGTTAAGTATCCGCCTTGCTTTGTTGTTTCATGGCAATGCCAATGACTGTCCTGAGGTAGTCAAGATCGATCTTGTCATTTTCGTTGGCCAGGAGCTCCACCGCTTTTTTCCATGTTATCTTTTGGAGTTGCTAGAGGTTTACGCTGAGCTGCACTGTCGAAGTTGATGATGCGAGGGGGTAGTATCTCTCCGCCTCATCTGCATCGCTTCCTCGTGGGTTTCCTTGATGCAGGTGGCCCATTGGTCTGCAAGCTCCGTCACTCTTTCGTATTGTTCTTCCGCCAGCCGCTCATGCTCTTGGGCTACCTCGTACTTTTTGGCAATTTTTGTCTTGAGTCGGCGGTACATGTCTTGGTGATCGTCACCATCCTCCACCCTTTGGTGAGGTTGCTAACTTCTTGGTACTTGCTGCACCTCATACTTGCACTTCCAAGAAACACTTTGGAGAGAGTGTTCCAAGCCGACTTGGTGGTGGTTTCATTGTCGATGTAAGGTCTATCATCTTCACCCACGGTGATGAGTGCATTTTTAGCATGTTTTTGCATCGTTATTTTATCAAGATATCATCGAGTAGTGGCAGGATATTTTGTATTTCACCACGCTACCGCGCCCTTTTATGCTTGTCTACACAGGATCTCAAAATAATAAGTCAATAATGAAATATCAATGAAAACTGTCATTTTCTAGCATTTTTGATGTGATAGAAATCATTTTTGCACTTAATCATGCACCTGGGCGAAAGGACAATGCGTGGACAACTTCAAGTGGCTTTCACGGGCATCGGTACGGGCAAGGCCCGCCCGTACCACCCTCCAGAAGCACCGCCTCGTCAAATACTTTCACCTCCCGCAGATGGATCAGAGACCAGACACACACAGCTCCACAAAATAGAGAAACACTACCCCAGATCATATCTCAAGAAGGAACTTGAAGAAGACAAGATCCGGGCTGCTACGTGGATCCTCGGAGGAAAAGGAATCATCCCCTTAATAATCATGAACCGCTGCACCTTCACCATCATCATCCTCCAACCATAGTCGTAATCTTGATTGCTATTGTGGATTTGTATTCCAATTCATTCCATTCCTTTAATTCCATCCACAAGATTATGATGATGTTCTTGATTGTCTGCATGTGTGAGTAGTCCCATTAGTTCTTCGGGAGATGGAGAAACCCTAGCATGAATATGAGATAAATCTAAGATGCTCTATGGTTTTAAGTATTAATGGGTGTTATTTTTCTCTCTTGATATTACGTGTTGTGCACCATAATATATGCCTTATGGTCTTGAGAGGGAACTACTCTTGGAAGTGTGGTAAAGTGAACGGCGGGAAGTGACACTACCATGTCGGCGCTTTGACACATGAATAATGGGGATAAGAGGGATTCACAAAGCTCATATCGATAACCGCGGGGTAAACCCCTTAATAGCAATAGTCAATATGTGGCTTGCAGAAGGCTAGCTGATGTAGTTATTTAGAGATGCGATGACCAAGCTTTGTGGGCGCATCTTATTACAGAGCTCTACCACATACAATATAGTTAAAATCATACTTTATCTTGATTAACATGAATCCTAGTGCCAGTGGTGGATCCAATAATCCCTGAGAACACTTTGTCCTATTAAGTTTCAACCTTTTTTTCATAATGTTTTACTGCTTTATTTACTTTATTTGAAACCATTTATAACACCCCCTTTAAACATTTTGAGATTAGAAAACATTTATTAAGTAATCTTTAGTAGAAAGTAGTAAGGGGCATTAAGACCCTAACCAATACCTCCTCGTGGTTCGATACTCTTATTTCGAAACTATCTACAACCGATCTATGTTCTTGCAGTTATCACACAACTTGTTGGATCATGTACAAGGCGGTGGCATTGAGTTGGCAATCAACCACTTCCCTACGAGTCAAATTATTAGGATTTTTAGCCTTGTATCCCTCCTCAACAGAGGATCCCTTCGTTCATTTATGCGAGGGTGTGGAGTGGGAGAATACGACACGGAAGGGGGAGGAATCTCCAAGAACACTCCCGTAGCTTTAGGATCTATCTTGGGAATGGTCTCACTACCACCAACCTCTTCCATGGTTTCGGGTACCGAAGGATCACCAAGGGAAGTATCTTGCACAATGGGAGTGCCAATATCAGTAGAGGTGGTAGGAGGGATAGGGGTTTATTGGATTGCATGAAGTTAATCATCATATCCCTTAGACTAGTCATAGTGGGAAGTAACACAGAGTAGTAACATGCACATGTTACTACTCTGTGTTACTACCTTCATAGTGGTTAGTAACATCAAAGTAGTATCATAGATGTCTTCATTAATTAGCTTGTAGACTCATTGTATCTTGGTAAGTGTGATGTTACAGTAACTAGCTATGTTACTCCATCCTCCTGTATCCTCATTAACTCACTGCCTGATACGTCTCCAACGTATCTATAATTTCTTATGTTCCATGCTACTTTATTGATGATATCTACATGTTTTATACACATTATATGTCATTATTATGCGTTTTCGGAACTAACCTATTGACGAGATGCCGAAGGGCCAGTTCTGTTTTCTGCTTTGTTTTGGTTCGAGAAATCCTAGTAAGGAAATATTCTCGGAATCGGACAAAATCAATGCCCAGCATCCTATTTTTCCACGAAGCTTCAGGAACACCGAAGGGAAACCCTGGGGCCCCAGATGATAGGGCGGCGCGGCCAGGGCTGGGCCCGCGCCCCCCTAGTGTGTCGTCGCCTCGTCGACCCTCCGACTCCGCCTCTTCGCCTATTTAAGGGTCCCTGACCTAAACCCCGAGAGGAATAAGCCACGGTACGCGAAACCTTCCAGAGCCGCCGCCATCGCGAAGCCAAGATCTGGGGGACAGGGAGTCTCTGTTCCGGCACGCCGCCGGACGGAAGTGCCCCGGAAGGCTTCTCCATCGACACCACCGCCATCTTCACCGCTCTTGTCTCCCATGAGGAGGGAGTAGTTCTCCATCGAGCTAAGGGCTGTACCGGTAGCTATGTGGTTAATCTCTCTCCTATGTACTTCAATACAATAATCTCATGAGCTGCCTTACATGATTGAGATTCATATGATGATGCTTGTAATCTAGATGTCATTATGCTAGTCAATTGGGTTTTACTTATGTGATCTCCGGAGACTCCTTGTCCCACGTGTGTAAAGGTGACAGTGTGTGCACCATGTGGGTCTCTTAGGCTATATTTCACAGAATACTTATTCACTGTTATGAATGGCGTAGTGAAGTGCTTATTTATATCCCTTTATGATTGCAATGTGTTTTGTATCACTATTTATCTATGTGCTACTCATGTGATGTCATTAAAGTAGTCTATTCCTCCTGCATGGTGTAATGGTGACAGTGTGTGCATCGTGTAGTTCTTGTCGTAGGCTATGATCATAATCTCTTGTAGGTTATGGAGTTGATTATCGCTATGATAGTATTGATGTGATTTATGCCTCCTTCATAGTGTGATGGTGACAGTGTGTGCATGCTATGTTAGTACTTGGTCTATTTTGCAAAGATCTATTATATTCTAAGGTTACTTAAACATGAATATCGAATGTTGTGGCGCTTGTTAACTCCGGCATTGAGGGTTCGTGTAATCCTACACAATTAGTGGTGTTCATCATCCAACAAGAGTATATGTAGCACAAGGAAGAGAACTTATTTATTATGTGATCAATGTTGAGAGTGTCCACTAGTGAAAGTATGATCCCTAGGCCTTGTTTCCACCACAAAGAATTGCTTCCCACGGCAAGCTATTTTCTGCGCCGCTTGTTTACTATTTTACTGCATCTTTTTCTGCAATATTACCACCATCTATACCACCTGTGTTTTACTATCTCTTCGCGAACTAGTGCACCTATACATCGACAAGTGTATTAGGTGTGTTGGGGACACAAGAGACTTCTTGCATTGTGATCGCGGGGTTGCTTGAGAGGGATATCTTTGACCTCTTCCTCCCTGAGTTCGATAAACCTTGGGTGATCCACTTAAGGGAAAACTTGCTGCTGTTCTACAAACCTCTGCTCTTGGAGGCCCAACACTGTCTACAGGAATAGAAGCACCGTAGACATCAAGCTATTTTAGGCGCCGTTGCGGAGGAGGAAAGGTAAAGGTACTCACACTCCGGATCTTGGCTACTAAGCTATTTTCCGCCGTTGTATTGTACTCGAAGCTATTTCCTTTAGATCCTGCAATTGCATCTTTTGGTTTCTTGTTCACTAGTAAGGCTTAATGGAAGACAACAACAAAATGAGAGAACTTTATGAACTTTATCTTGAATTAGGACATGATGTGTTTGAAGAGAAAATTAAAAAACCCATGGAACTTATGAATGCTAATGGGAATGTTATTAGTATGAATGCTTTTAACACCATGGTTGCTAATGCTATGGAAGAATTTAAGCTTGGGGAGGTCGGTTTTGATGAAAATGATCTCTTTAGTCTTCCGGGTATTGAGGAGAAAGTTTATGTTGATTATGATATGCCTCCTATTTATGATGATTATAATGATAGTGGTCTTTTGGTGCCGCCTACTATGGAGAGTAAATTTGATTATGATTATACTATGCCTCCTATATTTGATGATGAGAATAATAATGATTGCTACTTTGTTGAATTTGCTCCCACTACAACTAATAAAATTGATTATGCTTATGTGGAGAGTAATGATACTTTTATGCATGTGAATAAGAATGCTTCCTGTGATACTTATATTGTTGAGTTTGTTAATGATGCCTCTGAAAATTATTATGAGAGAGGAAAATATGGTTGTATAAATTTTCATGTTACTAAAACACCTCTCTATGTGCTGAAATTTTGAAGCTACACTTGTTTTGTCTTCCTATGCTTGCCACTATACTCTTCACGAACTTGTTTATTTACAAGATTCCTATGCATAGGAAGCATGTTAGACTTAAATGTGTTTTGAATTTGCCTCTTGATGCTCTCTTTTGCTTCAAATATTATTTCTTGCGAGTGCATCATTAAAACTGCTGAGCCCATCTTAATGGCTATAAAGAAAGAACTTCTTAGGAGATAACCCATGTGTTTATTTTACTACAGCAATTTTTGTTTTGTTGAGTCTTGGAAGTTGTTTACTGCTGTAGCAACCTCTCCTTATCATGTTTTTGTGCCAAGTAAAGTTTCTATGTTAAAGTTGATGTTATATTTGGGATCGCTGCGCAGAAACAGCATTGCTGTCTGTCACGAATTCTGGCATAAATCTCTGTAAAAAAATCTAAAAAATCTGCAAAATTACGAGCGTGATCCTCAGATATGTACGCAACTTTCATTAGTTTTGAGTTTTTCCGTTTGAGCAAGTTAAGTGCCCCTTTCAGGTTCGTCTTTACGGACTGTTCTGTTTTTGACAGATTCTGCCTTTTATTTCGCATTGCCGCTTTTGTTAAGTTGGATGAGTTTCTTTGTTCCATTAACTTTCAGAAGTTTTTTGCAATGTCCAGAAGTGTTAAGAATGATTGTGTCACCTCTGAACATGTGAATTTTTGATTGTGCACTAACCCTCTAATGAGTTTGCTTGAAGTTTGGTGTGAAGTTTTCAAGGGTCAATAGAAGAGGGTGATATAATGTGATCGAGAAGAGTGAAAGGTCTAAGCTTGGGGATGCCCGGTGGTTCATCCCTATTTTAAGAAGACTCAAGCATCTATGCTTGGGGATGCCCAAGGCATCCCCTTCTTCATCGACAACTTATCAGGTTTCTTCTAGTGAAACTATATTTTTATTCAGTCACATCTTATGTGCTTTGCTTGGAGCGTCTGTGTGCTTTTATTTTTGTTTTTGTTATCTTAGTTCTCTGAATAAGTTCATCCTTGTGTGGGAGAGAGACACACTCCGCTGGTTCATATGAACACATGTGTTCTTAGCTTTTAATGTTCATGGCGAAGGTTGAAACTGCTTCGTTAATTGTTATATGGTTGGAATGAAAATGCTACATGTAGTAATTGGTAAAATGTCTTGGATAATGTGATACTTGGCAATTGTTGTGCTCATGTTTAAGCTCTTGCATCATATACTTTGCACCTATTAATGAAGAAATACATAGAGCTTGCTAAAATTTGGTTTGCATATTTGGTCTCTCTAAGGTCTAGATAATTTCTAGTATTGAGTTTTGAACAACAAGGAGACGGTGTAGAGTCTTATAATGTTTACAATATGTCTTTTATGTGAGTTTTGCTGCACCGGTTCATCCTTGAGTTTGCTTCAAATAACCTTGCTAGCCTAAACCTTGTATCGAGAGGAATACTTCTCATGCATCCAAAATCCTTGAGCCAACCACTATGCCATTCGTGTCACCATACCTACCTACTACATGGTATTTCTCCGCCATTCCAAAGTAAATTGCTTGAGTGCTACCTTTAAAATTTCATCATTCGCCTTTGCAATATATAGCTCATGGGACAAATAGCCTTAAAAACTATTGTGGTATTGAATATGTACTTATGCACGTTATCTCTTATTAAGTTGCTTGTTGTGCGATAACCATGCTTCAGGGACGCCATCAACTATTCTTTGTTGAATATCATGTGAGTTGCTATGCATGTCCGTCTTGTCTGAGAGATCTACCACCTTAATGGTTGGAGCATGCATATTGTTAGAGAAGAACATTGGGCCGCTAACTAAAGCCATGAATCATGGTGGAAGTTTCAGTTTTGGACATATATCCTCAATCTCATATGAGAATAATAATTGTTGCCACATGCTTATGCATTAAAGAGGAGTCCATTATCTGTTGTCCATGTTGTCCCGGTATGGATGTCTAAGTTGAGAATAATCAAAGCGAGAAATCCAAAATGCGAGCTTTCTCCTTAGACCTGTACAGGCGGCATGGAGGTACCTTTGTGACACTTGGTTGAAACATGTGTATTGCGATGATCCGGTAGTCCAAGCTGATTAGGACAAGGTGCGGGCACTATTAGTATACTATGCATGAGGCTTGCAACTTGTAAGATATAATTTACATAATTCATATGCTTTATTACTACCGTTGACAAAATTGTTTCATGTTTGCAAAATAAAAGCTCTAGCACAAATATAGCAATCGATGCTTTCCTCTTTGAAGGACCTTTCTTTTACTTTTATGTTGAGTCAGTTCACCTATCTCTCTCCACCTCAAGAAGCAAACACTTGTGTGAATTGTGCATTGATTCCTACATACTTGCATATTGCACTTATTATATTACTTTGCATTGACAACTATCCATGAGATATACATGTTTCAAGTTGAAAGCAACCGCTGAAACTTAATCTTCCATTGTGTTGCTTCAATACCTTTACTTTGATTTATTGCTTTATGAGTTAACTCTTATGCAAGACTTATTGATGCTTGTCTTGAAAGTACTATTCATGAAAAGTCTTTGCTTTATGATTCATTTGTTTACTCATGTCATTACCATTGTTTTTGATCGCTGCATTCATTACATATGCTTACAATAGTATGATCAAGGTTATGATGGCATGTCACTTAAGAAATTATCATTGTTATCGTTTACCTACTCGAGGACGAGTAGGAACTAAGCTTGGGGATGCTGATACGTCTCCAACGTATCTATAATTTCTTATGTTCCATGCTACTTTATTGATGATATCTACATGTTTTATACACATTATATGTCATTATTATGCGTTTTCCGGAACTAACCTATTGACGAGATGCCGAAGGGCAAGTTCCTGTTTTCTGCTGTTTTTGGTTCCAGAAATCCTAGTAAGGAAATATTCTCGGAATCGGACGAAATCAATGCCCACATCCTATTTTTCCACGAAGCTTCCAGAGCACCGGAGAGCCAGAGGGGGCCCCGGTGGGCCCAGATGATGAGGCGGCGCGGCCGGCTGGGCCCGCCCCCTAGTGTGTCGTCGCCTCGTCGACCCTCCGACTCCGCCTCTTCGCCTATTTAAGGGTCCCTAACCTAAACCAGGGAATAAGCCACGGTACGGAAACCTTCCGAGCCGCCGCCATCGCCGAAGCCAAGATGCGAGGACAGGAGTCTCAGTTCAGGCACGCGCCGCGGGACGGAAGTGCCGAAGGCTTCTCCATCGACACCACCGCCATCTTCATCACAGCTCGCTGTCTCCCATGAGGAGGAGTAGTTCTCCATCGAGGCTAAGGGTTGTACCGGTAGCTATGTGGTTAATCTCTCTCCTATGTACTTCAATACAATAATCTCATGAGCTGCCTTACATGATTGAGATTCATATGATGATGCTTGTAATCTAGATGTCATTATGCTAGTCAAGTGGGTTTTACTTATGTGATCTCCGGAGACTCCTTGTCCCACGTGTGTAAAGGTGACAGTGTGTGCACCGTGTGGGTCTCTTAGGCTATATTTCACAGAATACTTATTCACTGTTATGAATGGCGTAGTGAAGTGCTTATTTATATCCCTTTATGATTGCAATGTGTTTTGTATCACTATTTATCTATGTGCTACTCATGTGATGTCATTAAAGTAGTCTATTCCTCCTGCATGGTGTAATGGTGACAGTGTGTGCATCGTGTAGTTCTTGTCGTAGGCTATGATCATAATCTCTTGTAGGTTATGGAGTTGATTATCGCTATGATAGTATTGATGTGATTTATGCCTCCTTCATAGTGTGATGGTGACAGTGTGCATGCTATGTTAGTACTTGGTCTATTTTGCAAAGATCTATTATACTCTAAGGTTACTTAAACATGAATATCGAATGTTGTGGCGCTTGTTAACTGGCATTGAGGGTTCGTGTAATCCTACACAATTAGTGGTGTTCATCATCCAACAAGAGTATATGTAGCACAAGGAAGAGAAATTATTTATTATGTGATCAATGTTGAGAGTGTCCACTAGTGAAAGTATGATCCCTAGGCCTTGTTTCCACCACAAAGAATTGCTTCCCACGCCAGCAAGCTATTTTCTGCGCCGCTTGTTTACTGTTTTTCTGCATCTTTACTTTCTGCAATATTACCACCATCTATACCACCTGTGTTTTACTATCTCTTCGTCGAACTAGTGCACCTATACATCGGACAAGTGTATTAGGTGTGTTGGGGACACAAGAGACTTCTTGCATTGTCCAGGGTTGCTTGAGAGGATATCTTTGACCTCTTCCTCCTGAGTTTGATAAACCAGGGTGATCCACTTAAGGGAAAACTTGCTGCTGTTCTACCCTCTCTTCTGGAGGCCCAACACTGTCTACAAGAATAGAAGCACCCGTAGACATCAACTGCCACATAAGCAAATTTGGTGAGTTGGACACTTAGTTACTAGTGAAGTTACTCCCACTATGAGTAGTCTTAGTTCTTTTATTGACCATCTAGGGGGTGTTCATCGAGGAAATGGATGCCTCCAAGTCCTTGATATCCTTCATAGATGCCGGCTTCGCACTAGCATCCCCAACTTCGGCCATACTCTCTTAGGCGATAAAGCCCGAATCAAGAGCCGAGGCTCTGATACTGATGCGCGTAGATGTACACGTCCGTTGGGAACCCCAAGAGGAACATGATCATGATGTAAGTTTTCCCTCGAAAAGAAACCAAGGGTTTAACCGAACCGGAAGACCAAGAACACGTTGAAGGTTGATGGTGGCGAAATGTGATGCGGCGCGGCACCGTGAGATCCGGCGCCAACGTGGAACTGCACAACACATCAAAGTACTTTGCCCCAACGCAGTGAGGTTGTCAATCTCACCGGCTTGCTGTAACAAAGGATTAACCGTATTGTGTGGAAGATGATTGTTTGCGAAGAAAACAGTAAAACAAAGTATTGCATTAGATTGTATGCGATGTAAAATAGGACCGGGGTCCACAGTTCACTAGAGTGTCTCTCCCATAAGATAAAAAGCATGTTGGGTGAACAAATTACAGTCGGGCAATTGACAAATAGAAAAGACATAACAATGCATATACATGATATGATAAATATAGTGAGATTTAATTGGGCATTGACAAAGTACATAGACCGCCATCCACATGCATCTATGTCTAAAAAGTCCACCTTCGGGTTATCATAAGAACCCCTTCCAGGATTAAGTTGCAAGCATGATTGCATTAAGTATGGTGCGTAATGCAATCAACAACTACATCCTTGACATAGCATCAATGTTTTATCCCTAGTGGCAACACACATCCACAACCTAGAACTTTCGTCACTGTCCCATATCAATGGAGGCATGAACCCACTATCGAGCATAAATACCCCTCTTTAGTTAAGAGCAAAACTTGTGAGCCTCTACCAATAATAACAGCTTGCAAAGATCATAAACAACACATAAATAATAGATTGATAATCACCATAACATAGTATTCTCTATCCATCGATCAGACAAACACAACATATAGTATTACAGATTGATGATCTTGATCATGTTAAGCTCACAAGATCCAACAATGAGCCTCAATTAGGAGAAGACAACCATCTAGCTCTGCTATGGACCCATAGTCGAGGGGTGAACTACCTCACTCATCACTCAGAGGCGATCATGGCGGTGAAGAGTCCTCAGGAGATGATTCCCTCTCCGGCAGGGTGCGGCGATCTCCTGAATCCCAGAGATGGGATTCGCGAGCGACATCTCTGGAAGGTTTCATTAGTGGCTCTGATCTTGAGGGGGTTTTGCGGCAGGAGAACTTTAAGTAGAGGCGGAAGGGCAGAGCCCACCGGGCCCCGCAGTGTGCCGGGACACAAGGCGCCGCCCTAGTGTCGCCGGCGCCTCGTGGCCCCACTTCCTTTCCCCCTTCGGTCTTGGAAGCTACATGCCAAAAATAGGACCACCAGACGTTAATTCATTAATTCTAGAATATTTCCTTACTAGGATTTACGAAACAAAACAATGAAAAACAAAAATGGCTCTTCGGCATCTTGTTAATAGGTTAGTGCGGGAAAATGCATAAATACGACATATAATGTGCATAAAACATGTAGATATCATCAATATTTATGGAACATAAAGAGGTGTCGATACGTCGGAGCGTATCAATCTAAGCAGTTGTCGTCCCGACGGTAAAACGATAACAAGGATAATTTGCGGGAGTGACATGCCATCATAATCTTGATCATACTATTGTAAACATATGTAATGAATGCAGCGATCAAAATAATGGTAATGACATGAGTAAACAAATGAATCATAAAGCAAGAACTTTTCATGAATAGTACTTCAAGACAAGCATCAATAAGTCTTGCATAGAGTTAACTCAATAAGCAATAAATCAAAGTAAAGGTATTGAAGCAACACAAAGGAAGATTAAGTTTCAACGGTTGCTTCAACTCATAACATGTATATCTCATGGATATTGTCAACATAGAGTAATATAACAAGTGCAGTATGCAGTATGTAGGAATCAATGCACAGTTCACACAAGTGTTTGCTTCTTAAGGTGGAGAGAGATAGGTAAGCCCGACTCAACAATAAAAGTAAAGAAAGGTCCTTCAAAGAGGAAAGCATGATTGCTATATTTGTGATAGAGCTTTTATTTGAAAACATGAAACAATTTGCATCAACAGTAGTAATAAAGCATATGAGTTATGTAAATTATATCTTCCTGATTGCAAACTCTTATAGTATACTAATAATTTGTCCTAGTTAGCTTGGATTACCGGGATTATCATTGTAATGCACATGTTTCAACCAAGTGTCACAATGGGTACCTCCATGCCGCATGTTACAAAGGTCTAGGAGAAAGCTCGCATTTTGGATTTCTGCTTTTGATTATTCTCAACTTAGACATCCATGCCGGGACAACATGGACAAGAGATAATGGACTCCTCTTTAATGCATAAGCATGTGGCAACAATTATTATTCTCATATGAGATTGAGGATATATGTCCAAAAGTGAAACTTCCACCATGATTCTCATGGCTTTAGTTAGCGGCCCAATGTTCTTCTGTAACAATATGCATGCTCCAACATTAAGGTGGTAGATCCCTCTTACTTAAGACAAGACGGACATGCATAGCAACTCACATGATATTCAACAAAAGAATAGTTGATGGCGTCCCCAGAAGCATGGTTATCGCACAACAAGCAACTTAATAAGAGATAAGTGCATAAGTACATATTCAATACCACAATAGTTTTTAAGGCTATTTTGTCCCATGAGCTATATATTGCAAAGGTCAAGAATGGAAATTTTAAAGGTAGCACTCAAGCAATTTACTTTGGAATGGCGGAGAAATACCATGTAGTAGGTAAATATGGTGGACACAAATGGCATAGTAGTTGGCTCAAGTATTTGGATGCATAAGAAGTATTCTCTCGATACAGAGTTTAGGCTAGCAAGGTTATTTGAAGCAAACTCAAGGATGAACGGTGCAGCAAAACTCACATAAAAGACATATTGTAAACATTATAAGACTCTACACTGTCTTCCTTGTTGTTCAAAACTCAATACTAGAAATTATCTAGACTTTAGAGAGACCAAATATGCAAACCAAATTTTAGCAAACTCTATGTATTTCTTCATTAATGAGTGCAAAGTATGATGCAAGAGCTTAAACATGAGCACAACAATTGCCAGATATTCTCATTATCCAAGACATTTTAGAATTACTACATGTAGCATATCCGATTCAACCATACTCTAACAATTGAGCAGAAGAAATTTCAACCTTACGCCTTGAACATTATGAGTAAAGCCTAAGGACATATTTGTCCATATGCAGCAGCGGAGCGTCTCCCACATGATGAATGCTAGGATCCATTTTATTCAAAAAAGCCAAACAAAACAATGATAGCTCCAAGCAAAGTACAGGATACATTTGAATAAAAGTATATAGTTCAGTGCAGCTCATCTGCTTGCATGATACAATTTCTTATATTTCCATGCTACATTATTGATAACATACATATTTTATGCACATTATATATCGTATTTATGCAATTTTGGAACTAACCTATTAACAAGATGCAGAAGAACCGATTCTTTGTTTCTTGTTTTGGTTTCAGAAATCCTACTAATGAAATATTCTCGGAATTGAATGAAATCAACGCCCGAGTTCCTATTTTCACCGGAAGCCACCCGAGAGCCATCAGAGAGGGGCCACGTGGGGGCCCCATGGTGGCGGCGCGGCCCCGGAGCCTGGCCGCGCCGCCTGAGTGTGGCGGCGCCCCGGTCCCCTCAGAGGCTGCCCTTTCGCCTACAAATAGCCTCCGTCGCAGAAACCCCCGAGTCTGAGATCCACGATGCGGAAAAACTTCCCGAGAGACGCGCCGCAGAAGTCCCATCTCGGGGGGGATTCGGGAGATCGCCTCTGGCACCCTGCGGAGAGGGGATTCATCTCCCCGGAGGACTCTTCATCGCCATGATCATCTCCGGAGTGAGTGTGAGTAGTTCACCCCTGGACTATGGGTCCATAAGAGTAGCTAGATGGTCGTCTTCTAATTGTGCTTCATTGTTGGATCTTCTTGTGAGCTGCCTAACATGATCAGATCATCTATATGCAATTCTATATGTTGTGTTTAACGGATCAGATAGAGAATACTCTGGTATGGTGATTATCAATCTATTGTTTATGTGTTGTTTATGATCTTGCATGCTCTCAATTTCTGGTAGAGGCTCTGGCCAAGTTTTACTCTTAACTCCAAGAGGGAGTATTTATGCTCGATAGTGGGTTCATGCCTTCATTGACACAGGGGACAGTGACAGAAAGTTCTAAGGTTGTGATGTCTTGTTGCCACTAGGGATAAAACATTGATTCTATGTCTAAGGATGTAGTTGTCGATTACATTACGCACCATACTTAATGCAATTGTCTGTTGCTTTGCAACTTAATGCGAAAGGGGGTTCGGATGATAACTTGAAGGTGGACTTTTTAGGCATAGATGCGGTTGGATGGCGGTCTATGTACTTTGTCGTAATGCCAATTAAATCTCACTATATTTATCATATCATGTATATGCATTGTTATACCCTTTTCTATTTGTCAATTGCAGTAGCAATTTGTTCACCCAACATGCTTTTTCCTCTTATGGGAGAGACACCTCTGGTATTGTGGACCCCGGTCCTATTCTTTACATACGCATACAATCTCTGCAATTATTCTTTCTTGTTTTCTTTGACAATCATCTTCTTTACAATACGGTTAATCCTTTGTTCTGACAAGCCGGTGAGATTGACAGCCCTTTGTTTCGTTGAGCAAGTAGCACAATTAATGTTGCAGGTTCACGTTAACGCCAGGAATCCTGGTGTTGTTTGCATCACATTTCGCCACCATCAACCTTCAACGTGCTTCTTGGCTCACCCCCTGATTTCGATAAGCCTTGGTTTCTTTCTGAGGACTTGCCTTTGTGCGCATCATACCTTCCTCTTGGGATTCCCCACTTGAACGTGTGAGTTACACGCCATCAAGCTCTTTTACTGGCGCCGTTGCGGGGAGATCAAGACAAGCTGCAATGGGAGTCTCCACTTCTCAATCTCTTTACTTTGTTTTTGTCTTGCTTTATTTTATTTACTACTTTGTTTGCTGCACCTAAACAAAACACCAAAAAATTAGTTGCTAGTTTTACTTTATTTACTGTCTTGCTCTCTATATCAAAAACACAAAAAAAATTAGTCACTTGTCTTTGCTTAATATAGAGAGCAAGACAGTAAATAAAGTAAAACTAGCAACTAATTTTTTTGTGTTTTGTTCGTGCAACAAACAAAGTAGTAAATAAAATAAAGCAAGACAAAAACAAAGTAAAGAGATTGAAATGAGTCCTTGCGGCGTGTCTTGATCTCCCGGGCAACGGCGCCAAAAAGAGCTTGAGGGCGTGTAACTCACACGTTCGTTTGGAACCCAGAGGAAGGTATGATGCGCACGGTGGCTTAATTTTCCTCGAGAAGAAGGAAGGTTTATCGAACCAGTAGGAGGCCAGAAGCACGTTGAAGGTTGATGGTGGCGAAACGTGGGGTTTGCACAACACAACTGAGTACTTTGCCCCAGCAAGCTTAGGTGAGGTTGTCAATCTCACCGGCTTCTTGTAAAAGGGTCAACCGTATTGTGTGGAAGATGATTGTTCACGCGAAGAAAACGGTAAAACAAGTATTGCAGGAGAGTGTATGCGATGTAAAAGAATAGGACCGGGGTCCACGGTTCACTAGAGGTGTCTCTCCCATCAAGATAAAAACATGTTGGGTGAACAAATTACAGTGAGGGGAATTGACAAATAGAAAAGGGCATAACAATGCATATACATGATATGATAAATATAGTGAGATTTAATTGGGCATTACGACAAAGTACACAGGCCGCCATCCGACATGCATCTATGAAAAGTCCACCTTCGAGTTATCATCCGAGCAGCCCCTTCAGTATTAAGTTGCAAGCAACAGAGACAATTGCATTAAGTATGGTGCGCAATATAATCAACAACTGCATCCTTAGACATAGCATCAATGTTTTATCCCTAGTGGCAGCAGCACATCCCACAACCTTAGAACTTGTCACTCCCAGATATCAGTGGAGGCATGAACCCACTATAGAGCATAAATACTCCCTCTTGGGTTAAGAGCAAAAACTTGGCCAGAGCCTCTACTAATAACGGAGAACATGCAAGATCACTAAACAACACATAAATAGATTGATAATCACCATAACATAGTATTCTCTATCCATCGGATCGACAAACACAACATATAGATGAGAGATAGATGATCTTGATCATGTTAGGCAGCTCACAAGATCCAACAATGAAGCACAATTGGGAGAAGACAACCATCTAGCTCTTTGCTATGGACCCATAGTCCGGGGGTGAACTACTCAATCATCAACTCCGGAGCGATCATGGCGATGAAGAGTCCTCCAGGAGATGATTCCCTCTCCGGCCGAGGGTGCCGGAGGCGATCTCCTGAATCCCAAGAGATGGGATTCGCGGCGCGACGTCTCTGGAAGGTTTTCCGTATCGTGGTCTCGGTATCAGGGTTTCGCGACGGAGGCTTTAAGTAGGCGGAAGAGGCAACGGGGGCCTACGAGGGGCCCCACACTTTTCCCTAGTCGTGTGACCAGGGCACGGGCAGCGCCCATCTAGTGTGGTGACCTCGTGCCCACTTCAGCACCTTGGTCTTAGAGCTTCGTTACCCAAATAGGACCACCCAGGCGTTGAGTTTCCCGTCCAATTCCGATAATATTTCCTTACTAGGATTTCTGAAACCAAAAACAATCAGAAAACAGCAATGGCTCTTCGGCATCTTGTTAATAGTTCAGTGCCGAATCATATCAGACATATAATGTGCATAAAACATGTAGATATCATCAATAATGTAGCATGGAACATAAGAAATTAACGATACGTCGGAGACGTATCAATAATCTGACAAGTGTGCTTTTGATTGCGTTGCACAAATTTATTTCTTTTTCCAATTTAGGCTTGACACATGAGGTCAATTCTCCAGATATGCAACTATGTGAATTTACCTATATGACAAGATGCGAGCAAGCAATACAAGATACAATATACAAGTATTAAAGTGCGGCAAAGCATAGAAGTAACCGAGGTGAAGCACGCGGAGACACAAGGGTATGATTCTCATAGTTCCTTCCTTGTTAAGGGAAGTAAGTCTACGTTGGAGGGGTGTGGTGCCACGAAGGCCTAGCAACGCCACAAAGGCCTCACCCTATTCTCCGGTGAGCACCGCCATGAAGGCCTAGCTCACGCTCCACTAAACGGTTTCCTTAAGGTCTCAGTCGGCACCTTTACACAAAGGTTGGGCACACATACACAACTCAATTGGAGGCTCCCAACAACCGACCACGGAGATTCTACAACGCAAAGCAAGCTCCGAGGGCGACTTCTCACAAAGCTAGGATTTCACAACATGAATCTTCAACAAACTAGTGGGATACCCAAATCCCTTTGGTGGAAATGTAGATCTAGGTTCCTCCCTTGATTCCCAAGAGCAACAAGATTGAGTGGCTAGGGAGGGAGATCTTTGACCTTTGACCTTTGGAACAATGGAGGAGAGAGAGTAGAAGTCGCAACCTTCATTTGGAGAATAAGGGTGCTATTTATACCCCCACAATAAATGTAGCCGTTGCAGCCTCACTTAGACCAGAGTCTCCGATGTGCAAATCACTTAGCACGGAGTCTCCGGTGTTTGACACCGGAGTCTCCGGACAATCCCAAAGCCCACGTACCCCCTGATGTCTACGGGAGCTTCTATTCTTGTAGACAGTGTTGGGCCTCCAAGAGCAGAGGTTTGTAGAACAGTAGCAAGTTTCCCTTAAGTGGATTACCCAAGGTTTATCGAACTCAGGGAGGAGAGGTCAAAGATATCCCTCTCCCATGCAACCCTGCAACCACAAAGCAAGAAGTCTCTTGTGTCACAACACACCTAACAGAGTGCACTAGTTCGAGCGAAAGAGATAGTGAAATACGGAGTGGTATGAATAAGTATGAAGCGATGAAGTAGCAGCGCCGGGAAAGGGTGCACAGCTGGCGTGCGATTGATGGTAGTAATATTGTAGGAAGTAAACATGCGGTGGTGCGCGGCGGTAGTAACGCGAAAAACGGTAACAAGCAGTGATAGCAGTGTATTTAGGAACAAGGCCTGAGGATCATACTCACTAGTGGACACTCTCAACATTGATCACGTAACCGGAATAGATAAATGCATACTCTACACTCTCTTGATGGATGATGAACACATTGCGTAGGATTACTGCACGAATCCTCAATGCCGAAGTTAACAAGCTCCATAATTCAATATTCAGATTTATTCGTCTTGCGGTAGGAAATTTTTTGTTTTCTATGCTACGAACCCCATCATCACCTTCATGCTTATGTAGGAGGAATAATACACATCAATACTATCATAGCAAAGTTAACTTTGCAATCTACAAGAGATCATGATCTTAGCCCGCAAAGTACTAACACGGATGCACACACTATCACCAGTACACACGTGGAGAGGAGGAATAAAACTACTTCAATAACATTGCTAGAGTAGCACATAGATAAATTGTGATAAAACACATTGCAATCATAAAGAGATATAAATAAGCACTTCACTACGCCATTCATAACGGTGAATAAGTATTCTGTGAAATATGGCCTAAGAGACCCACACGGTGCACACACTGTCACCTTTACACACGTGGGACGAGGAGTCTCCGGAGTCACATAAGTAAAACTCACTTGACTAGCATAATGACATCTAGATTACAAGCATCATCATATGAATCTCAATCATATAAGGCAGCTCATGAGATTATTGTATTGAAGTACATAGGAGAGAGATGAACACATAGCTACCGGTACAGCCCAGGGCCTCGCAGGAGAACTACTCCCTCCTCATGGGAGCCGGGCGGTGATGAAGATGGCGGTGGAGATAGCGTGATGTCGATGGAGAAGCCTTAAAGGCACTTCCGTCCCGGGTCTTAGGAACGAGAGACTCTGTCCCCCAGGATCTTGGCTTCGGCGATGGCGGCGGCTCTGGAAGGTTTCGCGTACCGTGGCTTCCTGCGTAAGGGTTTTCGATGCAGGGGCTAAATAGGCGAAAAGGCAGCATCGGAGGGTCGAAGGGCGACGACATTCCATAGTTTTGAGCGCGGCAGGGGCAGGCCGCGCCACGCATCATGCAGGGCCTGGGGCCCCTTTAAGCGGCTCTCGGGTGTTCTGGATGCTTCCGGGCAAAATAGGAACCTGAGCGTTGATTTCAGGTCAATTCAGGAAATATTTAGTTACTAGGATTTCTGAAACCAAAAACGGCAACTGAACGGCACTTCGACATCTTGTTAATAGGTTAGTTCCAGAAAATGCCACGAATATGACATAAAGTGTGCATAAACATGTAGATATCATCAATAATGTGGCATGGAACATAAGAAATTATCGATACGTCAGGAGACGTGTATCAATCCCCAGCTTAGTTACTCGTCCCGAAGCGAGGTAAAGCAATAACAAAGATAATTTCTGAAGTGACATGCCA
Organism: Lolium multiflorum; assembly: GCA_030979885.1. Taxonomy (NCBI): domain Eukaryota; kingdom Viridiplantae; phylum Streptophyta; class Magnoliopsida; order Poales; family Poaceae; genus Lolium; species Lolium multiflorum. The sequence goes on along the minus strand of CM061748.1, from coordinate 164,739,977 downwards.
TCATAATCTTGATCATACTATTTGTAAACATATGTAATGAATGCAGTGATCAAAACAAAGGTAATGACATGAGTAAACAACTGAATCATAAAGCAAAGACTTTTCATGAATAGTACTTCAAGACAAGCATCAATAAGTCTTGCATAAGAGTTAACTCATAAAGCAATAAATCACGATAAAGGTGTTGAAGCAACACAAGGAGAATTAAGTTTCAGCGGTTGCTTTCAACTTATAACATGTATATCTCATGGATATTGTCAACATAAAGTAATATAACAAGTGCAATATGCAAGTATGTAGGAATCAATGCACAGTTCACACAAGTGTTTGCTTCTTGAGGTGGAGAGATATGAACTGACTCAACAATGAAAGTAAAAGAAAGGTCCTTCAAAGAGGAAAACATCGATTGCTGTATTTGTGCTAGAGCTTTTATTTTGAAAACATAAAGAGAGCATAAAAATAAAGTTTTGAGAGGTGTTTGTTGTTGTCAGAATGGTAGCGGGCACTCTAACTACCTCATCAACGGCTTTCAAGAGCGGCTCCCATGAAGGACGTTATCTCTACCGGCAAGGTAGATCATCCCTCTTCTCTTTTGTTTACACATGTACTTTAGTTTAGTTTTTCTTTTTATGGATGACACTCCTCCCAACCTTTTGCTTACACAAGCCATGGCTAACCGACCTCGGGTGCCTTCCAACATTCACATACCATGGAGGAGTGTCTATTTGCAAAATTAAGTTGCTAACTGATGAATCAGCAAAACATGTGAAGAGAATTATTAATGAAAGTTAATTAATGGGGCTGGGAACCCCATTGCCGCTCTTTTTGCAAAATTATTGGATAGCGGATGTGCCACTAGTCCATTGTGAAAGTCTGTCAAAAGTAAATGACAAGATCGAAAGATAAAACACCACATACTTCCTCATGAGCTATAAAACATTGACACAAATAGAGGTGATAAATTTTGGTATGTTTAAAGGTAGCACTCAAGCAATTTACTTTGGAATGGCGGAGAAATACCATGTAGTAGGTAGGTATGGTGGACACAAATGGCATAGTGTTTGGCTCAAGGATTTTGGATGCATGAGAAGTATTCCCTCTCGATACAAGGCTTAGGCTATCAAGGTTATTTGAAGCAAACTCAAGGATGAACCGGTGCAGCAAAACTCACATAAAAGACATATTGTAAACATTATAAAACTCTACACCGTCTTCCTTGTTGTTCAAAACTCAATACTAGATATTATCTAGACCTTAGAGAGACCAAATATGCAAATCAAATTTTAGCAAGCTCTGTATTTCTTCATTAATGGGTGCAAAGTATATGATGCAAGAGCTTAAACATGAGCACAACAATTGCCAAGTATCACATTATCCAAGACATTTTAGAATTACTACATGTAGCATTTTCCAATTCCAACCATATAACAATTTAACGAAGAGGAAACTTCGCCATGAATATTATGAGCTAAGAACACATGTGTTCATACGAACCAGCGGAGCGTGTCTCTCTCCACACAAGGATGAACTTATTCAGAGAACTAAGATAACAAAACAAAAACAAAAATAAAAATACAGACGCTCCAAGTAAAGTACATAAGATGTGAATAAAAATATAGTTTCAAGAGAAGGAATGATTTTGTCGATGAAGAAGGGATGCCTTGGGCATCCCAAGCTTAGATGCTTGAGTCTTTTTGAAATATGCAGGGGTGAACCACGGGGGCATCTCCAAGCTTAGAGCTTTCACTCCTCTTGATCATAGTATATCATACTCCTCTCTTGACCCTTGAAAACTTCCTTCACCAAACTTCAAGCAAACTCATTAGAGGTTAGTGCATAATCAAAAATTCACATGTTCAGAGGTGACACAATCATTCTTAACACTTCTGGATATTGCACATAACTTCTGAAAGTTAATGGAACAAAGAAACTCATTCAACTTAACAGCGGCAATGCAGAATAAAAGGCAGAATCTGTCAAAAACAGAACAGTCCGTAAAGACGAATTTTAAAATGGCACCAGACTTGCTCAAATGGAAAAACTCAAAACTAATGAAAGTTGCGTACTTATCTGAGGATCACGCTCGTAAATTGGCAGATTTTTTCGAATTTTCTAGAGAGACTTGTGCCAGAATTCGTGACAGACAGCAGTGCTGTTTCTGCGCAGCGATCCCAAATATAACATCAACTTTAACATAGAAACTTTACTTGGCACAAAAACATGATAAGGAGAGGTTGCTACAGTAGTAAACAACTTCCAATACGCAAATATAAAACAAAGTACTGTAGTAAAAAAACACATGGGTTATCTCCCAAGAAGTTCTTTCTTTATAGCCATTAAGATGGGCTCAAATGCTTTAATGATGCACTCGCAAGAAATAGAAGTTGAAGCAAAAGAGAGCATCAAGAGGCAAATTCAAAACACATTTAAGTCTAACATGCTTCCTATGCATAGGAATCTTGTAAATAAACAAGTTCATGAAGAGCAAAGTGGCAAGCATAGGAAGATAAAACAAGTGTAGCTTCAAAAATTTCAGCACATAGAGGGGCATTTTAGTAACATAAAAACTTCTACAACCATATTTTCCTCTCTCATAATAACTTTCAGTAGCAACATGAGCAAACTCAACAATATAAATATCACATAAAGCATTCTTATCATGAGTCTCATGCATAAAATAATTACTACTCCCAACATAAGCATAATCAATTTTATTAGTTGTAGTGGGAGCAAATTCAACAAAGTAGCTATCATTATTATTCTCATCATCAAATATGGAGGCAAAGTATCATCAAAGTAAATTTTCTCCTCAATGCTTGGGGGACTAAAAATATCATGCTCATCAAAGCCAACTTCCCCAAGCTTAGAATTTTCCATAGCATTAGCAACAATAGTGTTCAAAGCATTCATATTAATATATTCCATGGGTTTTTTAATTTTCGCATCAAACCATCCATGTCTTAAATCAGGAAATAGAATAAAAAGGTCATTGTTGTCCATTATGCCTAACTAGTGTAAACAAGAAACCAAATGTCGTAATTGCGAGTCTAAAGGAAATAGCTTTGAGCACACACAATGGCGCCCGGAAAAGTACTGTTACGGAACCGAGTATGAGTGCCTTTTACCTTTCCTCCCCGGCAACGGCGCCAGAAAAAGTGCTTGATGTCTACGGGAGCTTCTATTCTTGTAGACGGTGTTGGGCCTCCAAGAGCGGAGGTTTGTAGAACAGCAGCAAGTTTCCCTTAAGTGGATTACCCAAGGTTTATCGAACTCGGGGAGGAAGAGGTCAAAGATATCCCTCTCATGCAACCTGCAACCACAAAGCAAGAAGTCTCTTGTGTCCCCAACACACCTAATAGGTGCACTAGTTCAGCGAAGAGATAGTGAAATACGGTGGTATGAATAAGTATGAGCGATAGTATGGCGCCGAGAAAATGTTTGCTGGCGTCGATTGATGGTAATAATATTGTAGGAAGTAAACATGCAGTAGTAACGCAGTAGTGATACACTTGATAACAAGCAGCGATAGCGATATTTAGGAACAAGGCCTAGGAATAGACTTTCACTAGTGGACACTCTCAACATTGATCACATAACAGAATAGATAAATGCATACTCTACACTCTCTTGTTGGATGATGAACACATTGCGTAGGATTACACGAACCCTCAATGCCGGAGTTAACAAGCTCCACAATTCAATGTTCATATTTAAATAACCTTAGAGTGCAAGAAAGATCGAAGCGACTAAACCAAGTACTAACATAGCATGCACACTGTCACCTTCATGCTTATGTAGGAGGAATAATACACATCAATACTATCATAGCAATAGTTAACTTCGCAATCTACAAGAGATCATGATCATAGCATAAACCAAGTACTAACACGGATGCACACACTGTCACCATTACATCGTGCGGGAGGAATAAAACTACTTTAATAACATTGCTAGAGTAGCACATAGATAAATTGTGATACAAAACACATTGCAATCATAAAGAGATATAAATAAGCACTTCACTACGCCATTCATAACGGTGAATAAGTATTCTGTGAAATATAGCCTAAGAGACCCACACGGTGCACACCATTGTCACCTTTACACACGTGGGACAAGGAGTCTCCGGAGATCACATAAGTAAAACTCACTTGACTAGCATAATGACATCTAGATTACAAGCATCATCATATGAATCTCAATCATGTAAGGCAGCTCATGAGATTATTGTATTGAAGTACATAGGAGAGAGATGAACCACATAGCTACCGGTACAGCCCCAAAATTATGAAACTGCTCCCTCCTCATGGGAGCAGCAGCGGTGATGAAGATGGCGGTGGAGATGGCGGCGGTGTCGATGGAGAAGCCTTCCGGGGCACTTCCCCGTCCGAAGGGTGCCGGAGCAGAGACTCTGTCCCCCAGATCTTGGCTTAGCGATGGCGGCGGCTGGAAGGTTTCGCGTACCGTGGCTTCCTCCGAGGGTTTTCGATGCAGGGGCTTTAAATAGGCGAAAGGGCAGCCTCGGAGGGTCGAAGGGCGCGACACCATAGGCTGGCGCGGCCAGGGCCCAGGCCGCGCCACCCTATCATCCCCTGGGCCCCCTGCTGGCGACTCTCGGGTGTTACGGATGCTTCCGAAAAAAGGAACCTAGCGTTGATTTCGTCCAATTCCGAGAATGTTTCGTTACTAGGATTTCTGAAACCAAAAACAGCAGACAACAAACTGGCCTTGCGGCATCTTGTTAATAGGAGTTCCGAATATGACATAAAGTGTGCATAAAACATGTAGATATCATCAATAATGTGGCATGGAACATAAGAAATTATCGATACGTCGGAGACGTATCACCCCCACTAGAACGTGAGGCTTTGGGGAACGGGGACTTTCCCGGAGTCTCCACTCAGAAGACCAGAGTCTCCGGTCTTGGGGCGGAGTCTCCGGCCCGGAGACATGCAACAACTATAAGAGTTGTGGTTTCTCTCTTCCACAATTCGACACCAACCCCTATACTAAATCTTGGAGCACCAGTAGACACTTCACCACAAAGCTACTGGCGCCAATCTTCTTTTCACTTTTGAGGGGTAGACAACCGTGACTCTTTTCAAATCTATAATCTAGAGAACCTAAGTGATGAGGACATCCCTACTACTACTCGCCACTCAACAAACATCAAGAACTAGATGACTGAAGAAGGCCCAATCACATAGTCCTGCCCGAGGCTCCATAACGTGTACTCCATGTACGGAAAAAACTTGTTCCTATGTCTTTGATCATGAGAATCTTGAGGTATTTCATCATCGCGCCGAGGAGAAGAGGAACCAGCATCGACGGAAACTGGACATGGAGCTGGACGTGAAGTTGGACATGAAGCTGGACATGAAGACATCCCATGGACGGCGAGGGAGGAGCGGGAGGAATGCGCGAAGGGGAAGAAGCTCCAGGCCGGCGCCAGGCCCGGTCCGACCGACCGCCACGCCGGCCGGCCCAGCCCCAGCCCGGTCCAACTGGCCCCCATGCGCTGGTAGTGTTCTGTTTGTCACCCCGGAACCTGGTCCTAGCCCGAGTCCCGGATCCGGTTTCAGCAGGCCGGCCGGTCCTGGCTCGGTTCGACCGCCCCCAGGCAGGCCGAGTCGAGTCAGTCTCGACTAGATCAATTCGGGTCGGTTATTTTTGTATCTTTTCGACCTGAGGTCGTCCGGAACCCTATATAAGTGCCCAGGACGCCCCCAAATTAGGTTTAGACCACGTTTAAGATAAACCTAGTTCATAGTTGATTGCTTTGCAACTCTATTGAATCTCTACACCATATTGCATTGATTTGGTGTTGAACCCCAGAAAGTCTTGTGTGATCTGCTGTTCCATTGGGAATTAGACGGTTGCAACTTACCGTTTCGTGGTTGGCGGCTACATGCGCAAGTGTGTGGAGTTGCGAATATCTTGCAGGGTTGAGATCTGTTGCATTGGCGACAGAGATCGATCGAGAGACTCGACAACGTCATACAAGCTATCATCCACTTCATCATCGTGTATCTCCGTTGTGTTCATCCCGTGATCATCATCACCCCCATTGTTTACTGAGAAGATCGGGCTACCCCTTATCATCTTGGTATCAGATTTCAGTGTTTCCTCGGTAAGCCATCCACAATCCACTCCATAGTTGAGTTGTGAGTGTTTCATATCCAGAAAAAGCCATAAAAAGTTAGGGTTAGGGTTTGACATAGCCTTAGATTGCACTAATTTCGAGTTTTAGCTGCTTTTCGTAGTTGTTTTGCGTATCTTTTTCTTCCATCTAGTATTGTTAGGGTTTGACTCTCCGCTATCATCTAATTTTAGTATTTGTTTCTCCGAGTCCACATAGCGTACAGTGTGCTTGTTCCCAACCATAGCCACAGCCTTTCGATATAAAGTGACTAGGAACTTCCCCAAAAGAGACTAGTTTTAGCTCGACAGGCTGCTCGTTAGGTTTTGGTGCTTTGCAATTTTGTTGGCCGTGTTATCAAGGAGTTGAGTCAGAAAATCAAAAAAAAGACAATAGAAAGAAGCAAAAAGAGCTACATAGCTGCGTGTGTTACAAAAAGAAAATCCAAAAAGAAAAAGTGAAGTGCTAGTAAGTTTCAAGTGAAGGCCTAAGTTTACTTTTCTGCACCAGTAGTTGAGCAATCTTGTACCTGTTTCGTTGAGCTTTGCTAGTGTCTCTCTAGTGCTTTGCAACTTTTCATCCATATAGTTGCATTGCCACATTTATCGCCTCGTGTGAGTATCTTTTGGTTGTCTACGGTCAGCGCTAGAGCTTGTTATTGGTGCAAATAGGTAGCCTACCTACAGCCCCACATATCTCCTGCTTTGTCATGTGATTGTTCTTATACCCTTGATATTCGCTTCGCTACATCCGTGCACTAGTTGTTCCTACAAGTGGTAAGCAACACTAATTTACTTTGTAACAGTAAGATTTCCTTTTCTTATCAGTTTTGAGTGAGTTGTGAGAGTACCACCACATATATTCTTGATTTAGTGCACTAACCTACTAACCATGTCTTCTAGTGATGCCAAAATTGTTAACCAGAAAGACAAGGATGCTGCTGATTTGATGACATGGAGGGATTATGAAGCTCTTCGCAATGAGATGCGATGTGAATTCCGCTCTCAGGATGATGAGCTTAGGGGGTCTGTTCAGGAGATCTCCCAAATTCTGGATGCTACTAATGCGACTGTCACTAGAATGACCGATCAAATGACAGATATCCAGCGCAGTCTTCAAGCTTTGCAACTGGCTGTTGATAATCTCACACAACAACAGCAACAAGAAGATGAAGACCCTGAGATTCATGATGAAGCTCGTGGTGTTGGTCATGGTGTTGGACATGGTAACCGTGGTCGTGGCTTTGTTGAACTCCGAGCTCGCTGTGTCCCTCCACAACATGACGATGGTTTGGGTAAGCCCAAGTTCTCCATACCCAAGTTTGAAGGAGGAGCTGATGTTGAAGAGTACCTCACTTGGGAGCTGAAAATTGAGAAGCTATGGCGCTTACATGATTATACTGAAGACAGGAAGGTGAAACTCGCTTCCTCAGAATTTGATGGTTATGCATTGCGTTGGTGGGATGGAGTTACACGTACTCGTCAAGAAGACAACGAGTTGCCAGTTCTTACATGGCGCGGGATGAAGGCCATTATGCAAGCTCGTTTTGTCCCCACTAATTATTTGCGTACTATTTATGATAAGTTGACCCTATTGAGACAAGGTGTGAAGAATGTTGATGTTTATTTCATGGAGATGGAGATGCTTATGCAGCGTGGCCGCCGTGTCCGTGAGTCACTTGAGATGACAATGCAGCGTTTTCTACATGGCTTGAAGTTTGATATCAAAGGCATTGTTCGTCATCACAGTTACACCACTATGAATGAGTTGCTACATCATGCTAGAGAAGCTAAAGCACAGTTGGCTGAAGAAGCTCAAATCAAAGGTCGTGCTACGGGAGCTGGGTGATACACGCTTAGGGTGCCCCAACCTACGGCGCCGGTGCCGTCTTCGCGCTCCGCACCTTATTCTACTCCGTTTAGCAGGCCGGTCTCCAATGTTTCCAACCCAAAGAAGTCTGAACCTGCTGCAACTACGAGTGGTTCTAGCATGTCTACTACGCGCAACCGCGATATGAATTGCCATACATGTGGAGGCAAGGGTCACTTTAAGAGAGATTGTCCTAACCGCAAGGTCATGATTATTAATGAGGACAATGAGTATGAGACTGGAGATGATGTTGATCCAAATGCTCCAGAAGATGATGATTATGACAGTGATGGTGTAGATGCTTTTCCGTTTGAAGCTTGCACTATTGTTGTCACAGTGTGCGCTTAATGTGCAGCCGAGTGCATCTACTCAACGCTGCAATTTGTTCCAAACAAAGGCACTAGTTGGTACTGATAAAGCTTGCAAGGTCATTATTGATGGCGGAAGTTGTCGCAATCTAGCAAGCAAGGAGTTGTGTGCCAAGCTGAAATTGAAGTATCTACCGCACCCGCATCCATACTATATTCAGTGGTTGAGTGACAATGGTGAGATGAAGGTAAACCACATGGTGCGTGTTGATTTTGAGATTGGACCGTATAAGGATTGCATTGATTTTGATGTGGTTCCTATGACGGTGTGTCACCTACTATTGGGTCGGCCATGGCTCTATGACCATTCTGAGCAACATAATGGTCGCGCCAATACATATCACTTGGAGTTCAAGGGCAAGAAAATCAACTTGCAGCCTATGTCACCACAACAAATTGTCAATGAATCTCGTCAGAAAGTTGAAGTAAACTTGGAGGATACACCTCTAGATAGGCGAGAGAATTGTAATGTCGTGAGTGATATAACGAAAAGTGAGAGAGTGAATTCCTTAGTCTTATTAGCCACCAAAGAGGACATGAGAGAATTTAGTGAGGATCCTACAGCCATGCCTCTTGTGCTCATGTACAAGGATGAGGTTTTGGTTTCTAACGGCATGACCCCTATTTCTCTTGGTGTTTCTAGTGTTTTGCAGGAATTCAGCGGCGTGTTTCTAGAGGAGGTACCCGCAGGATTGCCACCATTGCGTGGTATGGAGCATCAAATTGACTTGATCCCTGGAGCTTCGCTTCCCAATAGGGCGCCATATAGAACGAACCCCGAAGAGACGAAGGAGATACAAAAGCAAGAACAAGTGCTACTCGACAAAGGTTATATCCGCATAAGCCTTAGTCCTTGTGTTGTTCCTGTTATTCTAGTTCCTAAGAAAGATGGTACATGGCGCATGTGTGTAGATTGTAGAGCGATAAATAACATTACTATTCGATATCGTCATCCTATTCCCCGTTTAGAGGATATGCTAGATGAATTGAGTGGTGCTGCTATTTTCTCTAAAATTGATTTGCGTAGTGGTTATCATCAAATTAGGATGAAAGAAGGGGATGAATGGAAAACAGCCTTTAAAATGAAATTTGGTTTATATGAGTGGTTAGTAATTCCTTTTGGTTTAACTAATGCACCTAGCACTTTCATGAGACTGATGAACCATGTTTTGCGTGATTTTATTGGCAAGTTTGTGGTTGTGTACTTTGATGACATATTAATCTATAGCCGCAATGAATCTGACCATACTATACATATTAGACATGTTTTGCAAGTGTTGCGTGATAATAAACTCTATGGTAATCTTGAGAAGTGCACATTTTGCAAAGATAAGGTCATATTTCTTGGTTATGTTGTCTCTAAGCATGGAGTAGAAGTAGATGTGTCTAAAATTGAAGCTATTCAAAATTGGCCTACTCCCATGAATATGAGTCAAGTTAGAAGTTTCCATGGTCTAGTTGGGTTTTATAGAAGATTTGTGCCCAATTTTAGTACTATTGCTGCACCTTTGAATGAATTGACTAAAAAGGGTGTTGTCTTTGAGTGGGGCGCAGCCCAAGATCATGCTTTTGATGAATTGAAAATATTGTTAACTTCTGCACCGTTGCTTGCACTTCCTGATTTCAATAAGCAATTTGAGATTGAATGTGATGCTAGTGGTATTGGAATTGGTGGTGTGTTGATGCAAGAGGGTCACCCAATTGCATATTTTTCTGAGAAACTTTCTGGTGCTAAGTTGAACTATCCTATATATGATAAAGAATTGTATGCTTGAATTTGAGTTCTTGAGGTTTGGCAACATTATTTGTGGCCAAAAATTTATCATACATTCTGATCATGAGCTTTAAAATATCTGAAAGCTCAATCTAACTGGCATAGGCGTCTTGATAAGTGGGTTGAGTTCATTGAGTCTTTTCCATACATTATTAAGCATAAGAAGGGAAATATTGTTGTTGATGCTCTATCTAGGAAGAATATGCTATTAACTCAACTTGATGTTAAAATTCCTGGATTAGAGATATTATGTGATTTGTATGCTACTGATCATGATTTTGCTGAACCATATGGCTTGTGTGCTATTGGTAAAGCATGGGAAAAATATCACATACATGATGGGTTCTTATTTAGAGCTAACAAACTATGTGTTCCAGAGTCGTCTGTGCGTTTGCTCTCATTGCAGGAATCACATGCTGGAGGTTTGATGGGTCACTTTGGGAGTGAGAAGACGCTACTCATGCTAGCTGACCACTTTTATTGGCCAAAGATGAGGCGGGATGTGGACAGGTATGTGAAGAGATGCATTACTTGCAACAAGTCCAAGTCCAAGCTGAAGCCTCACGGTTTGTACTCCTTTACCGGCACCTACTACACCATGGGAGACATTAGTATGGATTTTGTGTTGGGTTTGCCGCGTACTAAGAAGAGGCCATGATTCTATATTTGTGGTAGTGGATAGATTCTCTAAGATGTCACACTTTATTGCCTGCCACAAGAGCGACGATGCGTCGCATATTGCTAACCTATTTTTCAGGGAGATTGTACGTTTACATGGAGTCCCGAAGACTATTGTTTCTGACCGTGACGTGAAGTTTATGAGCTACTTCTGGAAGACGCTGTGGAGAAAGCTGGGACAAAGCTACTTTTAATTACTACATGTCCCAAACTTATGGTAAAACTGAAGTGGTGAATAGAACATTGTCACAACTGTTGAGATCCATGAGCAAGAAGAACTGAAAGGAGTGGAAAGATTGTTTGCCGCATGTGGAGTTTGCTTACAACAGGGGTACATTCTACAGAGTTGTGTCCCTTTGAGGTGGTGTATGGTTTTAAACCCATTACTCCGCTTGATTTCCCCTGCCCATACATGAGAGAGTCAATATGGAGATCAAAGAGGGCAGATTTTGTACGGAAGATACATGTGAAGACTAAAGAGTTGATAGAGAAGAAAGGCAAGAGCAATGCTGCAAGGATGAACAAGAAGCGCAAAGAGATGTTGTTCAAGCATTATATGGTCTGGGTACATTTTCGCAAGGATAGCTTCCCGAAGCTGCGGAGGTCGAAGTTGCTTCCGCGTGGTGCTGGTCCTTACAAAGTGATTGCCAAGATCAATGATAATGCATACTCGATAGATCTTCCAATTGATGAGTTTGGTATCAGCAATTCTTTTAATGTGGCTGATTTGACACCATATGACGGGGAAGACCTTGGAGCGTCGAGGTCGACGCCTTTTGAAGGGGGGGAGATGATGAGGACATCCCTACTACTACGCCACTACCTCTGTCATTGCAAGATGAAGACGAAGTTGTTGTGAAGCTCAAGTCCAATGAAGTCAGGATTGGACCGATGACAGGAGCTCGTGCGAAGCTACTTAAGCAACATGTGAACTTTTTCCTATGTGATACTTTGATCAATGAGAACTTTATACTGCCTAAGTCCTATTACTTATCAGGTATGAAGAGGAACCAAGCATCGCACGAGGAGAAGAGGAGCAGCTCAACAAGAAGATGGACGTGAAGCTGGACATGGAGTTGGACATGAAGACATCCCATGGACGCGCGAGGGAGGAGCGGGAGGAATGCGCAAGAAGGGAAGATGCAGCTCAGGCCGGCACCAGACCCGGTCAAACCGGCCGTGCCGCCGGGCCACCCGGTCCCAGCCCCGGTTTACCCGGCTCCCACGCCGGATCAACCCGGTCCAAACCGGGCTCCCTGCTTGTGCCAACCGGGCGACATCCAGTAAGCCCTGAACCTTAGACCGGTCCGCACCCGGCGCCAGATCCGGTTTCAACCGGACGGCCCGGTCCCAGGCCCGGTTCGACCGGCCCCCAAGACCAGCCGAGTCTGAGTCTGTCTCGACCAGATCAATGCGGTCGGTTATTTGTATCTTTCGACTGAGGTCGTCTGAACCCCTACATAAGTGCGGGCGCCCCAAATTAGGTTTAGACCACGTTTAAGATAAACCCTAGTTCATAGTTGATTGCTTTGCAACTCTATTGAATATCTACACCATATTGCATCAATTTGGTGTTGAACCCCTGAAAGTCTTGTGTGATCTGTTGTTCCATTGGGAATTAGACGGTTGCAACTTACCGTTTCGTGGTCGGCGGCTACGTGCGCAAGTGTGTGGAGTTGCGAATATCTTTCAGGGTTGAGACCTGTTGCATTGGCGACAAGGATCGATCAAGAGACTCGACAACGTCATACAAGTTATCATCCACTTCATCATCGTGTATCTCTGCTGTGTTCATCCCGTGATCATCATCACCACCGTTGTTTACTGAGAAGATCGGGCCACCCCTTATCACTAAGTGCATAGTTAATTATCTTCAGGTTGTCAACAAACACACAAAACTAGATTACAGGAGAAATGCCCTTTCACATAGTCCTTCCCGAGGCACCATAACGTGTCCCTCCATGGGGCGGAAAAATCCCGTCCCCATTCTTGCTATGGCATCTTGAGGTATTTCATCATTTGCACACACATCAACTTGCCCCACTTGGGAGTCATCATTTTCAATGAAAACAACACTACAAGAATCAACAACCCGCCCGGAGGCCTTGTCATAGATTCTATAAGTGTGGGATTCGGCACCGTAACCAACAAATATACCCTCTAAAGCTTTAGGTAGGAGATATTAGGCTTGTGTCCGGAGAAAAAATCATATGAAGTCTTGTTCAAGCCTTTGCGGAGATACAACCGGTTTGAAGAATGACATGCCGTGGAGATGGCATCGGCCAAAAAGTTGAAGGGAGATTTAAACTCCGCCAACATATAGACATTGTGATATCCATGAGTGTCTGGTTATTCCTCTCCGCAACACCATTTTTTTAGGGGTGTACGCGGCGTAATATTGATGTCTTGTCCCCTCAACACAAAGGAAATCATTAAGGGTGTAGTTCTTGAACTCAGAGCCGTTGTCACTTCATATTGCCAATATAGGGAGATTGTGTTGACGTTGCACTTTGATGGCAAAGTTGATGAAGGTTTGTTGAGTTTCATCCTTCGAGTTGAAGAAATAAACCCAAGTATATCTTGAATACTCATCAACAATCACCAAGCAATGTTTCTTCGCACCAAGACTTGCATGAGTTGTGGGACCAAAACGGTCCACATGAAGGAGCTCTAATTAAGATTCTCTTGGAAGAGATAATAGTTCTGCTTGGATGCGGAGAGTCATGCATTTTCCTTGAACACAAGCCCTAAAAACACCATCTTTGGCAAAAGCAACATTGTCTTTTAGTCCCACAATATGGTTTCCCTTGTGAAGGTTTTGCAAAGTTCTCATGTTGACATGGGCCAAGCGGCGATGCCACAACCAACCCATATCCGCCTTTCCGAATAAGCACATCGCACTTGTAGTGGTTTTCCCCGAGAAGTCCACCACATACAAGTTTTTTTCGACAGGCCCAACAAAATGGACTTTTAGAGTCTTGCTCCACAAGAGAACCAAAATATCAATATCAATAAATATGGCGAAACCCATCTTGCCCAGGGCATAAACCCATAATAAATTGTAACCAAGAGTCTTGACAAGCATGACGTCCACAAGAGTAATGTTGTGTGCAACCACAACCTTGCCAAGACCCAATACCTCAGATTTAAAATTTTCGCCGAAGGAGACGGTTATATTATTCACGTTAGGCCTGAACTCCTTCACCAGATGTTTGCCTCCGGTCATATGACTTGTGCATCCACTATTAAGCACATTTTGACCCTCTGGAGGATAGTCCTACAATGACGTCTTTGATTTAGGTCCCCATTTCTCAATGGGTCCTCTTTTGTTAGTGACAAGGGTCTTAGGACCCAAATAGACCAAGCAATGTATCCTCCATAAGGACCAACATAGTAGGCATAAACATCACCATGATAATCTCTATTTAATTCATAGAACGTGTTATGTTTTCCTGAAAAGTTAGTATCCCTAGGTCCGGAAACTCAAGAAGATCATTAGCTTGAGCAAGTTCACCCACAAGGGTTTCTACATGTTTTTTGGTCTCACCTTGCATGTTAGAGATAAACTCATCCTAAGCAACAATTTGTTCTTTAATCTTTATACTCTCAAGATCACCCACCAAGTTATTATTAGTGTTGGAGGTGGGTTTAGAAGGGGGTGTTACCTCGGTGGTCCTTGCCATGAAGAACTTGTTAACGTTGGTGGAGAGGCTTTAATTGGGTGATTCAGAGATATATTTCAAGGGAGTAGAGGCACTAGTCGCCTCCTCACTTGATGTGTCGTCATGAGCATCTTCTTCATTTCTGGAAGAGTAATCCATGGAGGTCTTAGCCATGCATCACCTTGCATTGTTGGAGGGGTTCTCATTGGGATTCAAAGAGAGATGTTGGAGGTGACGGAAATGGCAGCCAGCTCACTAGTTGTGTCATCTTCTTCATCCCCAGAAGAATATTCCTCACAAGCGATCAACACATATTTAGATGGCTTCTTGCAAATGTCGAAGCCAATTTTCTTGACAAAGGTCTTTTTGCGAGGGGCCTTTGACTTGTCCTTGGGAATGAGCTTCCCACCACGATCTTCTCTATTTTCATAAGGGCACTCGGCAATGAAATGGTTTTGGTTACCACAATTGTAGAACGTCCTCACCCTTGGACCGCCACCCCTTGGCACTTCAATTGCCTCTTTGGTTCCCTCTGACTTGTACTTGGATGGGTCTCTCCAGAAGGATCTTGTAGAAAGAGCAATATGATCACGGAGAACATATTTGATGTCCTCGTGACACCACTCAAGATTTGCATCTCCATAATCTTCTCCGACTTCTTCCGTGGCCTTGGCTTTCAAAGCAAGATTTTCCTCCTCTCTTCATACCAATGGCACAGGCACAAGAATCCTCCACAATCTTTGACTCAACCTTGAAGGCATCCATATCTTGCATAACGTTATTGGAGGTCATTTGATCAAAGTTATGATTTCTCTTGAGGGTCTTTAGATCGGCCGCTTCAAAGGGAAAAAAGCATTGATGTACTTCCTCTTGATCCAATCATCATCGACATGTGTAGCACCAAGATTCTTGAAAGTGATAGCAAGTGCCTTAAGATGGCGGTACATGTCTTGGTGATCTTCACCATCTTCCATGTAGAAACCTTCGGTGAGGTTGCCTACTTCTTGGTACTTTTTGCGTGATGTCTACGTGTGCTTCTATTCTTGTAGAGTGTGTTGGGCCTCCAAGAGCAGAGGTTTGTAGAACAATAACAAGTTTCCCTTAAGTGAATCACCCAAGGTTTATCGAACTCAGGGAGGTAGAGGTCAAAGATATTCCTCTCAAGCAACCCTGCAATTAAGATACAAGAAGTCTCTTGTGTCCCCAACACACCTAATACACTTGTCAGATGTATAGGTGCACTAGTTCGACGAAGAGATATTAAAACGCAGATGATATAGATGGTGGTAAACGGTAATTGCGATCTGAAATAAATATTGCAGGAAGTAAAGATGCAGTAAAACAGTAAATAAGCGATGTTTGCAGTATTTGGAAACAAGGCCTAGGGATCATACTTTCACTAGTGGACACTCTCAACAATGATCACATAATTGGATAATTAGATAACTTCTCTTCACTTGTGCTACTGAATTACTCTCCTATTGGAATCACTAATCATCACGTAGTGGCTACAAAAGCTCCACTCAAAGTTCATCAAGTACTTGACAAACACCACTCATAGGGATATCCTCATCAAATCATAATCCAAGATAATACCGTTGCAATTTAGACCGAGTACTAACATAGCATACACACTGTCAACAATAGCTATGAAAGGGGGAATAGATCACATCAATCTATCATAGTAATAGTTAACTTCATAATCCACAAGAGATTACAATCATAACCTACACCAAGTACTACATGATGCACACACTGTCAACTTTACATCATGGAGGGGGAATAGACTACTTTAATAACATCACTAGAGTAGCACATAGATTAATAGTGATACAAAGCTCATGATCACATAGATGAACAAATAAATGCTACTCTCAAACACTCTCTTGTTGGATAACAAACACCATTCATTGTGTAGGGCTATAAGAGCTCCCTCAAGCCGGAGTAAACAAGCTCCACAACGTCATAAAGGAAACACACACGAACCACTGTCACCATTACACCGTGGAGAGTGAATCCGGAGTTCATATTTAAAGTAACCTCTAGGGTGCATAATAGACAAGAGCAACGTCTACATATTCATAAAGATCACACCATGGGAGAGAGAGATGAACCACATAGCTACCGGTAGAGCCCTCATGGGGAGAACTACTCCTCCTCATCATGGGAGGACAGCGGCGATGAAGATGGCGATGGTGTCGATGGAGATGGATTCCGGGGGCACTTCCCCGTCCCGGCGGCGTGCCGGAACAGTGACTTATGTCTCCCGAACTTGGCTTCGCGATGGCGGCGGCTACGGAACTCTTCATGGAGTATGACTTGATGATTTAGGGTTTTCGCGACGGAGAGAATATATAGGCGGAAGGGCGGCCTCGGAGGAGCCAGGGGGTGGCCCCCCATAGGTGGCGTGCCCAGGGGCTGGCCGCGCCGCCTGTGGTGTGGGCCCCTGGGCCGCCTCCGACTCTCCTTCGATGTTCTGGAACCCTCCGTGGAAAATAGGAAGTTTGGCTTTTGTTTCCTCCAATTCGAGAATATTTCTGTGTAAGATTTCTGAAACCAAAAACAGACGGAACGGCGCGCTTGGCATCTTGTTAATAGGTTAGTTCCAGAAAATGCATAAAAACATCATAAAGTGTGAACAAAACATGTAGGTATTGTCATAATATAAGCATGGAACATCATAAATTATAGATACGTTGGAGACGTATCAAGCATCCCCAAGCTTAGTTCCTACTCGCCCTCGAGTAGGTAAACGATAAAAATAATAATTTCTGAAGTGACATGCTACCAACATGATCTTGATCAACACTATTGTAAAGCATATGAGATGAATGAAGTGAGTCAAAGCAATGGTATATAGTTTGCTAACAAAAATATAATGACTAAACAACTGAATCATATAGCAAAAACTTTTCATGAATAGTACTTTCAAGACAAGCATAAAAAAGTCTTGCATAAGAGCTAACTCATAAATCAATAGATTCAAAGTAAGAGGTTTCGAAGCAACACAAAGGATGATTAAGTTTCAGCAATTGCTTTCAACTTGTAACATGTATATCTCATGGATAATTGTCAACACAAAGTAATATAACAAGTGCAATAAGTAAACATGTAAGAATCGGTGCACACAGTTGACACAAGTGTTTGCTTCTAAGATAGAAAGAAGTAGGTAAACCGACTCAACATAAAGTAAAAGAAAGGCCCTTCGCAGAGGGAAGCAGGTATTACTCATGTGCTAGAGCTTTTTATTTTGAAAAGATGGAAACAATTTTGTCAACGGTAGTAATAATTCATATGAGTTATGCATAAAACTTCCTATAAGTTGTAAGCCTCATGCATCGAATACTAATAGTGCTCGCACCTTGTCCTAATTAGCTCGGATTTCCATGGATTATCATTGCATTACATATGTTTCAACCAAGTGTCACAAAGCGGTACCTCTATGCCACCTGTACAAAGGTCCAAGGAGATAAATCGCATTTGATTTCTCGATTTTGATAGATCTCAACTTGAGGACATCCATACCGGGACAACATAGAAAACAGATAATGGACTCCTCTTTTTAATGCTTTAAGCATTCAACAACAAATAATATTCTCATAAGAGATTGAGGAATGTCCAAGCTGAAACTTCCACCATGATACATGGCTTTGGTTGGCGGCCCAATGTTCTTCTCTAACAACATGCATACTCAAACCATTCAACTCATGGCAAATCTCCCTTTCTTCAGACAAGACGAACATGCATAGCAACTCACATGATATTCAACAAAGGTATAACAAGTTGATGGCGTCCCCAGAAACATGGTTACCGCTCAACAAACAACTTATAAGAACTAAAATACATAGCAACATATTCATTACCACAATAGTTTTTAGGCTACTTTCCCATGAGCTATGTATTGCAAAGACAAGGAATGAATTTTTAAAGGTAGCACGCAAGCAATTTACTTTGGAATGGCAGAAAAATACCACATATAGGTAGTTATGGTGGACACAAATGGCATAGGTTTTGGCTCAAGGTTTTTGGATGCACGAGAAGCATTTCCTCTCAGTACAAGGCTTTGGCTAGCAAGGTTGTTTGAAGCAAACACAAGTATGAACAGTTACAGCAAAAACTTACACAAGAACATATTGCAAGCATTATAAGACTCTACACTGTCTTCCTTGTTATTCAAACACTTTTACTATAAAATATCTAGACTTTAGAGAGACCAATCATGCAATCCAAAATTCAACAAGCTCGACAGTAGTTCTCCACTAATAGATTTAAACTACATGATGCAAGAGCTTAAACATGATCTACTTGAGAGCTCAAAACAATTTCCAAGTATCAAATTATTCAAGACAATATACCAATTACCACATGAAGCATTTTCTGTTTCCAACCAAGTAAATAATAAGTGAAGCGATCAACTTTCGCCATTGAACATTAAAAGTAAAAACGAAGAACACTAGTGTTCATATGAAAAAGCGGAGCGTGTCTCTCTCCCACACAAGGATGTTTAGGATCCGATTTTATTCATAGAATGAAAATAACAAAACGAAAATAAAAGCACACAGACGCTCCAAGTAAAGCACATATGATGTGAAAGAATTAAAATATAGTTTCACTAGAGGTGACCTGATAAGTTTGTTGATGAAGAAGGGGATGCCTTGGGCATCCCCAAGCTTAGACGCTTGAGTCTTCTTGAAATATGCAGGGATGAACCACGGGGGCATCCCCAAGCTTAGGCTTTTCACTCTTCTTGATCACATCATATCATCCTCCTTTCTTGATCCTTGAAAACTTCCTCCACACCAAACTTAAAGCAACCTCATTAGAGGGTTAGTGCATAATAAAAATTCACATGTTCAGCAAGGACACAATCATTACCAACACTTTTGGACATTACTCAAAGCTACTTAAATTTAATATAGCAAATAAATCCAATCAAACATAGTAAAAGAGGCAATGCGAAATAAAATGCAGAATCTGTCAAAACAGAACAGTCCATAAATACGAATTTTTCTGAGGCACTTAACTTGCTCAGATGGAAAAACTCAAAACTAATGAAAGTTGCGTACATATCTGAGGATCACGCATGAATTTTCGCAGATTTTTTGATTCTTCTACAGAGAGAAAAACGCGAATTCGTGACAGATAAGAAATCTGTTTCTACGCAGAAATCCAAATCTAGCATCAACTTTCTATTAGAGACTTCACTTGGCACAAAAACGAAATAAACATGATAAGGAGAGGTTGCTACAGTAGTAAAAACTTCCAAGACACAACCAAACAGTAGCAAAATAAAAACATGGGTATCTTCCAAGAAGTGCTTTCTTTATAGCCATTAAGATGGGCTCAGTAATTTTAATGATGCTCTCGAAAGAAATAAGAGTTGAAGCAAAAGAGAGCATCAAGAAGCAAATTCAAAACACATTTAAGCCTAACCCGCTTCCTATGCATAGGAATCTTGTACACAAATAAATTCAAAAAGAGCAAAGTGACAAGCATAGGAAGATAAAACACGAGTAACTTCAAAATTTTCAGCATGTAGAGAGGTGTTTTAGTACCATGAAAATTTCTACAACCATATTTTCCTCTCTCATAATAATTTCCAGTAGCATCATGAACAAACTCAACAATATAACTATCACATACAGCATTCTTGTCATGATCCACATGCATAAAAGTATCATTACTCTCCACATAAGCATAATCAATTTTATTAGTAATAGTGGGAGTAAAACTATCACAACCATCATTGTAATCATCATAAATTGCAGGCATGGTATAATCATAATAAACTTTATCCTCCATAGTAGGTGGCACCAAAATACCACTATCATTACAATCATCATAAATGGGAGGCAAAGTATCATCAAAGAAACTTTTCTCCTCAAAACTTGGGGGACTAAAAATATCACAACCAGCTTCCCCAAGCTGAAATTCTTCCATAGCTTTAGCAATAATAGTGTTCAAAGAGTTCATGCTAATAACATTGCTACAACTATTTTGCAAACAAAGTTCCATGGGTTTTTTAATTTTATCTTCAAACACATCATGTCCTAATTCAAGATAAAGTTCATAAAGATCTCTAATTTTTTTGTTGTTTTCCATTAAGCTTAACTAGTGAAAATAAAAACAAGAAACAAAAAGATGCAATTGCAGAGTCTAAAGGAAATAGCTTCGAGCACTCACACACAAAAACAGTGCTAGGAAATAGCTTAGTAGTCGGAGGATGTGAATACCTTTTACCTTACCTCCCCGAACGGCGCAGAAAATAGCTTGATGTCTACGTGTGCTTCTATTCTTGTAGACAGTGTTGGGCCTCCAAGAGCAGAGTTTGTAGAACAGCAGCAAGTTTCCCTTAAGTGAATCACCCAAGGTTTATCGAACTCAGGGAGGTAGAGGTCAAAGATATTCCTCTCAAGCAACCCTACAATTAAGATACAAGAAGTCTCTTGTGTCCCAAACACACCTAATACACTTCTCATATGTATAGGTGCACTAGTTCGGCAAAGAGATATTAAAACGCAGATGATATAGATGGTGGTAAACGGTAATTGCGATCTGAAATAAATATTGCAGGAAGTAAAGATGCAGTAAAACAGTAAATAAGCGATGTTTGCAGTATTTAGAAACAAGGCCTAGGGATCATACTTTCACTAGTGGACACTCTCAACAATGATCACATAATTGGATAATTAGATAACTTCTCTTCACTTGTGCTACTCTGAATTACTCTCCTATTGGAATCACTAATCATCACGTAGTGGCTACAAAAGCTCCACTCAAAGTTCATCAAGTACTTGACAAACACCACTCATAGGGATATCCTCATCAAATCATAATCCAAGATAATACCGTTGCAATTTAGACCGAGTACTAACATAGCATACACACTATCAACAATAGCTATGAAAGAGGGAATAGATCACATCAATACTGTCATAGTAATAGTTAACTTCATAATCCACAAGAGATTACAATCATAACCTACGCCAAGTACTACATGATGCACACACTGTCAACTTTACATCATGGAGGAGGAATAGAATAATTTAATAACATCACTAGAGTAGCACATAGATTAATAGTGATACAAAGCTCATGATCACATAGATGAACAAATAAATGCTACTCTCAAACACTCTCTTGTTGGATAACAAACACCATTCATTGTGTAGGCTACAAGAGCTCCCTCAAGCCAGAGTAAACAAGCTCCACAACGTCATAAAGGAAACACACACGATGCACACACTGTCACCATTACACCGTGGAGAGTGAATCCGGAGTTCATATTTAAAGTAACCTCTAGAGTGCATAATAGACAAGAGCAACATCTACATATTCATAAAGATCACACCATGGGAGAGAGATGAACCACATAGCTACCGGTAGAGCCCTCAGCCCTGGGAGAACTACTCCCTCCTCATCATGGGAGACAGCAGCGGCGATGAAGATGGCGGTGGTGTCGATGGAGATGGATTCCGGGGCACTTCCCCGTCCGGCGCGTGCGAGAGCAGAACTTCTGTCCCCCAAACTTGG
The DNA here is from genome assembly GCA_030979885.1 of Lolium multiflorum. NCBI lineage: Eukaryota > Viridiplantae > Streptophyta > Magnoliopsida > Poales > Poaceae > Lolium > Lolium multiflorum. Next base: position 164,717,954 of record CM061748.1, on the reverse strand, counting down.
CTTCGCGATGGCGGTGGCTATGGAACTCTTCGTTGAGTATGACTTGATGATTTAGGGTTTTCGCGACGGAGAGAATATATAGGCGGAAGGGCGGCCTCGGAGGAGCCAGGGGTGGCCCCCCCATAGGCTGGCGCGCCTGGGGGCCTGGCCGCGCCGCCCTGTGGTGTGGGCCCCCTGCTGGACGCCTCCGACTCTCCTTCGATGTTCTGGAACCCTCCGTGGAAAATAGGAAGTTTGGCTTTTATTTCCTCCAATTCCGAGAATATTTCCTGTGTAAGATTTCTGAAACCAAAAACAACAGAAAACAGAACTGGCGCTTCGGCATCTTGTTAATAGGTTAGTTCCAGAAAATGCATAAAACATCATAAAGTGTGAACAAAACATGTAGGTATTGTCATAATATAAGCATGGAACATCAGAAATTATAGATACGTGGAGACGTATCATTGCGCCTCATACTTGCACTTACAAGAAACACTTCGGAGAGAGTGTTCCAAGCCGACTTGGCGGTGGTGTCATTGTTGATTTAAGGTCTATCATCTTCCCACATGGCTTGTTGGATCATGTATAAGGCGGTGGCATTGAGTTGGCAATCAACCACTTCCCTACGAGTCAAATTGTTAGGATTGTTATCCTTGTATCCTTGTTAAACAATTCTCCATAGTTCAATAGAGGAACAATTTAGATAAGACTCATCTTAGTTTTTCACAAAGAAAAGCCTTAGGTGTAAGCTTATGAGGATCGCCACGTTGATTTATGCGAGGGTGAGGGATGGGAGGATTCAGAGAGTACACAAGAGGAACATTCGAATATGACTTGTTATCTGTTAGGTTAATCTTGATTAGTTAATATAATTTTGCTTATTAGGCAAAACGTCAGCTGTGTCCTAGTGTGAACTTAGAGTCCTAATCATTTGGATTAGCATACCGTGGTGGTATGGTATTAGCTTTGTTAGGAAACTAGAGTACGACGCCAGGAGTTTGTATTCTACTAGGTTAGCTAAGTCTTGTCCTGGTCGGTTTAGGCTGGTTCTTGCACCAGTAGGTTTAGCGTTTGTGTTGAGTTAGGTCTAGCCCACTCCGTGTTCCTGTTAGATTAGGATGTAAAGGTCAGGTCGGTTGGTCGTGTATATATACACGATATGTTGCGTGAGTTGTAACAGCAAGAAAACATAAAAAGAGAAATAAAGACAGAAAATTATAGGGTGCGACACGCACCCTTGGTCAAAGTTTTTCGTTCTTGTGGTTTTGCCTAGTTTGATGTGATTGATCCGTGGGCGAATCCCAACAATTGGTATCAGAGCAAGGTCGAAGATCTGAACTTTGCTTGCCCCGGGGAGGCGACCCTACTAGCGCCTCGGGACGGGCGACCGTCGCTCAGCGGAGCGGCCGGGTGGAGACGACGAGCAAGCTGTCGTCAGCGTGGCGGCGGGCGATTGTTGCTCAGCGGAGCGACACGGAAGGGGCGGCGGGGTGTTGTTGTCGGCGAGGCGGAGGTGGATGGTCGTTGCTGGGAGAGGTGGTGCCGAGGTGCGGTACGGGATTCTCATCAAGATCATCATCCGGGAGTTTCGTCAAGGTCGTCTTCGGAGGAGTCCGATGAGTCAAAGAGTCAAGTGTGTGCACGTCTGCACGTCGAGTCGGCGTCGAGTCCGTGAGTCGTCGTTGTGTCCAAGTGCTCGTCTCTGTGAAGATTTGTTGCAGTTGAAGCGTGTCAAGTGTGTGAGGTGTGCACGGTGTTCCGTGAGTTGTGTCCATGTCCTCGTGGAGCGTCCTGGTTGCGGCCAGCAGGGGTTCGGTGCGTTGCCGAAGGCGGACGGTGGTAGGGAAAGCTACCGTAAAGCGAGGAGGTATGTGTGCAGTAGGAGGAGAAGCTACTGTGCACAAGTACAAGAGGAGTATGGTGCGAACCGAGTGTGAGGACCGCAATAGCGTTGGCACATATGTGCGAACTGAGTGCGGGAGGCCGATCAATGGCGGTGGCAAAGCATAGCAGAGCATAGGTGCACTGCATGTTTCCTGCGTGGTCATACTAACTGTACGGACATGACAATAAAGATGATGAAGAGGTGACATGAAGCTGCGGCAGTTAAAATTGGGAGGAGTACAAGGATACGACAAGTTCAAAATTAGGGAGAGATTGTTAGGTTAATCTTGATTAGTTAATATAATTTTGCTTATTAGGCAAAACGTCAGCTGTGTCCTAGTGTGAACTTAGAGTCCTAATCATTTGGATTAGCATACCGTGGTGGTATGGTATTAGCTTTGTTAGGAAACTAGAGTACGACGCCAGGAGTTTGTATTCTACTAGGTTAGCTAAGTCTTGTCCTGGTCGGTTTAGGCTGGTTCTTGCACCAGTAGATTTAGCGTTTGTGTTGAGTTAGGTCTAGCCCACTCCACTATCTGAATTTACCTATATGACAAGGTGCAAGCAAGCAACACAAGATACAAGTAGTAAAGTGCGGTAAAGGATAGAGGTAACCGAGGTGAAGCACGCGGAGAGACAAAGGTATGATTCACGTAGTTCCTTCCTTGTTAGGGGAAGTACGTCTACGATGGAGGGGTGTGGTGCCACGAAGGCCTACCAACGCCACAAAGGCCTCACCCTATTCTCCGGTGAGCAACACCACGAAGGACTAGCTCGCTCTCCACTAAGCAGTTGCCTTCAAGGTCGCAACCGACACCTTTACACAAACATTGGGGCACGCATCCACAACTCAATCGGAGGCTCCCAACAACCAACCACGGAGCCTTTACAACACAAAGCAAGCTCCGAGGGTGACTTCTCACAAAGTTAGGGTTTCACAACATGAATCTTCAACAAACAAGTGGGTACCCAAATCCCTTCGGTGAAAGTGTAGAACTAGGGTTCCTCCCTTGATTCCCAAGAGATCAGCAAGATTGAGTGGCTAGGGAGGGAGATCTATGAGCGCTGAGCTTTGGAACAATGGAGGAGAGAGAGTAGAAATCACAACCTTCATTTGGAGAAGAAGGGTGTTATTTATACCTCCACAATAAATGTAGCCTTTTTTGCTTCACTGAGACCGGAGTCTCCGGTGTGTCAAATCACTTAGAACAGAGTCTCTGTGTTTGACACCAGAGTCTCTGGCCCTAGGTAATTCGACATCGGAGTCTCCGGTCAGTCCAGATGTCCTCGTACCCCCCACCAGAACGTGAGGCTTAGGCGACCGGGGATTTTCCCGAGGACTTCCCGGGATTCTCCGGTCTGAGGACTTGAGTCTCCGGTGTTGGAGGGAGTCTCCAGCCTGGAGACCAGTAACAGTTACAAGTATTGTGGTTCTCTCTTCCACAGTTTGTCGCCAATCCCTATGCTAAAGCTTTGAGCACCTGTAGACACTTCACCATAAATCTACTAGCGCCAATCTTCTTTTCACTTTTGAGGGGTCGACAACCGTGACACTCTTTATAAATATAGAATCTAGAAAACACATGTGCACTGTTAATTATCTTTAGGTTGTCAACAAACACATAAAATTATATTATGGGAGAAATGCCCTTTTATTTACGATCTGAAAAAAATAATTGCGAAAGTTCTGGATAACTAACATGGAAACAAAGGAAGTACTAATTAATAATATAGCTCAACTTTCACACGTACAATAGTGATAACCCACAAGTATAGGGGATCGCGTGTAGCCTTTTCGATAAGTAAGAGTGTCGAACCCAACGAGGAACTAAAGGTAGGATAAGTACTCTCTCAAGTTCTATCAACCACTGATACAACTCTACGCGCACTAAGCGTTTGCTTCATCTAGGAAATAAAACTACAGTAACAATACGGGTATGAGAGATAGCTTTGCAAGATAATAAATACATGAAAGTAAATGTTAGTGCTGCAGCAATAAAGTACACTAAGTAACCATATACTAACAGTACCATGAGTGTGGAAAAGTGGTGGTAATTGTGGTGGCTTTGTCCAAGATTAATTAGTGAAGACCTTTAGTTTATTGTCTTTGATGTAGTTTTCAATGTGGGAGAGGCTAAATATACAAGCGCTCCACTACTTGGGATTACAAGTACTATATGATTGGATTGTTAGCAAACATCCGTAAATACTAACAATGCATTAAGGTTTCCCCAACCATAGCCTTAAGTTTATGGTCCTCTTACTCCCATACATGCAACTAACCGGTTTGAGCCCTCAGGTTTCTGTCACTCCGGCAGGACTACCCCCTTCCTTTGCACATACTACTAACCCTATGGTGTTGATCCATGCGCGCACAAGTATAATGTACACCAAAGGACAGTACCATATCAACATAGAACTCTAATGAACCATAGACATTCAACAAAGCAATCAAAAGACAAATATACTACATAAACATGACATAGATCATAGGATAAATATTATAGCATCAAACACCATGTTACATAGGACGGTACAGAGGTTTGTGGGAGGATGAACCACTGAATACAATGAGGAGATGGTGATGAAGATGGTGGTGAAGACGTTGGAGAGGGGCAGCGCGGCGGCGCAGGGCGGCGGCGCGCGGGGAACTCCTTTCCCCGCCGCCGGCAAGCTTGGGGAGCGCCGCCCCTTAGCCTCCCTCCTTCATGGCTTATTGGGAGCCCTCCCCCATGGATCTGGCAAAAAACGTGGCTTTGGTGGCTGGAAATTCGTGGGTGGAGGTGTCCTCCACGAGTTAGGGTTTCCTCCTTTATATAGACTCTCGGATTTCCGTCATCCCATCTAGGGCTTCAGTAAAACGGGTCCCTAGGCCGCATACGGACTCCGATTGGGCCGAGCTTTAACTCTAGAACGTTCAGAAGAAAATTATCTAAAATTTCCTCTTCAGGCCCAACTCCGTTGGAGGTCATCTTCGAGGGTCAAACAGACAATCTCCAAAAACAGTTATGGGACAGATTTCAGCAAAGTTCCAATTCGACTCCAACAAGGTTTCCTCTTATATTCTTGATAATTCATACACATCAAAGTGTAAAACAAGAACATTATGCACTTTTGCAACTATTAATCGGTTAGTATAAATAAATCATAAACTTAATATAAAAATAAGTGCCAAAGGCATAATATTAGCATGAAACAATCAAAAATTATAGATACGTTTGCGACGTATCAAATAGGTACAAATTTAATTTTTAAAAAATCAACTTCTAACGACGAACTCTTTGAAATGAGTAATATTCAATATGTTCAAATTCATTTCGAACTTGCTCACTCTTTGGATCTATAAAATTCCTCCTTGTTTGTGGCTAAGTATAGACACCTTATAGTTTATACATGCAGTTTATGTGATGTATCTTCCTAGATCTACGAACTTCTTTTGAGTTTTCTTATAGAGTACAAACAAGTCGCTCAAAAGTAATTTCACTTTTGCACACATGACAGCTGATTGACCCACCGCCTCGGATCTCAACGAACAACAACAACTGAGATTTGTGATGCGCGCCGAATCATCACGTCAATCTGTGTGTTCACTATAACTTTTGTATAATTGCATGCATTAACCAATTAGCTCGGTGGTGCCAAGTTAAATTTGGTTGCCAGTCTTCTCCCCTATGGATGTCTTAAAATGGTGTACTAAAAATTGTATTAGATATATTTACATGTTTAATTTCATGCATAAGTTATAATTGTAAATATAAGATGATCTTATATATCATGTGATGATACAGAGGCGCACTAGGTTGAGCATATAAAATAGCTGATATTTTGTTAAGAAGTATAGTAGAACTCATAACATTTTTTACATTCATCGGTAGCAAGTACAAATCATTACCATATTGTTGAACTGATTGTAACTTATAAGACACACTTGACCACATGATTAATGATCATGCTAACTGTTTAATTTACACTCCAAAAGTTTATCCATATTTGATTACCAAATCATACACTAGAAACCTCTATTGAGATATTTGTTAGGTGGCATGCTTTGGAATCACCAAAACGTATTTATAATACTAAAAACAGAGAAGAATATTCACATACTGATAAGCATATATTATATTGTTCATCAATTGTAAAATTAGAGACATGCATTTTTTAAATTTAAGTTGGTTTTGTATCTTGTTAGGCAATACGTCTGAAAAGAAAAAAAATTGCGCAACTCGGATATGTTTTCAATGATATACATTACAATTAAAATTATATAACACCAAACAAAATAATATTTTTTTATGGTTAGCAATGTTCTGTAAGTAATATGAAACATATATTTATTAAAACCAAAATATAATAAGAAATATTTAATAAGTATAAAATTTTATTATAATTATATTGTACTTGAACTCTCTCTTAGTCAAAAATTAGTTCAAAATGCCTTGAGAAGAAATGGTAAATAGTTGTGGTAAAATGCAAGGATGAGGGAGTCAAGGTAGAAAGCAACATGTGAGGAACTATTCCTCCTATACATGCACCCATTGTCACTATCACAGTGGAAGAGAGAGGCGAGAAGAATGGATCTCTCTTGATTTTTGATCGGCTCGCCCTCATCCATAAGGAGTTGATACAACAAAGAGGAGAAGTGAAAGAGTTCCATTCTAGGGCAAGGTTTCAGTTGGGCGATATCGTCTGGAAAGTCTGCATAGTAGTGCTAGGGACGAAGTCGACTAGTACTGATGAGGTCTAAGACCTAGTTTGTGGCCCGATCTCGCGATTGACCCAAATCCAAAGGGGAAAAGAGGGAGGGGATGAAGAACACGAAGAACAAACCCACGCACACCAACCCGATGCAATCGAATCTTACCCTCGTGGTTCGATGGACCACGCCAATAAAATCCACCCGAAAGAGACACGAGGTAGAATTCCGAGAGGAGAGATTGGTGTTGGAGAGTGGAGACGGAGACCGATGAGCGAGAGAGAGTGGGGGCACTTGAATCTCACTCACAAATATCCAAATCCTCAACAAGAGTAGCCTTGATTACAAAGGGGATCTAACCCTAGGGAGACAAAGCTCAAAAGTAGTTTTAAGCTCAGATTTAGTCTAAAGAGTCAAAGGGGGCGTTCCAGGCACTTATATAGGTCTACAAGGCGACATGGGTCGAACAGGTACAAAAGTGGTCGACTTGGGCGGGTCCGGTCGAGTGTCCGGTCAGCACCCGGTCCGACCGGACCTGGGACCGGCTCGGCCGATCCAAACCGGGCCTGGGACCGGCTGACGACCGGCGACTTCCGGAGCCCCGGGATGGCGCCCGGTTGGCACAATCCAGGATCCGGTTTGGACCGGGTGGCCCGGTCTGGGGGCCGGTCAACCGGGCCTGGACCGGCCGGCCTCCTTCTCCTCGCGCGCTTCGGATGACGTCGGGTTTTGCTCCATGCCCATCTTCACGTCTAGCTGCTCCTCTTCTCCTCTTGACCACGGTGTGTCCTCCTCTCCGGGGTCTTGGCGCACCACGTACCTAATAACACAAAGTGTGTCGGCATGAGGTAGCATTTCATCCAATGGGTTACCGAGATCGAGGGTAGTGAGGAGCGAGTTCACCTTATCATGTATCGCTTTAGCTCGAGCCCGTGTCATTGGTCCACTTGGGGGACTTGTTGGTCTTGGTGAGGAGGTGTCCAAAGGCCACCCCATCATCTCCCCCCCCCTTGGGAGAGAGTCGTCCTCGACTCTTGTTCCTCCTCATCTCCATGATAGGGTGAAAGATCTGAGATGTTGAACGTGTTGCTCACCAAGTACTTTGAGGTTGGTATGTCGATGACGTAGGCGTTGTTGTTGATGCGCTTGAGGACCTTGAAAGGCCCATCTCCTCTTGGCTTGAGCTTGGAGTTGCGTTCTTGAGGGAACCTTTCTTTCCTTAGGTGAACCGAGGTCTCCTTCTTCAAACACTCGTTCCTTCTTCTTGGTGTTGAGGCGGTTAGCTTGGCGAAGTACATGCTCTTGTATGGTTGCTCTTGTGTCTTCATGTAGTTTCTTCATGGCGGTGGTGCGCTTGTCGAAGTCCATGTTCGTCCTTTCATGAAGAGGTAGTGGGAGGATGTCGAGTGCCGTGGGAGGTTCGAATCCATAGACGATCATGAAGGGACTCCGGGATGTTGTGGAGTGCTTGGCTCGATTGTAGGCGAACTCCGCGTCGGGTAGGCACTCTTCCCATGACTTCAAATTTTTCTTCACTAGTGTTCGTAGTAGGGTAGAGAGGCTTCGATTGACCACTTCCGTTTGTCCATCGGTTTGAGGATGCGAGGATGACAAGAACAAAAGCTTGATTCCAAACTTTGCCATGAGCGACTTCCATAGATAACTCATGAACTTGACGTCTCGATCCGACACAATGCTTGCCGGTATTACGTGTAGGCGAACCACTTCCCTGAAAAACAATGAAGCAATGTGTGAAGCATCATCGCTCTTATGACATGGTATGAAATGAGCCATTTTAGAGAACCTATCCACTACCACAAAGATTGAATCATGCCCATGTTTTGTTCGTGGTAAGCCTAGTACAAAGTCCATGCTTATATCCGACAAGGAGCATACGGAATAGGTAACGGTGTATAAAGTCCATAAGGGTTGGAAGTGGACTTAGCTTGTAAGCACGTTGTGAACCGTCGGCAAAGGCGTTCCACGTCGCGGTACATTCTTGGCCAATAGTAGTGGGTTGAGAGCATGGCATATGTCTTCTCTCTTCCGAAGTGTCACATAAGACCACCTCCATGTGACTCTTGCAAAAGCAACTTACGAAGTATGCAAATTTTGTTAGCTTTAAACAAGTAGCCATCATGCAAATAGAAATCATCAATTCCTCGGTCAATGGAACACTTTGCAAAGATGGGTCCAAAGAAAGAGTCGGAAGGGTAATGTTCTTTGATCTCCTCAAGGCCCAACACATGAAAATCCAAGCGAGTTAGTAAGAGATTGTTCTTGCGGGAAAGGGCATCCGCGACCACATTGTCCTTTCCCTTTTTGTATTTGATCACATAAGGGAAGGACTCAATAAATTCAACCCACTTAGCATGTCTCTTGTTCAAATTGGTTTGACTTTTCAAGTACTTCAAAGACTCATGATCCGAATGGATAACAAACTCTTTTGGCCAAAGGTAATGTTGCCAAACTTCAAGAACACGAACCAAAGCATAAAATTCCTTGTCATAAATAGGATAGTTGAGGCGTGCGCCATCCAACTTCACTATAGTATGCCACGGGTTTTCCATCTTGCATAAGGACTCCACCAATACCGAGACCACTCACATCACACTCAATCTCAAAAGTTTTTGCAAATTTTGGAAGAACGAGAAGAGGTGCTTCGGTAAGGCGTTTCCTCAATTCATCAAAAGCATTTTGTTGGGCCTTGCCCCACACAAATGGAACATTATTTTTGGTAAGCTCATTTAAAGGGCAAGCAATGGTGCTAAAATGTTTCACAAAGCGGCGGTAGAAACCGGCGAGTCCATGGAAACTTCGAACTTGCCCAACGGTGGTAGGCGTGGGCCAATTATGTATGGCGTCAACCTTCGAAGAGTCCACTTCAATGCCATTGGCGGAAACCACAAAACCAAGAAAAACCAATTTGTTTTGAGCAAAGGTGCATTTAGGAAGATTGGCATAAAGCTTCTCGTGGCGCAAGATGCATAAGACCTCTCTCACATGTTGCACATGGTCCTCGAGATTTTGCTATAAATGAGAATATCATCAAAGTAAACAACCACGCTCTTGCCAATGAGCGGTCTCAAGATATGGTTCATAAGACGCATAAAAGTCGATGGAGCATTTGAGAGACCAAATGGCATGACGAGCCATTCATATAGACCAAGTTTGGTCTTGAATGCCGTCTTCCATTCATCACCAATTGCCATGCGAATTTGGTGGTAGCCACTACGCAAATCAATCTTAGAGAAAATGGTGGCACCACTCAATTCATCAAGCATGTCGTCTAAACGCGGGATGGGATGGCGGTATCGAACGGTAATGGCATTGATGGGCGACAATCCATACACATTCGTTGCATCTCATCCGGTTTAGGAACAAGAATCACCGGAACGGCACAAGGGCTAAGGCTTTCTCGAACGTACCCTTTAGCGAGGAGATCTTGTATTTGCGTTGTATCTCCTTTGTATCTTTGGGGTTGGTGCGGTAGGCGGCGCGGTTTGGAAGAGGAGCGCCGGGTATGAGGTCGATGCGGTGTTCGATGCCCCGAAGCGGTGGTAGTCCATGAGGTAGCTCGTCGGGGAAGACGTCTTGAAACTCCTTCAAAAGAGACAACAAAGACGAAGGAATGTTGGTTAAGTCGTTAGTCTCCAAAGACGGTCCCTTGCAAATGAGCACATAGTGCAAGGTGGTGGATGGGTTTTCTTGCACTTCTCTCCACTCGCTTTTGGTGGCTAGGAGGACGCTCTTTCGCTCACTCATGTATGGCTTGTGGCGCTCGCTCTCCTTTTGGTGGGTTGCTCCCTCTCCTCTCAACTCACTATGGTGGTTGTGTTGTTGTGCCCTCGCTAAAGCCTTCGCATTGTCGTGATGATTTGGCTAGGAGTCATTGGGCGAAGCTCAAACTTCTTATCCTTGACCGCGAAGGTGTATGCATTTGAGTATCCGTCGTGTATAGCCTTCTTGTCAAATTGCCACGGGCGGCCAAGCAACATGTGTCACACCGTCATGGGCACCACGTCACACTCAATAGTATCTTCATAGGGGCCAATCTTGAAGTGGACGGTGACGGTATGTTGTATCTTGACGTTGCCCTTGTCACTTAACCATTGGACATGGTATGGATGAGGATGCTTGCGAAGCGTGAGGTTGAGCTTCTCACACAACTCGGTGCTTGCTAAGTTGTGGCAACTTCCGCCGTCGATGATGACCTTGATTGACTTGCCACCAATACCGGCGCGGGTTTGGAAGATGTTGCATCTTTGGTCTTCCATAGCTTGGGGTTGAGTTGTTAGCACCCTTGTGACCACAAGTGAAGGGCTTGGATCGTGTATGCATAAGAGAGGGTCTTCTCCACTTTCTTCATCATAATCTTCTTCATTGGCGACGGCGGCTTGTACAAGTGCTTCATATTCGCCTTCACTTAGCGTCTCTATGTCGTCATTATCCATAGTGATCATGACCTTGGTATTCTTGCACTCAAAGGACTTGTGGCCTTGTGTGCCACACTTGAAGCAAGTGACATTGGAGGGTCCCCTAGAGGCCTTTGAGGAGGCGGTGGAGGTCACCGTTTGCTTCATGCGACTTTGGATAGTCAGTTGCTTGGATGTTGTAGATGAAACGGAGGGCTTGACACTTGTTGTAGGAGTGGGTGTAGCTAGCTTGGAGGCGAAGTATTGCTTGGAATTGGAGTACTTGATGTCCTCATTCACTTGGCGCTCGGCCTTGGACGCTTGGTGAACCAACTCAACCATGTTGGAGTATTGTTGGAACTCCACAATCCTCTTGATGGGGTAATTGAGGCCATTGAAGAACCTAGCAATCGTTTGGTTCTCGGATTCTTGGATGTTTGCTCGCATCATAGTTAACTCCATTTCCTTGAAGAACTCCTCAACGGTCTTGGTGCCTTGCTTCAACTTTTGGAGTTTGTTGAAGAGATCGGTCTTGTAGTGTGTTGGTACAAAACGAGCTTGCATCTCCTCCTTCATCTCTTCCCAAGTGTCAATTGGAGGCTCACCCTTTTCTTCCCTTAAAGTGACTACTTGTTCCCACCAAGTGTTGGCGTAATCTTCAAACTCAAGAGACGCCATGGACACTTTCTTGGCACCGGAGTAGTTGTGGATGCGGAAGATCTTGTCAACCTTGAGTGCCCATGAGAGGGTAGGCCTCGGCATCGTCTTCACCCTTGAACTTGGGCATGTTGAACTTGAGCTTGCCATACATGTTCTCTTCATCTTCCAAATTCCTTCGGCGAGGACGGAAGCCTTCATCTCTTGCGGCTTGAGGTGGTGGAGGAGGTCTTGCACGGCCAACCATAGCATTGGGTTGGTGTTGAAGTTGAACACTAGCTTCACTTGGTTCACGATGATGGTGTTGTCGAAGATATTGGCGAGGTTGGTGACGACGTTCATTAATAGCTCTCTCATCTTGTGCATTTGCCGGTTCTCCTCTTCCATGTTGGTTATGGCGAGGATGATTCCGAAGATCACGCCTCGGTGGATCTTGATGACCTTGGTCTTGAGCATCAACATATGGCTCACGATGCGGTGCCGGTTCCATGTTGTGGAGGAAGTTGTCGTGGGGTTGGTCGTCACGCCCATGGTGGGCGTGGTGATCATGTTGATGGAGAGCTTGTTGTAGTACTTCTTCTTGCGGAGGACGTTCATGAGGACGAGCATGGCGATGAAACTCTCCACGTCTAGAGTTTGAGCGTGAGTCTTCATGGCGATCATGATGTCGATGAGGACGATGATGGTCTCCATGCCTTGAGTTGGAGCTAGACGAAGTATGACGATCATGAGAGGAATAATCGTGCGTCGAGCTTGATGATGAGGACGTAGAGCGATGTCGGTGTCAGCGACCCAAGTTGTTGATGGCGCGCTCGAGACTATCCATGCGCCACTCCATGTTCACATCATTGGCCGCCATTTGGCCATTCAAGTTTTCCGTAGCTTCTCGAAGTAGGGTCATATCTTGATTGACGATGGTGAAGTTGTTGGCGACCTCGTCATATTGCTCGTCGATGCGTGTCTCAAACAAAGCGAGTTGCTCCTTGAATTCTTGGCGTTATGCCCATAGATTGTGTTGGGTGGCCAACCTCTCGGTGTTGCGAAGGACTCCATCCTCCCTTGTTTCTTCTCCGCTCCTATCCATGATATGAAGACAAGAACTATGTTGTGTATGCTAGTGGAAGGAGACTACCTCGCACCCTTACTTTGGTGTGATGGTATTGAGGCGATCAACCGAACCGAGGGCAAATCCAAATGTATCGGGTACACACGCAAAGCCACACGCAAAAGCTAGCAAATATGGTGGTAGGCAAGAATGGTGGAAAACCAAAAGATGAGTCCAAGATTAAGTATGTTGTTAAAAGTGGGTGAGGTCCAAAAATCAAGTGTCAAAGTGAAGATCACTATAAACACGGAAAAGATGTGGAACTCACACACGAGATGAGAGGGGTTAGTGTGACCAAGGAACGAGCGGAAAAACGTAAGAACCCCTTAGCAAGGGTGCTCGGTGTCACACTAACACAAGAAGAGATCAAAGCTAGGTTGCATAGAGATGAAACACCAAGATTCGCACGAGGTCTCTCTTCTCTATCTCTCACGCTTGCTTAAAAGCTTTTCAACTCTTTTTGTATCGGTGGCACTTGCACCTTTTTTTTACTAGCACACTATGCTCTTACACTTTTGCTTGCCACCCCCGAGCTCTTCTTATGAGCTTTACTCAACACAACGCACACCCTCACAGTCGGGACCTCGTGCGATGTTTCGCAACACTCGAAAAGCTTCGCTCGTGGGATAGATCGCAAAAAGAAGAGGGCTACAAGGGTACTGCAAGTTATACTTGCGATGGTGGTGATGGTGGTGGTGGTGGTGGTGTTAGTCAAAGGAGAAATCGGGAGCCCGGTCAGTAGGCTGGTCGGACCGGGTCTGTGGCCGGACGGCCCGGTCGGTCGGTCGGTCGACCGGTTCTGGGCCGGCTGGTCCGGTCGGGGTCCGGTCAACCGGTTTCTGAGCCGGCTGGCCGTGTTCTTCGTTTTCTCTCTCTTGTTCGTCCCCAAACCAAAACCAAAGGATCAAATCGAAAGGAAACGAAGGAGTTGGGGGCTAAAAGGTGGGGGAAATAGTAGATCAACACTAGGAACACCAAATCCACAGATCAAAACCACTCAAAACTCAACAAAATCGCAGATCCATCCAAAGGCAATTTAGGGCTATTTTTGGGGAATTTTCGGGAAATTTTTTAGAGACGAAATTGGGTGGGTGGGTGGTCAAATTCGCGGTAACCAAGAGCTGCTGATACCATATGATGAGGTCTAAGACCTAGTTTGTGGCCCGATCTCGCGATTGATGTTGGGGGAATGACCCCCGGTATGCCAAAGGCATGACAAACCGGATGGTTTGAGCCATCAGGATACCGGTTTGATATTCATTCTGGACTGTGAACTTAGGCTTTTGGCTAAGGAAACCTATACCGGTATGCCCAAAGAGAGGCATGCCGGAATAGATAAGAAGATACCGGACTACCGGTATAAGCAAAGCTGGTCAAAGATTCTCTCAGGAGCTAGAAGACAAAGATGAGCTAAGCAAAGTAGCTTTAAACGAAGCGTGACGGACGAAGGTGACGCCCAAAGCAACCGGAGGACATCAGCCTCCCTGATTAAAGAAGATACCGGCGTCATCTATGATTAAAGTAGCTTTATAAAGTAGTTTGTATGTTCAAAGATGCCATTAGGGTTTCTTCCCCTGTAAGCCACCCTCTCCCCTATATAAGGAGAGGGGGCATGCTCCTTCACGGGCACGAGATTACGACGATCCCTATGTACGAAAACCACTTGTAAACTTGTTCATGGAATAGAGAAGATCTTGAACGGAGTTCATCCTTGTGTCTCTCTTCTTCTACCTCTGGCCTTGGCCAAGTTCTTGAGGAAAGCACCGGAAGTTTGTCCTACCTGATCCAAAACCCTCCCCGAATCCTCTAGCGTCAACTCGGCCCCAACTTAAGCCATCCCATGGCATCTGTCCTTCACCACGACGGTTGGCGCCCATGTGGGGCAAAGAGGCGCTGGCCCTGGTTCATATTCGGGCGGGCATCCTCGAGGTCGCCGGTGAGCGCACGGTGTCCGCGCTCGTGCAGCGCATCTACAACATGGACTTCATCAACGACAACGCGGGCTGCTTCGCCAACGGCAGCAAGTTCCCGTAGAACAGCCGCACCATCGAGTTCGGCAGCCATCGCGTCTACTTCGGCACCGTCCCTGTGCGCCAGTACCTCTCGCCGGTGCTGGTGGCGCCGGATCCGCCAAGGTGGCTATGTGATGGCCGTGCCGCCGGCAGCGTGGAGGTCATGATGGCTGGTGCGGTCGGCACCGGCAAAGAAGCTGTAGAAGAAGGAGCTGGGCGTGCGGCTTCAACCCGTGCGGCCAAGCCACCGCTGGAGCGCGACATGGGCGCCGCGGGAGCATCCTCAGCACCACCGGAAACTCCTCTCCAAGCGGCGATGCACACGATGGCAACGCCCATCGTGCAGAACATCGACCCGACAGCGGCACAAGCGGGAGCTGGAGGCAACGCGCAGAGGCTGCTGGAGGCGCGGACATCATCCGGGCTCAGCGCGAGCTGAAACCCTACGTGAGTATAACGCTGCCCATGGCTTTGCCCGGTAGCGGGCCGCTAGGATGGGACCGGCTTAAGGCTCGCAACCTAGATCGGATCTGCGTAAGGAAGTTCTTGCCGGCAAGAGTACCTCTATATCTGTGAGCATCGTAGAGAAGCCTACAGTAGCCCGGATAAAACTATAAAAGCTGCTAAGGCCGCAATGGAGATGTGTGAATCGTTATCCGGAGATGAATTAGCAAAGCAGCAGGATAGAGTTAGAGAGTTACTTGATGTGATTCAGGCACAAAATGATGAGCTTGCTAGAATGAATAAAGCAGCGCTCGAGGCAAAATCAGCCCGGTCGACAAAAGTTGCCGGAAGCAAATCCCATGGGCAGGCATCGTCCCCATCCGGATAAAAGAAAGGAAAAAGAAATGAATGCGCGGCAAATGACCGTGTACGATCCGGTTCTTGCCGGAAAACAAAAAGCCGGGCCACATGATGCCGGAAGAAAAAGCTATGGAGCAGGTCGCGGTTATGCCGGAAATGGCTATGCGGAGATGGTTATGCCGGAAATGACTATGCCGGAAACAATCATGCCGGTAGACACGAAACCGGGCAAAATTATCGAGCTGCAAGGGCATCGGATGTTGAAGAGGAAATGCCACCACCAAGGTACAGGCAGGCAAGAGCCGCGGAACCGGAAAGATATGATGAGGCGGATTCCGAGGTGGAACGAACCAAAGCCCGCCGGAACCCTTTGGGGGAACGCGTGGGGGAAAGATGCCTACCAGGCCAGGATGCGAGGCACAGGCTGGATAGAGTGTATCTTTCCGAAATGATTGAATCCGAGGGTCCTCCTGGCCCCAAGTGCTTTGGCCCGCGGATCATGAGAGAAGAGCCACTGGTTCGCAATTTCCAATTGCCCCGGGACACAAGAACATATGATGGCACGACCAAGCCAGAAGATTGGCTGGCGGACTATGTCACCGCAGTCTATGTGGCTGGTGGTGGAGTAAACCGACGTTGGGCTGTAAGAATTATACCATCCTACCTAGTGGGACCTGCGCGTATTTGGCTTAAGAACTTGCCGGCAGGAAGCATAAATGGATGGTTGGACTTTGAGGAAGCCTTTGTGAGCAACTTCAGCAGCACTTACAAGAGGCCAAACCGGCCCCAGCAGCTTGCGCCGTGCAGGTGAAACAGAGCGGGGACTATCTCACCCGGTGGAACTCAACAAGAAATACATGTGAAGGAGTGATTGAAGCACAAGCGATTGCTTGGTTCAGTCAAGGATGCCGGAGAGGATCACCACTGTGGCAAAGGCTGCAGAGGAACATGCCAAGCACATTGGCTGAAATGATGCGAGTGGCGGAAAACTATGCATTGGGAGACCCACTGCAACCGGCTGTGCAAAACCCGGCGCAATCAAGCCAACCCGGCAAGATCAACACCGGGATAACCGGCACAACAAAAGAAGGGAAGATTTTCCGGATCGAAGGTATGGTCCACATCAAGTAGCCGCGGTGCAGGAAAATTCCAGCCCCAGCGGAAGCCAGAGACAAAAAACCGGATCGCAGCCGTGGGCGGGTCCTAAGAAGAAATGGGTAGAAAAGGAAAAATGGGGACATAAAAAAGATTGGCAAGAACATATGAGGTACACCTTGGAAGCGGCAATGGACCAGCCGTGCAAGCTTCATACTCCACATCCGTCGAAGCCGGCGAACCATTTGACAAAAGATTGCTCATGGATCAAGCACTTGATGTTGAGAGGTGCGGCGAAAGATGCGCAAGCATAGGGATGTTCCACTATATTGCCACCCTCGCACGACATGTTGCACCAACACCCATTACCACCACCACCACTTACCGGAGCCAATACCATACCGGTACAACCACACCAGCAAGTTAACCGGGTGGAGGAGAATCGTGACCAACCACCTCCACCGGCACCTTTAGGCCGGAATGTTTACGAGGACCCACACTTGTCTGTGTTGTCTTTGTCAGGCCAACCGACCGCCAAAGCGTGCATCGCCGTTCCATGGAAGTGAATGCAGTGATGCCGGCAGTACCCAGATACATGCTGTGGTCAGATCAGGAAGTCACCTGGTCGTTCAAGGATCACCCCAAGATCATGCCGAATCCGGGTGGTTATGCTCTTGTTGTGGACCCAATCATGCGAGGGCCGAAAACTCGAGTCAAATTCAGCAAGGTGCTGATAGACAACGGAAGCAGCATAAACATCATGTACAAACACACAATGCGTACACTGGGCATAACAGAAAACATGCTCCAGCCAACTCACACAATGTTCCATGGGATCGTTCCGGGCCTGTCTTGTGCACCGGTAGGAAAAGTCCGGGTGGATGTGTCATTCGGAGGACGTGACAATTGCCGGGTGGAAAATGTTCTGTTTGAAGTGGTGGACCTAGACAGTCCTTACCATGCCTTTGCTTGGGAGGCCGGCATTGGCGGCTTTCATGGCCTCAACCCATACGGCTTACCTCAAGATGAAGATGCCGGCACCTCGTGGACCCTTAACTGTGGTGGGAAACTACAAGGTCTCAATGGAAACCGCTTCCGCCGGATCAAACTTAGCTGAATCGCTGGTGATAGCGGAGGAAAGAAAAGATACAAACTTCTGTAGTGCTGGCTCAATCCTCGAAGCTGAGCTTAGTGAAGAAAACTTGGGCACACCGGCATTCAAGCCGACGAATGAAACAAAGGACATTGTGTTGGATCCGGCTTACCCGGAGCGCACCGTGCGTATCGGTGCCGGCTTTGAACCAAGCATAGGAAGCGCGCTCGTCGCTTCCTCCGTGAGAATCGGAATATCTTTGCCTGGTCTACAGATGACTTGGTGGATGTTCCGAGGCTGGCTGAGCACTCTCTAAACGCGTCCGTAAGGATGCCAAGCCGGTGCGACAACCTTTACGCCGGTTCGCTGAAGACAGGAGGAAAATCATTGGAGAAGAAGTTACCAAGCTGCTTGTTGCCGGTTTCATCGTGGAAGTCACACATACTGAGAGGCTGGCTAATCCGGTAATGGTTGAAAAGAAGAAAGATGAGAACCTGGAGGCAAAAGCTCTAAAGGTGTGGCGCATGTGCATCGACTACACCAACCTCAACAAAGCTTGCCCGAGAGATCCTTTCCCTTTACCCCGGATCGATCGGGTGATTGATTCCACTGCTGGGTGTGAGTTGTTGTCTTTTCCGGATGCGTATTCCGGCTTCCACCAAATTCCTGAAAAAGGAAGATCAAATAAAATTGCGTTCATTACCCCGCAGGGGCTTATTGCTATGTCACAATGCCTTTTGGTTTGCGCAACGCTGGTGCAACGTACCAGCGCTGTATGCAAAAATGCTTGTTTGATCAAATTGGAAAGAATGTGCAAGTCTATGTAGACGATATCGTGATAAAAACTAAAGTAAAAGACACCTAATCAATGACATCCGGCAAACGTTTGATAACCTAAGAAGGTTCCGGATGAAACTTAATCCGACGAAATGCACCTTCGGTGTCCCAGCCGGCAAACTACTTGGTTTCCTTGTATCAAGCCGGGGCATTGAGGTGAATCCGGTAAAAATCCGGGCAATAGAAAGAATGACAATACCGCGAGAGCTCAAAGACGTGCAAAAGTTTACCGGAAGCTTGGCGTCGCTAAGCCGGTTCATTAGCAGGTTGGGAGAAAAAGCCCTACCACTCTATGCTTTGATGAGAAAATCCGATACCTTCGTCTGGACCCCTCAGGCAGACGCGACGTTTAAAGAGCTAAAGACCATGCTTGCAACGGCCCCAATCTTGGCCTCGCCTTTGGAAAAAGAGCCCATGCTACTGTACATAGCAGCAACCAACCGGGTTGTGAGTGTTGTGGTTGTGGTAGAACGAGAGGAGGAAAAAAACCGTGCAGACCGGTATACTACTTGAGCGAGGTGCTCTCCTCTTCAAAGCAAAACTACCCGCACTTCCAAAAGATGACCTATGGCGTGTTCATGGCCGCCACGAAGCTCAAGCATTACTTTGAAGAACACCCCATGAAAGTGGTGAGTGAAGCACCTATCTCAGATATCATGGGCAACAAAGATGCCAGCGGCAGGATTGCAAAATGGGCAATTCAGTTGTCACCATACGTGCCGGTATATGAAAGAAGGGATGCCATAAAATCACAAGCTTTGGCTGATTTCCTGGTCGATTGGGCGGAAATGCAATATAAGCCACCAGAACAAAGGCTGGAAGGAAAATGCACTTTGACGGATCCAAACTAAAAGGGGCTAGGTGCCGGGGTGGTACTTACCTCACCAAAGGAGATCACCTCCGGTATGTTTTGCAAGTGCATTTCAGGGCATCAAACAATGTCGCTGAATATGAGGCTCTAATCCATGGGCTAAAAGTCGCAAAAAAAATCGGAGTACACCGGATCATTTGCTACGGCGATTCAGATTTTGTGGTGCAGCAATGCTCTGGAGATTGGCATGCAAAAGATGCCAACATGGCTTCATACCGGTTTCATGTCCAAAAGATTGCCGGCTTCTTGGAAGGTTGTGAGTTTCACCATGTGCCGCGGGCTGAAAATGAAGCCGCGGATGCTTTATCTAAGCTAGGCTCATCGAGGCAGGAAATTCCTCCCGGAATAGCTTTGGCGCACTTAAGAACGCCATCAATCAAACCAAGTCAGTCGGAATCAATTTTTGTACCGGAGTCGCATGTGGTACCAATGGAGGTTGACGAAGGAAACCGGGGACTACTCCGGCACACCGGGGACCGGGAAAGCTCGGGGTGCTCCGGTAAGCTCGGGACTGCGGCGCCCATCGGAAGAAGCAGTGTTTGTGGATAGCATGGACATAGACGTGCCGGTGTTTGTGGTTGAAGCACCATCTGGGGTTAAACCTATTAAGGAATTCCTGATCAACGGCACCTTGCCGGTTGACGAAAACGAATCAAGAAGGATCCAGAGGAGAGCCAAAGCATACACTTTTATCAATGGAGAGGTGTACAAGAGAAGTGTTACGGTGTCCTGCAGATGCGTGGAACCGCAAGAAGGAAAAGAAATGCTCAGGGAGATTCACCAAGGAGAGTGTGGGCATCATGCGTCATCAAGGGCGCTAGTGGCAAAAGTGTTCCGGCATGGCTTCTACTGGCCAACAGCTTTGGAGAATGCTGAGAATTTGGTGAGAAAATGCAACGGGTGCCAGAGGAACCGAGCAGAACCATACACCAGCATCCGGATTTAGTTGACTTGACTAATCGCTGTATGGTGCCTTGACATGGTTGGCCCATTTAAAACTGCAAGGGGAAACATGACCCACATTTTGGTCATGGTGGACAAATTCACCAAGTGGTTGGAGGTGAAACCTATAGCAAAATGTGATGGGCATACCGCGGTGAAGTTCCTGAAGGATGTTATTCTCCGGTATGGATACCCACACATCATCATCACTAACAATGGCTCAAACTTTGCCCAAGGAGAATTCAAACGATTATGTGAAGATAACAACATCCGGTTGGATTTGTGCTCAGTGGCACACCCACAAGGCAATGGCCAAGTTGAAAGAATCAATGCGCTGGTGCTTTCCGGCATAAAACCAAGGCTCATTGAACCACTTGAAAAGTCACCAGGATGTTGGCTCGATGAGCTACCATCAGTGCTATGGAGCATAAGAACGACTCCAAACCGGTCAACCGGATACACTCCATCCTTCATGATTTACGGAGCAGAAGCGGTAATACCAACCGACATTCTCCATGATTCACCAAGGGTGCAACTCTATACCGAACAAGAGGTAAAAGAGGCAGAAAACGATGTGGACTTGCTAGAAGAAGCAAGAGAACTGGCCTTGGCAAGAACTGCCATTTACCAGCAAAACCTCGGGCGCTATCACAGCCGGAAGGTTAACACGAGAGTTTTCCGGGAAGGAGATTTGGTGCTATGCCTAGTGCAACGCACTGAAGGCCGGCATAAACTTTCACCTCCTTGGGAAGGGCCATTCATTGTAAGCAAAGCACTGCACAATGATGCCTACTACCTAATTGACGCACGGAATGGAAAAAGAAGGCGGACAGATCCGGAGATGAGACCAAGCGTCCATGGAACATAGCATTGTTGCGCCCTTTCTACTCATGAAGTTGTACTGTAAAGTTCCTTTTTGTACCTTATGCTATGAATAAAAGACTCCGGCACCTCGAATGTTTCTCGGGACTGCCTCTATCAAACTTGCATGTAAAATGTTTATTTTTTCTTCCGGTTGCTTGTTGAACATTTTTTCTTTCCGGTTTAATAACGTGCAAAACCTATCGGAGTCTTCGACTCTGCTGCCGTCCGCAAACCGGCTTCATGTCAAGCAAGATAAACCGGTAGGAATTAAGCACGCGAACTGCGAGAAGAGGAAGTGGGAACGGACAATCCTAAAAAGCTTAACTAACCTCGGTTTTACCGGTTTTTTGTAAAAATTTCGAATTTTTCCTAAGTTCAAGGAAGTGTTCGCTTGGCAGAAGAACTTTGTAACTCATACGCCAAAACACCCAAAAGAGGTAGGCAGAGGCAAAGGGAAAAAACCAAGTGTGCAACAAATTCGATGCGGAAAGGATTCTGGAATCTTCCCAGTGCAAGATAAAGGCAAATAACAAAGGGAGCATGCCAAATTAACAAACCAACATAACTTAATAGGTTACCGGTATACAAGATACCGGCATAAAAGTTGTACCACTGTCAAAAGAACGGCTAAGTTTTATATTACATCATAGACCCCGGCATACCAGGGCAGAATTTAATAAGCATTGTTTTGAAGTAAGCAGGAGCGGGCAAACTTGTCACAGCAAGTGTTCAAACAGCGGGGGCTTCAGGCGGAGCAGCGGTGGCCTCTGGAGCTTCTGGGGGCGCGCCGGTATCTTCTGGGAGCACATCTCCGGCACCTTCATCTTCATCATCCTCCTCTTCTTCCTCATCGCTGAGGTAGTCTTTGACGCCCGAAGGAGGTGGGATGAAGGTGCGAGCCGGCGCGTACTCAGCTATCCGATAGGCGCGGTCCTGCCGCTTTGCGGTAAGGATCGGATCCGTATCGGTAGGAGCGTTTTCACGCAAGCCTTGAAGAGCATCCAGGTCCAAGTCTGGATACCAGGAGCACGCGACGCGCAGCGCAGTATCGGTCCGGAACGAGCCGCGGAGCATTGCCACTCATGAATCCGGCGCCCGGCCTCCTTTAGCCGGTTGGCGGTGAGCGTGACGTTGGCTGGCATTGCTTCTCCAGGCCACAACACCTTGAAGAGAAGGATGGCGACGTCCGGCAGATCGGCAAGGTGTCGATCCACCGAGCGCATATGCTGGACTCGGGCGGAGAGTGCGACCAAATAGTCGTACCCGTCCCAGTGCGCGTCCATGTTGGGGAATTCTCGCGCCACCCTGTCCTCCATAACCTTTTTCACGGCGTGCGCCTGGGAGTCCGGGAAGTGCTCTTCAGGAACAAGGAAAAACATAAGGATAAGTTACCGGAAAACAATCTACCGGAAGGAAAAAGAACACAGATACGCTTCCAAAAAGAAAAAAGTTTGTAAGCAAAAAAAGGAACAAGACAGAAGCTTACTGAGAGCCAGCGCGTCGATCTGCATGACCAGCCGATCATATTCCTTATGATCAGTGGTCATAAGCTCAATCTGGTGCTCCGCCGCTTTCCGCGCCTTCCTCTCCTCCTCCAGCTCTGCCATCAGCACCGCGTTGGCGTTGGCGGACTCCTCCAGCACCTCAACTAGTTTGGCCTCAGCAGCCGCTTTGGCGTCCCTCATCGCTTGATCCTGCTGGAGACCGGCCTGGATGGCCTGCTCCTTCAGCTGCCTAGAAATTTCCTTCTGGGCGTCCAAAGCTTTCTGCTGGTCCTGGATAAGCTTCTCCTTCTCACCTAAAAAACCGGAAAGTGAATCTAAGCAAAACTATAGCTGGTGCAACGCAGGAAAGCAAGTTAACCGGAAAAGAATGGGTACCTTGGAGTGTGGCGAGCTGAGTCTTGAGGGCTTCAATGGAAGCCTCCGGGATAGCTGTTATGCGAAGAACTTGTAAATAACAAAGAAAAGAAGAGTTTCCGGTAAAAAGATGCCGGAGGCAAAAAGACTCACCTTGGCATTTGCTATGTGCCTCAGCGAGGTCCCGGTGTTCCCATAGAAGCTCCTCGAAGAGGTGCTTCCGGGTGTCCGCCGTGCTCTATTCAAGGAAAGATAATTGTAAGAAAGATGCTGGTTTTAGAAAAAGTTTTGCGCTAAGAGATGCGCTCCCAACCCAAAACTCGGGGACTGGGAGTTTGCGGTATCTTTAAGAAAGTTTTGCGCTAAGAGCTGCGCTCCCAACCCAAAACTCGGGGACTGGAGTTTTCGGCATCTTTAAGAAAGTTTTGCGCTCAGAGCTGCGCTCTCAACCCAAAACTCGGGGACTGGGAGGATATATGTAAATCTGGAAAGAATAAAACCGGCATCAATAGGAAAGTTGCAAAGAGTTTGGTGAAACTTACCACCACGTTGCTGGTGGCGTCGTGCCACGCGTTGTCGAACTCCCTCACTGCGCGCTTGAGACGCATGAAGTGTTCTTCGGTGCTCCGGGGGCCAGCCGGGTCAACAATAGGAAGCCGGTCCTTCCCCACGCCGCGCGTAGCCGAGGACACATCAGCCTGATTCCACTTTTCAGCGTAATCAAGCAAGTGCCCTAGCTCGCGGCCCTCGCGCTTCAGCTCTGTAATCCGGCCCGCAGCCGGTAGCTTCTCGGCCACGACGGCGCGGCCGGCGTGCAGCACCATAGACTGCGGGCCGGAGGCCGTGGCTTTCCCCTTGAAGGGTTCAGGCACGCGGAGCTTGGCGCCTTCCGGCGGCGGCATTGGCTTGGCCGCAGAAGGTCCTTGGGCTGGCGGCGGCGTCGGCGCGTCCCCGGTTGGCTTGGCGGTAGGAGCTTCCGGCGGCGGTGTTGGCGTGGGCCCAGTTGGCTCAGGGGCAAGAGTTTCTGGCGGTGGCGTAGAGCTTGCCGGCGCGGAAGTATCCGGCGCGGCCTTGGAGGGGGAAGAGCGTGAGCTTTTCTTCTTCTTCTTTTCTTTCAGGACGGGGGCAACTTCCGCCCGCCCGGCAGCTTCAGAGCCGGCGCCGATGTTGCTGGCGCCGGTGTCTTGCATGTCAGGGAGGGGAGACAAAGTCATCCTCCGCGCGGTGATCAGAAGTTGTAGGGCCGGCGCCCGCGCAGTGCGCCTCAGAGGAAGCGGAAGGGTTGCCGGTACCATAAGGTACGGGCAGGCAAGGAGGAGGTGAGGTCCTGGCCGTTCCTTCGGAGCTCACCGGCTTCGAACCGGCAGCGCCCTTGGAGAGCGAGAGCGCAGGACTGAACAAAAAGAAAAAAGAGGAAAGATAAGGAAAAGTAACCGGAATGAAAAGTTTGTGAAACCAAGTAAACAAGAAGCAGAAAACTTACCCGGAAGAGACCGGCATTGTTTTTCCCTTGTAGCGCCTCTTGCCTACTTGTTTCCCCGCAAGGACTTCCGTCCGGGAGCGTTTGGCAGGAGGGGCCTGGCTTGAGCCGGCATCTGTTGCGGGGCCTTGTTCTTCTTGCTCCCGGAGGTGAGCTTGTCCAGGAACTCCTGGCCAACCTCGGCCTGCAGAGGAGTTACGTGCTCATGAACCTGTGGTTGGGGGCCAGCTGAGGGGGCATCTACAGAAGGAAAATAACAATAAAGCATGAGAGACTGGAAAAGAAGACTACCTCAAGTATGGTGAGATCATCACTGGAACCGGCAGCTTCCGGCGAAACGTTACCAGGGCGTGAGGTGTGGGAGCGGCCCATCCCCATCTTAAGATCAGTCCAATGAATATAAGGGTCGGGGTCCACCTTGTCCAGAGGTCGCTTCTGGACAGGGCCTCGCTTATCTGATGTGATGCGAGGGAAGCGCTCCTTAGCCTGGAAAGAAACAGAAAAACAGTTAGCCACAACACAACGTTTACCGGTACAGACCCGGGTTGCGCAATTTCTTACTTCTTCGGTTGGAGGATTGGTGGAGCTAAGAGGCACGAGATCCCAATCCCAGTCAACCGGCATGGTGATGTCTACGGGTGCTTCTATTCTTGTAGACAGTGTTGGGCCCCCAAGAGGAGAGGTTTGTAGAACAGCAGCAAGTTTCCCTTAAGTGGATCACCCAAGGTTTATCGAACTCAGGGAGGAGAGGTCAAAGATATCCCTCTCAAGCAACCCTGTAATCACAAAGCAAGAAGTCTCTTGTGTCCCCAACACAAATACACTTGTCAGTGTATAGGTGCACTAGTTCGACGAAGAGATAGTGAAATACAAGTAATATGGATGTATATGAGTGGTAATAGCAATCTGAATAAAATATGGCAGCGAGTAAACATGCAGCAAAACAGTAAACAAACGGAGATTCGATGCTTGGAAGCAAGGCCTAGGGATCCTGCTTTCACTAGTGGACACTCTCAACAATGATCACATAATAGGACTACTCTACACTCTTTTGTTGGATGATGAACGCATTGCGTAGGATTACACGAACCCTCAATGCCGGAGTTAACAAGCTCCACAATGCAATGTTCATATTTAAATAACCTTAGAGTGCAAGATAGATCAACATAATTACACCAAGAACTAACATAGCATGCACACTATCACCATCATGCATATGTAGGAGGAATAATACACATCAATACCATCATAGCAATAATTAACTTCATAATCTACAAGAGATCATAATCATAGCCTACGCCAAGTACTCACACGGTGCACACACTATCACCATTACACACGTGGAGGAGGAATAGAGTACTTTAATAACATCACTAGAGTAGCACATAGACGATATTCAACTAGATCACATAAAGAGAGATGAACCACATAGCTACAGCGGAGCCCTCAGCCCCGGGGTGAATTACTCCCTCCTCATCATGGAGACAGCGATGGCGGTGAAGATGGCGGTGGAGACGGCGGTGGAGACGACTCCGGGGGCAATTCCCCGTCCGGCGGGGTGCCGGCGAGACTTCTGTCCCCCGAATCTTGATTTCGCGATGGCGGCGGATCTGGAAGGTTTTCTCCGTATCGTGGTCTCCGTAAGGGTTTTTAGGTCGGAGAGGCCTAAATAGGCGAAGAGAGGGAGTCGGAGGGGCCACGGGGTGCCCAGACCATAGGGGGGCGCGCCCCCCTGGCTCCCCTCTCGTCCCCCTCCGGTGCTCTGGAAGCTTCCGGGAAAAATAGGAACTTTGGCGGTGATTTCGTCCGATTCGAGAATATTTCGTTACTAGGATTTCTGAAACCAAAAACAGCAGAAAACAGCAACTGGCCTTTCGGCATCTCGTCAATAGGTTAGTTCCGGAAACGCATAATAATGACATATAATGTGTATAAAACATGTAGATATCATCAATAAAGTGGCATGGAACATAAGAAATTATCGATACGTTGGAGACGTATCAGCATCCCCAAGCTTAGTTCTGCTCGTCCCGAGCGGGTAAAGCGATAACAAAGATAATTTCTTAAGTGACATGCCATCATAACCTTGATCATACTATTGTAAGCATATGAGATAAATGCAGAATTCGAAGCAATGATGAAGATAATGAGTAAACAAATGAATCATATAACAAAGACTTTTCATGAATAATACTTTCAAGACAAGCATCAATAAGTCTTGCATAAGAGTTAACTCATAAGCAATAAATTCTTAGTAGAAAGCTTTGAAACAACACAAAGGAAGATATAAGTTTCAGCGGTTGCTTTCAACTTTAACATGTATATCTCGTGGATAATTGTCAACACAAAGTAATATAACAAGTGCAATAGGTAAACATGTAAGAATCAATGCACACAATTTACACAAGTGTTTGCTTCTAAGATAGAAAGAATAGGTAAACTGACTCAACAATAAGGTAAAAGAATGGTCCTTCAAAGAGGAAAAGATGCTATATTTGTGCTAGAGCTTTGATTTTGAAAACATATAGAGAGCATAAAAGTAAAGTTTTGAGGAGTGTTTGTTGTTGTCAACGAATGGTAGCGGGTACTCTAACCCCCTTGCCAGCAAACCTTCAAAGAGCGGCTCCCATTTTATTTTGTTTTTGGGTGGCACTCCTTCCAACCTTTCTTTCACAAACCATGGCTAACCGAATCCTCGGGTGCCTGCCAACAATCTCATACCATGAAGGAGTGCCTTTTTATTTTAGTTTTATTATGATGACACTCCTCCCCACCTTTGCTTTCTCAAGCCATGGCTAACCGAATCCTCGGGTGCCGTCCAACAATCACATACCATGGAGGAGTGTCTATTTTTGTTAATTAATTTGGGACTGGGAATCCCATTGCCAGCTCTTTTTGCAAAATTATTGGATAAGCGGATGAAGCCACTAGTCCATTGGTGAAAGTTGCCCAACAAGATTGAAAGATAAACACCACATACTTCCTCATGAGCTATAAAACATTGACACAAATAAGAGGTAATAACTTTTGAATTGTTTAAAGGTAGCACTCAAGCAATTTACTTTGGAATGGCGGAGAAATACCATGTAGTAGGTAGGTATGGTGGACACAAATGGCATGAATATTGGCTCAAGTATTTGGATGCATGAGAAGTATTCCCTCTCGATACAGGGTTTAGGCTAGCAAGGTTATTTGAAGCAAACTCAAGTATGAAATGGTGCAGCAAGACTCACATATAAACATATTGTAGGCATTATAAGACTTTACATCGTCTCCTTGTTGTTCAAACACCTCAACCAGAAAATATCTAGACTTAGAGAGACCAATCATGCAAACCAAATTTTAACAAGCTCTATGTAATTATTCATTAATGGGTACAAGGTACATGATGCAAGAGCTTAAACAAGATCTATATGAGCACAACAATTGCCAAGTATCACATTATTCAAGACATTACACCAATTACTACATGTAGCATTTTTCCAATTCCAACCATATAACAATTTAACGAAGAAGAAACTTCGCCATGAATATTATGAGCTAAGAACACATGTGTTCATACGAACCAGCGGAGCGTGTCTCTCTCCCACACAAGGATGAACTTGTTCAGAGAACTAAGATAACAAACCAAAAACAAAAATAAAAGCACACAGACGCTTCAAGTAAAATACATAGGATGTGACGGAATAAAAATATAGTTTCACTAGAAGAAACCTGATAATGTAGTCGATGAAGAAGGGGATGCCTTGGGCATCCCCAAGCTTAGATGCTTGAGTCTTCTTGAAATATGCAGGGATGAACCACCGGGGCATCCCCAAGCTTAGACCTTTCACTCTTCTCGATCACATTATATCACCCTCTTCTATTGACCCTTGAAAACTTCCTTCACACCAAACTTCAAGCAAACTCATTAGAGGGTTAGTGCATAATCAAAAATTCACATGTTCAGAGGTGACACAAACATTCTTTTCACTTCTGGACATTGCATAAAGCCACTGGACATTAATGGATCAAAGAAATGAATCCAACATAGCAAAAGAGGCAATGCGAAATAAAAGGCAGAATCTGTCAAAAACAGAACAGTCTGTAAAGACGAATTTTAAGATGGCACCAGACTTGCTCAAATGGAAAAACTCAAAACTAATGAAAGTTGAGTACATATCTGAGGATCACGCTCGTAAATTGGCAGATTTTTTAGAATTTTCTACAGAGAACTGTGCCCAGATTCGTGACAGACAGCAATGCTGTTTCTGCGCAGCGATCCCAAATATAACATCAACTTTGACATAGAAACTTTACTTGGCACAAAAACATGATAAGGAGAGGTTGCTACAGTAGTAAACAACTTCCAAGACACAAATATAAAACAAAGTACTGTAGCAAAATAACACATGGGTTATCTCCCAAGAAGTTCTTTCTTTATAGCCATTAAGATGGGCTCAGCAATTTTGGTGATGCACCCGCAAGAAATAGTATTTGAAGCAAAAGAGAGCTTCAAGAGGCAATTCAAAACACATTTGAGCCTAACATGCTTCCTATGCAAAAGAATATTATACACAAATGAATTCATGAAGAGCAAAGTGACAAGCATAAGAGGATAAAACACGAGTAACTTGATTCTCAACATAAAGAGGGGAAACTTAATATTATTAAGATGCATATAAACATATTTCCCTCTCTCATAATAGCTTTCAGTAGCATCATTGATAAAATCCACAATATACCCGTCACTTAAAACATTCTTATCATGGTTCATATACATAGAAGTATCATTAATTTTGGCATAAGAAGAGTTATTCTCATTAATAGTAATTGGAGCAAGATTATTATCAAGAATTTGAACATGGTAAACAAGTTGCATATTAAAAGAATTGTTTTTGGCAAGCCCATCATAACTATGACAAGTTTCATAAGGATAATTGTAGCATGTGTCATATACATCTCTATAGCAATTATCTAAACCTGAATATGTAATATCATCATTTTCACTAAAAGTAGAAGTTTCAAATATAGGATCTTCAAGCACAGCATCCCCAAGCTTAGGGCTTTCAATATCATCGTTTAAGGGGACATGAATAATGCTATCATCATTACTTTCATAATCAGTACCAAAGAGATTTCCAATATCAAAGGTAGTGTGCTCATTCAAATCATGATCGCTAATGTATGTAAAGGGCATAGGAAGATCATCGTATTCAGATTCATTATCACAATAATCATTAGGAGCAACATACTTACGGTTACCTAGCGTTATCTCATTCACGCGGGGATACGCCGTTACCTCTTTCTTTTTATACTCCTTCTTCTTCTTCTTTTTCTTCTTCTTCTTCGTTCCCTTCTTCTTCTTCTCTTCTTCCCTCTCCTCGCTTCCTTCTTTGGGAGGAACAGGCTTGAAGGGTGGCTTGTCCGCATAACCTGATTTAATTTTAGAAACAATAGAAGAAACTTGGGAGGATCCCTCCTTTTCATTAATTAGTTGAAAACACACAGCGGTCCTATCATATTTTGGCAAGGTGTCATCTTCTAAAATATTTTGTATGTAAGTATTTGTATGGCTATTATCAATGCAATAAGAAAGACAACCATGCAGGACATCATCAATATCAAGATCGTTAATATTTAACAAAGAAATTTTCTTCATAACTCTTCACACTTCAAAAATAAGGTAAGTTCATCATGGTGATTAGGAATAATTTCATCATCACAATACAAATTTGCAGCACTCATGGGGTTTGAATTATCATTGGAGGAACATTGAAAATTAAAATGACCAACTCTATGGCAAAGTTCACAAATAAAAGGATAGAGGGCACACACTTTTTCTCCAAGATCATCTAGAGCTCTAGACCATTTTCTAGTTTTTTCATTTCTGTGATGGATACAATATTCATCTTCTATTTGATTAATTCCACAAGGTCTATGTATTCCACAAAAATTAACATGCTTATAGGAAATAGCATTCTTAGGAGTTTGAGCATACTTATTGCAATCATTAACAACAATGTCATTCTTCATGCAAGCCTCTTTAAAAGGTTCATGATACTTATCAAAATTCTTTTTAGGCAATTCTAAATGAGAAGCAAAGGCTTTATAAAGATTTGCAGCAACTTGAGAGTCAAGACCATAAGTAGCACTCATATTTCGAAATTTATCAGTATTCATAAAAGTTTCAATGCATTCATAATCATAGTTTATACCTGACTCTTTACCTTTGTTCTCCCAATCTTCAGCGTTCTCCTTAATCCGATCAAGAAGGTCCCTTTTAAATTCTTCTTTATTGCTCGTGAATGATCCAGAACAAGTAGTATCCAGCAAGGTCTTATCTTGAAAGAAAGTCTTGCATAGAAATTATCAATGATGATATTACCGGAAGCTCATGATTGGGGCATTTGAGCATTAAAGTCTTCAATCTCTCCCATGCTTGGGCAATACTCTCTCAATCATGAGGCCAAAAATTATATATATGGTTTCGATCTTTGTGAATTTCACTTGGAGGATAGAACTTGGAATAAAATAGAGGCACAATATCCTTCCAATCAAGAGAGCGCCCGTCCTTCAATAGTTTATACCAATGCGCCGCTTCACCAGATAGCGATGTAACAAATAATTTCTTTCTAACTTCATCCATTGAAATACCTGCACACTTGAATAACCCGCATAATTCATGCAAAAACAGTAAATGATTCCTAGGATGGACAGTTCCATCCCCTTCATAGCGGTTATCCATAACACGTTCAATAATTTCCATAGGTATTTTATACGGAATACTTTCAGCAGGTGGATTTAAAATATCAGAAGCATCATTAGAGTTATCGCATATGGGAGATAAAGCATTATCAGAGCAAAATATTTCTTCCAAAGCGGAGGAGCTAAAAAGATTATTTTTATGTAAACTAGCTTCCCCAAGCTTAGACTTCTTCATAGCATTAGCAGTAATTGCATTCATACTAATAACATTGCTACTATCATGTAAATAAGGTTCCATAGGTTTTTTAATTTCGCATCAAACCATCCATGTCTTAAATCACGAAATAGAATAAAAAGCTCTTTGTTGTCCATTATGCCTAACTAGTGAAAATAAAAACAAGAAACAAAAAGATGTAATTGCAGAGTCTAAAGGAAATAGCTTCGAGTACACACACAATGGCGCCAGAAAATCTGTTACGGAACCGGAGTGTGAGTACCTTTTACCTTTCCTCCCAGCAACGGCGCCAGAAAAGTGCTTGATGTCTGGGTGCTTCTATTCTTGTAGGCAGTGTTGGGCCCCCAAGAGGAGAGGTTTGTAGAACAGCAGCAAGTTTCCCTTAAGTGGATCACCCAAGGTTTATCGAACTCGGGAGGAAGAGGTCAAAGATATCCCTCTCAAGCAACCTGTAATCACAAAGCAAGAAGTCTCTTGTGTCCCCAACACACCAAATACACTTGTCAGGTGTATAGGTGCACTAGTTCGGCGAAGAGATAGTGAAATACAAGTAATATGGATGTATATGAGTGGTAATAGCAATCTGAATAAAATATGGCAGCGAGTAAACATGCAGCAAAACAGTAAACAAACGGAGATTCGATGCTTGGAAGCAAGGCCTAGGGATCCTCCTTTCACTAGTGGACACTCTCAACAATGATCACATAATAGGACTACTCTACACTCTTTTGTTGGATGATGAACGCATTGCGTAGGATTACACGAACCCTCAATGCCGGAGTTAACAAGCTCCACAATGCAATGTTCATATTTAAATAACCTTAGAGTGCAAGATAGATCAACATAATTACACCAAGAACTAACATAGCATGCACACTATCACCATCATGCATATGTAGGAGGAATAATACACATCAATACCATCATAGCAATAATTAACTTCATAATCTACAAGAGATCATAATCATAGCCTACGCCAAGTACTCACACGGTGCACACACTATCACCATTACACACGTGGAGGAGGAATAGAGTACTTTAATAACATCACTAGAGTAGCACATAGACGATATTCAACTAGATCACATAAAGAGAGAGATGAACCACATAGCCCTCAGCCCCGGGGTGAATTACTCCCTCCTCATCATGGAGACAGCGATGGCGGTGAAGATGGCGGTGGAGACGGCGGTGGAGACGACTCGGGGGCAATTCCGTCCGGCAGGTGCGAACAGAGACTGTCCCCGAATCTTGATTTCGCGATGGCGGCTCTGGAAGGTTTTTCTCCGTATCGTGGTCTCCGTAAGGGTTTTTCAGAGAGGCCTAAATAGGCGAAGAGAGAGAGTCGGAGGGGCCACGGGGTGCCCAGGACCATGAGGCGCGCCCCCTGGCTCCCCTCTCGTCCCCTCTCTCTGGAAGCTTCGGGAAAAATAGGAACTTTGGCGGTGATTTCGTCCGATTCCGAGAATATTTCGTTACTAGGATTTCGAAACCAAAAACAGCAGCAACGGCCTTTCGGCATCTCGTCAATAGGTTAGTTCCGGAAAACATATAATGACATATAATGTGTATAAAACATGTAGATATCATCAATAAAGTGGCATGGAACATAAGAAATTATCGATACGTTGGAGACGTATCACATGGCAGTCTGGCAGATCTGCCTGGCCTTGCGGACTACATCCTCCTTGCTAAGGGGGAGGCCGGTGATCTTGGTGGGATCGCCCGGACCATACATCTCGCTCATCTTGTGAGCCCGGCGCTTGAGAGGAAGCACCCGGCGGGAAATGAAAGCGCGGATGATGTCATCAGAACAGAGGCCGTTATCCCTCCTGAGCTTCTCCATGAAGCGTACAACCCGGTTCGTCTCAATGTGATTCGTTCCAGGATAGTAGCTCCAGTTGACCTTGGTGGGTGGCGGCGGATTAAAAGCTGGCAGATTGATGAGATCTGCGGCGCCGGTGTTCTTCACGTAGAAGAAGGTCCCTTGCCATAACCGTCAAGATTCGAGACCGAAAAACTCAAAAAAGGGGCTCCCTTGGCGGGAGCTGATGATGCAAGACCCGCATTGTACGGGGGGTTTGGGCCCTGGACAGAGTTGATTCTGAGAGCGAAGAAGCGAGCAAAGGTCTCGCGAGTGGGGCAGATGCCGATATACGCTTCCATAAAGGTAGCATAACAAGAAAGATAAAAAACGGCATTGCCGGGAAGGTAGTGAGGCTGAAGCTGATAGAAATCCAGGAACTGGCGAAAAAAGTCAGAGGCTGGGAGGCCGAAGCCGCGCTCGAAATGAGCGAGGAAGACAACAGACTCACCGGGTTCAAGTACCGGCTCGATCTCGTCGCCTGGGATCCGGCAGGATACTCCTTCCGGTATCCTTCTGGACCGGTATAACCAGTTTATCTCGTGTTGGGTTACATCGGAGCCTATCCAGGCCCCGCGCGTGACGCGGGATAAATCTACACCGGAGGCTTGGCCAGAGCTGCCGGCCTCTTCATCTACAGCGGATTCGGTTTCCATCCGGACAAGATCTGCTGTAAGTCCGTCGGATTCTTCTCTCCGCTGGCGTTTGGAGGATGACTCGCAAGGAGACTCTTCACTAGACATACGAATCTACCCGAAAAACAGATTTCCCAAAGAGCTACCCTTGCGTGAAGATCTACGAGTAAGAGAAAAAGCAAAAGCAAAAGGGAAGTAAATACCCTGCTGACCCAAGATCTGGAAAGCAAAGAAGAGAGAGGTAAAAGCGCATCGGGCCTAACATGAGGCGACGGAGAAGCTGAAGGAGAAGGTCACCGGCGGCACGGCGAGTTCACGGTCGTTGAGGGAGTCCACCGACGAAGAAGGGGAAACAAGGTCGCCGGAGGATGAACAACACGGCGGCAGCAGGCACTGCGATGAATCTCCTCGCAACGAAGCTTGGCGAGGCTTGGCGAAGTAGCGGCGGAGGCTCACCGGGCGGCGAAGCTCTGGTGGCGAACGACGGCGGCGCATGAGCAGGAAGCGAAGGGCTCGAGAAGCTCTGGAAATGGGGGCAAATGCGAAGAAAGGAGGAAGATGGAACCGCTCCCCCTTATATAGGAAAAGGAATTAATGGGCCGAAAACCACCGGGCCGCGGCGGTTCGCCTCGTGGGCCGCCACGTGGCACGCAGATACACGCATGAAAGTTAAGAAGCCACAGGGTCGCCGCACGGATCCGGAATGGCCAGAAGGATCCGGTGTGGCGTATTTAGTGCTGGCGTAGAAGCCGGAGCGAAGTGACTACTGACACTGACAAGCCAGAAACAGTGCGCATGTCTCTGACAAGCACGAAACCCGAGAAATCCTCAACTTCGCCGAGGAGGGATTAAATGTCAAAGATACCGGAGGAAAAGACACCGGAGACACTTTGCAAAGGAAGGAAGATGTGAATATGACATGAGATACCGGAAAAATCCGGAAGATAACAGAAAGAGGCTAAGGCAAAGAGGCCGGCATCTTCGAACAAGTGCCAGAAAGATCAAACCGGTACCTTGTGATATAGGAAACTGGCATGGTCCGTCGGATAAAATCCGCCAGACTATACCAGTTTCGGGGACTAATGTTGGGGGGGATGACCCCCGGTATGCCAAAGGCATGCCAAACCGGATGATTTGAGCCATCAGGATACCGGTTTGATATTCATTCCGGACTGTGAACTTAGGCTTTTGGCTAAGGAAACCTATACCGGTATGCCCAAAGAGAGGCATGTCGGAATGAGCTAAGAAGATACCGGACTACCGGTATAAGCAAAGCTGGTCAAAGATTCTCTCAGGAGCTAGAAGACAAAGATGAGCTAAGCAAAGTAGCTTTAAACAAAGCCGTGACGCAAAAGACGAAGGTGACGCCCAAAGCAACCGGAGGACATCAGCCTCCCTGATTAAAGAAGATACCAGCGTCATCTATGATTAAAGTAGCTTTGTAAAGTAGCTTTATAAAGTAGTTTGTCTGTTCAAAGATGCCATTAGGGTTTCTTCCCCTGTAAGCCACCCTCTCCCCTATATAAGGAGAGGGGGCATGCTCCTTCACGGGCACGAGATTACGACGATCCCTATGTACGAAAACCACTTGTAACCTTGTTCATGGAATAGCGAAGATCTTGAACGGAGTTCATCCTTGTGTCTCTCTTCTTCTACCTCTGGCCTTGGCCAAGTTCTTGAGGAAAGCACCCGGAAGTTCGTCCTACCTGATCCAAAACCCTCCCCGAATCCTCTAGCGTCCAACTCGGCCCCAACTTAAGCCATCCCATGGCATATGTCTGTTCACCACGACGACAATTGACCCAAATCCAAAGGGGAAAAGAGGGAGGGGATGAAGAACACGAAGAACACGAAGAACAAACCCACACACACCAACCCGATACAATCGAATCTTACCCTCGTGGTTCGATGGACCACGCCAATAGAATCCACCCGGAAGAGACACGAGGTAGAATTCCGAGAGGAGAGATTGGTGTTGGAGACGGAGACCGATGAGCGAGAGAGAGTGGGGGCACTTGAATCTCACTCACAAATATCCAAATCCTCAACAAGAGTAGCCTTGATTACAAAGGGGATCTAACCCTAGGGAGACAAAGCTCAAAAGTAGTTTTAAGCTCAGATTTAGTCTAAAGAGTCAAAGGGGGCGTTCCAAGCACTTATATAGGTCTACAAGGCGACATGGGTCGAACAGGTACAAAAGTGGTCGACTTGGGTGGGTCCGATCGAGTCAAGTGGAGCGATCCGGTCAGGCACCCGGTCAGACCGGACCTGGGACCGGGGCATCCGGTCCAAACCGGGCCTGGGACCGGCTGACGACCGGCGAGGGGTTCCGGAGCCCCGGGATGGCGCCCGGTTGGCACAAGCCAGGATCCCGGTTTGGACCGGGTGTCCCGGTCTGGGGGTCGGTCAACCGGTTTCTGGACCGGCCGGCCTCCTTCTTCTCCTCGCGCGCTTCGGATGACGTCGGGTTTTGCTCCATGCCCATCTTCACGTCCAGCTGCTCCTCTTCTCCTCTTGACCACGGTGTGTCCTCCTCTCCGGGGTCTTGGCGCACCACGTACCTAATAACATAAAGTGTGTCGGCATGAGGTAGCATTCCATCCAATGGGGTACCGAGATCGAGGGTAGCGAGGAGCGAGTTCACCTTATCATGTATCGCTTTAGCTCGAGCTCGTGTCATTGGTCCACTTGGGAGACTTGTTGGTCTTGGTGAGGAGGTGTCCAAAGGCCACCCCGCATCAAATACGTACGATATGCTGAACCAAAGGTAATGAGTATTGGCTAATGCATGGTTCTTGCAATTATTTGTGTTAGAGATATATTTGGTATATGTATATTAGGTAGTCTAGGATTTGTAATCTCTACCTACCATATCTCTAGGAGAGCTATCTTAGCCTCCAAGTCTGTACCACTATATATACTCGCCCATGAGGCGCAATACAACATCCATCATATTCCGCTCTCTCTCCTCTATCCTTCAACATGGTATCAGAGCGGCACGCTCCTTGACCTAGCCGCCCAAGCTTCCGCGCCGCCCAGGAGGTCGATCTCCATGATCTACTCCGGGGCCGCGCAACCCGTATGAGGGTTCGTCCGCCGATCCGTTGATCCGCTGCCCTCGAGTCTTTTTTTCCAATCCGTAGATTGGTTTTCTTTTTGCGCCGAGGCGTTTTATTTCTGGTTTTACCGATCATAGATCGGATTGAGTCGCCCATCGCCGTCGTCCTCTTGCGCCTCTACTCCGACAACGGCATCGACATGCACCGGCCATCAAACCGCACGGCACAGCTGCACGCGCCGCACACGGGGCGCCCCTACGTGCGACGCCGCAGGCTGTCGCCGCGCGGTCTCCATCGCTGGTCCGTCTTCGCCGTCATCGCCGGACTACATCGACAACGCCGCCATCGACTCCGATCTGCGCGTCGTCCACGCCATGGCACATGTAGCGCCGCCGTCGGTCTGATCAACCGACCCCGTGCACATCTACGCCAAGCAAGTCCCGAGCACGCGCCTACCACCGATCGAGCATCGGGTGCCGCTGCGTCGCCCCTTCGGGCCGCAGCGCCGCCGCCTTGGTCCACGCTACCGGCCTCCGACGCGCCTTTAGGCGTGTACGTCGCTGGTGGTCTCCCCGCGCACCGACTCGCGCCCGGCAGCTACGCCGGCCCTCGGGCCGTGGCGTCGCTGCACGCGGTCACCTTCGCCGTCCCCCGCGCATTGATGTCCGAGGCCACCACAGCGCCGCCCCTTCGGCGCGGGTCGCCTCCGTCCGCGCATGGTCTTCGTCACGCCGCTGGGTCGTCCTCGCCTACTTCGTGTGCGCGCGCCCACCCCAGGTCGCCGCTGGGCTCGCCAACCACTTCAGGTCGCGTTGGGCTCGCCGACCACCGCAACGCCCGTCTAGGCGTCCAGCATGACCACCCCTGGTCACCGCTGGGTTAGCCGTCTTCTACGTATCAAACCGTCTCGACTTCGTCGACCGTGCCATCGCCTCTTACCCGTCTATACCACCTGCTACTCTACTTCGAGAACCGCGGGCAGCGTCGGCATCTCTCTGTCGATCTGCGACCGCGACGCTTCCGGAGGCCTCCTCTGCTAGTCCCTCTGACATGGCGACAAGTTCATGATGGTCCCTACCCCTCGCATGCCCTGGCAACACCGGAAGTGCCTTCGTCCCCACACGTTCCCGAGTCAAACTCGCGCCGGACGTCTC
Source organism: Lolium multiflorum (assembly GCA_030979885.1). Lineage (NCBI taxonomy): Eukaryota > Viridiplantae > Streptophyta > Magnoliopsida > Poales > Poaceae > Lolium > Lolium multiflorum. The sequence continues at coordinate 164,679,730 of CM061748.1, read as the reverse complement.
GTCTTCATCGGCCTCGACAACGTCTTCTTCGGCATCGCCTCTACGACTGCCCGACCGCGTCACCGCCGAGTTCTTCTATGCGTACTCGGTTCGGCAAAACCGAAGTATGCCTTCGTCCCGACGTGCGCCTGGTTCTGGCAAAACTAGGGCCGCACCTCGTCCTCGACGGCTCGGTGCATCGACCGGCATCGACCATCTCCACGACCGCCTCGACGCGTCTCCGTCACTCTCCTCGCGCACTACGCGCTTGCGGCTACATCGACACCGGCACCGCCCACGACCACGGCAATCCCTCGCGCGGCTCCTCGACCAAGGTTGCGGCACCCACGCTCTCGGCACCCTCGACATCGGCATAAAGGGCTACCACCTCGCTTGCGCTCGCGCCTCCTCTCCGTCCAGCATCCGCGACGCAACTCCGTCCACGACGCTCCCGCTACGACTGGAGTGTCGCCTTCGGGTCCACCGGTTTATCTCCAGTCTGACCGTCCGCGACGCTACTATTATTCACGTCACTACCGCTACGGGGGAGTGTTAGAGATATATTTGGTATATGTATATTAGGTGATCAGATTTGTAATCTCTACCTATATCTCTGGAGAGCTATCTTGGCCTCCAAGTCTGTACCACTATATATACTCGCCCATGAGACGCAATACAACATCCATCATATTCCGCATATCTCTCTCCCTCTCTATCCTTCAACAATTTGTGCCCAGCTTTAGTTGGGCTTGTCGAAGAATATTTTTGTAGCTCGGCCACTAGTGACTCATGAAGATTGAAGAGAGAGAGAGCACACAACACATAGTAATAGTGGCGGCGGTGAGCCTTTATTGTTGATAATAACAAACCATTACACAAAGTCTTCCGCTATATTCTGGGGCATAGTTTCTACGGGTGGAGTTGGAGGCAGCTGCTGAGAGTGTGGACGTCGTAGGGCTTCGATGAGGCGAGAGAAAAGAGATAGGAGGAGTACAATGCCACCAATCACGCGTTGGGGATGGGACTGAACCCTGCGGCCCATTCCACGGAGGTCACCCCACGGCAATAATTTATGTGGGTTCGGTTAAGCCCTAGGTGATCTCAAAAAGAAAAAGGGAAAAAACAGGTTAAGCCTTGGGCAGGTTTTAGCCCGGCCCAAACTGGTCTGATCCCCTCTAAACCACGGGCCACGAAAACATCGCCTACAGGCAACCCACAGCAGAGACCTCGGGCTAGTGAGGCGCGGCACTGCCAGCGACGCGTTCGACGACGATGGCCGTTTCCGGTAAGCCCCTACATCCTCCCATTTGTCCTGCTCTCTACCGATGCAAATCTGCCGCTGCTACGACTACGAGCCTTCCCCTGTCCCCACCACCACGCTCTGTGCCCTAGTCCTGTGCCGCTACGAGCAATTCTGAGCGCCGAATCCTGTGGAAATCGCATAGCCAGCAATAGCATAGCCCCTTCGACTGTTTCTAAATGGAAAACGCTTTGATCCGGCGACCGATCGCTGGTTGCTCCCGCGTTGGCTTATATGGGACGGCTTTTTACGGCCCAACAATGGTTTCGTTGCAAAACACATGAGTGAGATGATGAACTATTTGTTGTAAACAATCCGTAATTTTTGTAGGATTTGTTGTTAACAATTGTTGTAAAGAGACAACATTTTTGTTGTTGATACTAATAACAAAGTGATTTTTTATTTGTTGTAACCATTTGTGACTTTGGATAAAATAGTAGGTGATTTTTGTTGTAATTCAATCTGTAGCAAATTAAATGTCGCTTGACCACTTTGCATCATTTTGCAAACATATTGATTTTTTATTGTAATCTTTTATGAATTTTTGTAAAAAAAGTTGGTGACTTTTGTTGTAATTCAATATGTAACAAATTAATGTTTTCTTCTATTTTTTTTGCAAACATATGGATTTTTGTTGTAATAGTCTCCGGTTTTTGTTAATAATAATGGCTACTTTTGTTTTAAATTGATCTCCAACAAAACAATTTGTTGGTTTACCACTTTATTGTGACATTATTTTTAAAAAATGTTTGCAACTTTTTATCGTAATAGTATATATTTTTTGTACGCGGAGAGAGGATTTTTGTTGTAATACTCTTCACATTAGGGGTACTGCGGGTTGGTTTCCAGAAAAAGGAGGGTGGCAAATGTAAAACTGTGTTTAAACTATTATCTGAAAAATATAGTACTGCGGGTTGATTCTCCAAAAACCGGGGACTATAATGTAAACTTACTAATGCGACTGATTCTGGACGTTCGATGGCGATCCGATGGTACGGAGGACAACCGATTTTTGGGGTCAGGATCCGGCGACCGACGCCCAACGGATTCTATTTTTTGCCCCTATTTACTTGGTGCCGCTACAGTTTGCCCTCAATTAGTTTGAGCTTTCCTTTTTGGCCACGGTTTAGTTTAGTACTCCCTCCAATCGGGAAAAAGAGTCGGACGCCACAGTCTAATTACATTTTACAATAAACCCCTTCTAAATTAATCGAAAGAAGCCCAGCACTATCTCTCCTCTCCCGGCGTGCAGCCACTGCGCCTCCGTGATTACTGGGCAACCGGCGCCGCATCTGCCGTTGCGGGAGAAGAATCTGGCGCGTCCGGCCTCGCGACCACCGGATCCAGCCCATCCAGCCTTGCCGCCGGCGGATCAAGCCTGGCCGACGCGGCGGGGGGATCTTGGTTGCGCGGCGCGGCGGTGGGATCTCGACGGCGCGACGCGGCGGTGGGATCTCGGCGGCGCGGGGAGCTCGGTGGCGCGGCGATGGGATCTCGGTGGCGAGGAGCAGAGCGAGCGGGCTGCGAGTGCGAATGGGTGCGGGTTTCGTGCGGGGTGAGGGTTTCATGTGCATTTGGAGGGAGCGCGGGGTGAGGAAGAAAAAAGCTCGAGGGTTTTTCTGCAAAATTCCTCGTCCGACTCTTTTTTTCGGATGGGAGGGAGTAACTATATTATTTGCCCTTTGACAGGCTGACCCCACAAGCTAGCTATGGGGAAAATACCCCCAGATCGATCAAGTCTAACTAAGCTGAGAATCCGGTCGTCCTGTTGGTTCTGTCTCATCTGGCTCCCTTCCTTCGAACAGAAGCCGGTCCGAGGACTGGAACTTGGCAGCGGCGGTAGTCTTCACGCAGCTCCGGCCGCTGGCAGAAATCCACGAAAAAGGGCGAGCTCCCCCGTCGCGACGCTAGGTACTCCCATCTCCGGACTGTCCCTCTCTGCTAATTCCACGGAAAAAAAGGCGCCCTAGGGTTAGGATTTTGGGGCTCCGGCCGTCGGCGACGTAGAGTTGGTGTAGGCCGGCAACGGCGGGCGTCGTCGTGGGGATACGCGCGGACGCACGTGAGGTGGAGAGGAGAGGCGAGGTGCCGAGGCGCTATAGCGACGGGGGCGGGCGGGAGGTGCAAACGGCGGCCTCGGGCAAGAGGGACGGGAGGCGACGGCCTCTCGCGATTCGAGGAGCAGCGGAGGTAGACGGGAATACGGGAGAGGAGGCGATTCGAGTTGGCGATGGAGTGGACGTACAGGAGGAGGCATGGAGGTTGGTCTAAGGAAGAAGAAAGGGGCAAATTAGACATTTTACGTAGGACCAATCTGCTTGATGAGGGCAAAAGATCAAAGACCAAAGTAATATGGGGCAAAAAAGTAGTAAATTACAAAGTAAATGAGGGCAAATCATACCAGTACCAACTAAACAAGTGCAAAAAGTAAAATTCCCCCAAAACAGGGGCGGCGGTGCAGGAACTCCACGGCGGCGGCGCAGGTGAGCCCTCCGGCAATCCTCCTCCCCGTCCCTTCCATCTCCCGCCATCCTCATCCCTTTCCCCCTTCTCTCTCAATCTCTCCGGCTGGCTCCGTCTGAGCAAGGCGCAACTCCGCCGAAGCGGGAAGCAGTCCGGGGATTGGACGACGCCCTGCTGGCCATGTTGAACTGCGCCCGGGATGACCACCCCGCTCCCTAACTGGTCGCTGGGAAGCCTGGCTGGTGCTGCCCATGGAGGAGATCGAGGAAGACAGACAAGGCTGGCGGCTGGGACAGGAGGCGGGCACTGCAGCTGGCTGGGACGGGGAGGCCAAGCCTGTGAGGAAGAGGGGATGAGGATGATACGGGAGGAAGTTTCAATACCATGGCCATCCTAAGATCCCAACTACCAATACATGTAGTACATCCAAACAAAAAAAAAACTGGAATCGCAGTCTATTTCAGTTTCTTGCTTGATTTGGTACTGCAGCCAGTTCAACTCCAAAGGGCTCAATAAAGACATCCAACCAGAGCCTAATCTTTTGGCCATGTTTTACGAGTTCTGGAATTGTGGTATTTATTACTTGCTGTTGGTATGCGAAGGTTGGCTGTGGACACGAATCCCAAAGGAAACCGGCTGGGACATGTCGATGGCCGCGTTGGAGGCGCGTCTGCGACAGGAGAAGGTGAAGAAGTTTGAGGATTTCGTTGACCGACGTCTCAAGCCCGATCTTGTGAATGCCATTGCCCAGCGCGATAAATTGTTCCAGCAGCAAAAGACCTTGTAAGCTCTCATCGTATTCCTTTCTGCTGCAATTGTACTGAACTATGTAGGCCTCTTGCTTCCAATGGTTCAAATATCTAGCAATATTGCTCATTCTGATGGTTCGTATTTTTGTTGATTGGTTGCAGCTTGGATTTGAAGCGAAATATCGAAAATTTGGAAAAGAATGGTGTAACCAGCATGCGATCCATGGTCAATATTGGCTCTGAGGTGTACATGCAAGCAGAAGTGTAAACATCCCTTCGCTCTACACTGCCTCAAATTCTGAAGTTCTTGCCTTTGCTGTTTCACTCCTCGACCCAGAGTAGACACATTTGCAACACACTAGTGGGTTACAGGGTTTGATTTGACATTTGTCAATTAGAAAAAAATCTTGTGCAAAAAAATACTCATTCTGGACTCTGCTCTATCTCACATTCTCTTTATTCTCTAGAAAGGAACTGCTCTATTCTTTATCTAATGTAAGTCATTGACCATCAAATAAAATTCAACCTTATAAGGGTAGGTGGTTTGTGTTATGAATGGACGTTGTAGTGCTATTGGGCCAAAGAGCCAGAATATATGCAAGTACATATGCAAAGAGAATCCTATAAGAGTGGGTGGTTTGTACTGTCTAACATTAAGGGCAAGAGATACTAAATTACTCATCCAATAATTTGAGTGTGCATTTCAACTGGAGTATCTTGTTCTTGATGAAATTTTGCAGTAGAGGGTAGACATGAGAAAGGTGGCTTATACCCTTTCATTTGTTTCCATAGAGTTCACTTTCCTCATAAAAAGAAGGTGTTTGCATATGGAGACAGTAGAATGAATTGTTTAGATTAGTGTGCACTACATAAAGTAGAAAGAAGGTCATTGGTCATTAGACAGCATAGCGAGCAAATGTGAAACTTGCTTTGATATGATTCATCATTTCAACTCCTTCCTTAACTGGCCTTCTTGAACAAGCTGTTAGGTTAACATTAAAAGGTTGGAATAACTGTAGGATATTATTAATTACCTGTTTGAAACCTAAGCTTTCATGCCTCCAGTAAATTTTCTTGAACTGTTGAGATTAGCTGTTGCCCTTATTCTATGATTATTCCTACAGGCCAGACACGAGACACATTTTTGTGGACATTGGTCTTGGTTTTCATGTGGAATTTACATGGCAAGAAGCTCTGCAGTTTATTTCTGTAAGAGAAGCAAGGTTGGCCAGGTAACTCATTTTGAACATTTGAATTTCAGATCCTGCTTCACAGCAATATATATAAGGCATGAAGAATTATTTTTTGAGAAGGTAATTACGCTAAAGAGAGGTTGATGATTGAGGGACGTTCTGGTGCTTTATGCCCTGTTTGACACAGTTTGCATATATAGTAATACTTACTTTTGCCGGGTTATTAACTTATTACACTTGGTAGAGCATGCTGGTTTAGCTAAAGTGATTTGTTTTTTTCTTTTGAGCAAAGGTGATATTCTTGAGTATTGTGGACTCTTTCATCTCTAGACAGTTTTTTGTACACTTACACAAGGTATTTTTATTTGTTGGAGCTTGATGCTCACTCAGGCATCAAATGCTGAATAGAACTTGCTTATTTGGCATAAGCAATAAGGGATAATGTACATAGTGAAAGCTGATTCTTGTGTGCTTCTGATCTGCATCTAATATTCAGTTCCATAGGCACCTTCAGAATATGAAGATAACCTGTAGCGGTAGCATCATATGTGGTTGGTATTATTATTCCAATCCAGACCTTATAGTAATTAGCCACGTGTGTGGCTCATAACATAGAAAATTAGTGCACTTCTCAACCCTGAAGGTGAAAGTTCATTTTTCAACCTTGAACTCTAAAACTGTTTGAAATGCAAACCTTGGTAGTTTACAAATGGATACCATGTGTCCACCACCTCGCTGCCATGCCATCCAGTTTCATTTTTAATCCGTTTCCGACACCTTTTATAGTCATTTATAACATATTCTTGTGAAAGTGTATGTCGATTATGTCCGTCCGGTTACGTATGCTGGCATGTTTGCTTTGCAGCTGTGTGTACTGTTCTTGCGTGTACTACAGATATGGTCATTATTGATCTTGGGCCCCTCGGCGACATTCATATGCATGCTTTTGTAAGTTGTAACTCACATGTTCTTGATATGAAGTTTTTTATGTTTGCAGACAAATAGATGAGTACACACACCTTATCGCGGGCATAAAAGCGCAGATCAAGATGGTATGTACAATAAATTAGGTGCTTCGTTTATGTAGTACATGATGTGTGCTTATATTCAGATGTCATCCTCCCCTATTGTTTAAATGCAGGTATGTGAAGGCATCCGCGAACTCCTGCAGATACCAGCAGAGTGAGCAACCCAGAGATGCACACCATAACCTGAGGCTGAGGGGTGCTTGGTAGAGAAACGTCTGTAGATTGCCATCGATTTTGTAGAATTCTTGGAGCAAACTGTTGCAAGGCGCTTGCCAAGAATGCATCTCCCAATGTTTTCTCTATGAGGCTCGTGTGACAGTGATTTGTTTTAAATGCCGTGAATCTTGTAGCAGATCAATAGGGTGTATGTAGACTTGGTGGACGTTTGTATTTACAACATGAATTTTCAGAGGAATTGACGTGGCTGGCATTTGGCTTGATGACATTTCTTGCTGACTGCACGCTGTTGCGCCTAAAGGCTCAGTTTGAAGATATTGTTCTGCTTAAGAAGATGTACCGATATCCTCCATTGCACATTGTTTATGGAACGATCTGCTTATTCAGCAGCTAAGGGGCAACACATCGATGGTTTCTGCAACCTGGCGGCTCGAACCAGAACTGGAGTTGGTCTCGACAGTATATTGAACTAGGTGACACCCCACGCGTTGCTGCGGAACATGTAGAACTTTACCTTTAGATATATGTTCATATTCATAGGAAAATGAAAGGAAAGAAGCGCCTGTCAAATTCACTGTAGTTTCATAAAGAAAATGCCCATGTGTTCATGTCGTAGAAGGACATCCAACTCATGTTGCAAATAATTCAGGATGATCCTTTCCAGCTAAAAGATGCAGTCTCATTGTTCAGTTTGCTACCGCATAGCAAAAGGACTCATGTACTGATGTACATACCGTTTCCATTCTATGAATTTTTGCACACATGGGTCAGATGGATAGTGATAGATGTACATAAAGATGACATCTTTCTGGCCATTGTCGATATGTCATATTTTGAACTATAATTTAAAACATGATGAAACAAATAGTTCGGGTCCAACGACCGATAGGGTGTGATTCCTCTATGCCTTCACATCAAAATCTATAACAGATTTTAACAACGACCAAAGTATGAGCTAATTAGATGTAATTCGTACTAAATTACTCACAAAAACATGGTGTGGCATGGTTCTCCCGTCTTCCAAGTACACTGCATGGACAAATCAATAAAAGATTTGAGTCATAAGACTGAAGACGAGCATATCAAAAGCTTGTAGAAATACATATATCTAGACAAAGGACACGGGACCAAGGACCGTGAAGTTTCCTGTTGCCTTGCAACGGACTACCTGCCGTCTGTCTATGTCGACATCATTCGCTTGCCATCGGCGGGTGGAAGGCCTGTAAACGAATTAGCACAAGGTAGAAAAAAATAGAGATATGGGTGAGAAGGGGGAGTTGATGACCCACCAGATGTCCAAGGATTTGAGCAGCAGTGAGGCTGTGGTGCCCAGAATCAGAATGGTCGTATATAAAGGAAAGGGTGATTTCTCAGCTACCTCCATCATGGATATTGTGAATTGACGGGGTGTTTCATCAGTTTCAAGAAGATGTGCATTTGTTGTGAAGGGGGTAGTGGAGGAGGTGAAGTGGAACATCGCGGAAGACGAACCAGTTTACCCCGTACATGCAGTGCAGGATACAGTGATATCATGGATGGGCTGGCAGCGGCTACTTGAAATGAAAACTAATGTACCCGTGCATGTCGTTACTGCAATGGTCAACTACAACCACATATTTCAAATCCAACGGGTAGAAATAATAGAGATGATGTGGCTACACCAAATTTCAGCTTGCAAACATTAAATCCTTTTTAGTGGGGATGAACTTTATAGATATTATAGATACTGTATAAATTTTCCTCTGGGTCGGGATCAATACTTGCGTCACTCCGCATCATACTTGCTTTCTCTAGAAGAGAAATTTGGTCTATCCTTTATCTAACGTATATGTTTGCAGTGTATGTTTCCTGGATTCATATATGATGGAGCATTACTAAATTTTATATGCTAGAAAAGAAAACTATATCTAGAAAATTGCTCTCCTTCATCTTGAAAATAAAACTGTACCGTGTGTGTGTATGTTTGCTGGATCAGTAGGATGGATAATTGCTAAAATTTATCAAAGCCTTCATGCTAGAGCGGCGTCCGTTAGGAGGGTGCCGATGAGGAGTTTGTACTTCGTAGAGGATCGACGCCATCCTGCTGGGCTGCGACAGCACGCTAGGGTTCTCGGTGGATGAGGTAAAGCCGCTTTACTAAAGCGTGCCTGCCGACTGCCATGGGAAGCACTCGCCCAACCTCAACAGGTGGGCTGGGTTCCGGAACCTGAGGTAGCCGAGGCAAGTCCCTTTGTAGACGTGGATGATGAAGACGTAGCTGTGCCGAGTCCCCTAATACCGGACATTTGCTTGAACAGTCCATATGATCATGATTCACATGGGTTCACAGCCACAAAGACGACTCCAGTCACCAGGCCATATCAGACAATCCGGAGCTCACTCTTGATACTCCGGTGACAATGAGACATCAAGGTGCCGATATCAGATTACAACAAAGCTTCATTGGTACAAGTTGATGTGAGCGCCTAGGATGGCTCTAGGGATGTATCGATCATCAAGACAGGAGGATGGAACTATTTAATGTTGAATTCACAGGTTCTAATCATGCCATATTTTGTTTCAATATATTCCGAATGGATGGTGTTGATTGACCAGACAAATTCACAAGACAATCCTACAACTACAAGTGTTCTCAATATAAATCATTATACTACAAGAAATTATAGAGGCGGCAAAATAAACAAACCTATTAAGCCGTATACATCAAAATGAATTTAGAATGTTTTTGTGAAGTATAACCCATCTACGGCTCTGCTGTGCTGCTTCGGGCTGACCATTTCAGAGGGAAGTTTGCTTCACAGACTAGTGTTCAAACATCTGTGGCGCCAAGCCAGTATAAATCAAAATTGGCTTTACAATGGCAGATTCCACCATCAATGGTGAATAGTACATCTACGAAGAAACTGTTGACTGCAGGAACGAAAGCCGGTTCTTAGTCAGGGAGATCCTCTCCTCTGCCTCCTCTGCTTTTTCACGAACTCCACGAACTATATCTTCAGGTGCCTTCTCTACAAACTGCACCGCGATTGAAATGCATAACCAACAGGATAAGGGAACTTGAATATGGAAAACTAGCTCACAGAAAGGAGAAGAAATACTCGACATACACTGGGGGAACTGAGGCGGGCCAACAGAGCATCATATTCTGTCTGCATCTTAGATAGGCGCTTCGAGAGCCGCTTAACTTCCTCAGACACATCAACCATGTCAGCCAAAGGTAGATACGCCTCCAAACCCTCATCAGCAACAATGTGGACAGACTGGTTTGCATCACCTAGCAAGCATGGAATGTATTTTCGTATTGGCAAACTGCATCAATCAAGATAACGTCTCGAAAAGTTCACAAGGTACTCACTTGGTAGCGATTCAGTAAAATGTACATTCTTTGCGTCAAGCTTCGAAAGTAAAGCAAGAACCTGCTTCTCTTTCTGCAGCATAAAAATACTAGTCAGATGAATGGAATAAAATAAAATAAAACAGCTGGCTGTATGCAGGAAAGTTACAGCTATCATAGATTTTTTGAGGAAACAGCAACTTTCTGCTGATATTTACAGGAAGATGGCATCTATCATCCATACATGGTTAACTCTACATTATTTCGAGGAATGGTGCCTCTTAAGTTCTAACGGCGAAGCTTTCCCAGCTAAATAATATGTCTATGCAATATTCTTTGGCAATTTTGATTTCAACAAATTTGAGTACTAAATTACACCGAATAACCACCAGTCTTCTTTCCGAAAAAACATGCTACGCTAAATTGCTGGGTCAAAAGGCTCACAATATAGGTACAATGAAATGTCACTAAAAGAAAGGACTTGCTGTTCAAGCCACGTACCGATATGTACTCCAGGACATCGGCAGAGGCAACAACAGAAGCTGATATCCGTTTAGCTGGCTCCACAGAATACTCTGCTCGGACATTTCTGATTCCTCTTATCTGTTATCATAGGGGTAAATCAAACAAAATGGTCGCTGGCAGGCTATAACATTCAAACTAAGCACATACAGCTAAGCGAAAATTTACCAAGGATTGCAAGTTCTGAAATCTTTTGATAGACAATGAACTCTTTGGAAGGTCAGTGCTAGGCCAGGGAGCAACTATAAGTGCATGCTTTCTGTACGGCAATGCCTGAAAATAATTATATACTAACTATATGTCAGTGCTAGGCCAAGGAGCAACTTAAGGAAGTGAGAGTTAAAAATGATGTATAATACTAATGAGGAGTCAAGGTTTCAGTACCTGCCATAATTCTTCAGTGACAAAGGGCATGAATGGATGCAGTAGCTTAAGTATGTTTTCAAACACATACAAGAGAACACTTTGTGTCGTAGTAGTAGCTGAACTGTCACCAGAGTGGTAGAGACGAGTCTTACTAGATTCAATGTACCTACATTATAACAATTTTGTAAAAACATATAAATCATTAAATCTACAAGAAAGAATGCACCTAAACAGGCAAGGATAGAGTGGAGATAGGAGTATACAGCCAAGCAATAGCTTGGTATATACTTCCTTCGTTCAGAAATAAGTGTCGGAGATTTTTCTAGATTCGCATGTATCTACACACTAAAACATGTCTAGATACATGTGAATCTAGACAAATCGGCAACACTTATTTCCGAATGGAGGGAGTATTAGACAATACTGTGCAAACAAGGTTGAGTTTCCACTATATGGTTGTACGTCATCTTACCAATCAGCATAATGGCCCCAAAAGAAATCATAGATTTCTCTAGCTGCATCTCCAAAGTAAAACTTGTCATAGCTTGTGCTGACTTTATCGATAAGTTCGTGTAGTCCCGTAACCTGGATTGTAGTTTATTCTCTTTATTACCAGAACTCATTAAAGACCAATAATTCAAGAAAATACTGGACTCACCACCCAGCATTCTGGCAACGGTAGTTGCTGAAGCGATGCTTCTGTGTCAAACTGAAGAAAGAGATACATAGTAGGAACAGTTACATAAAGGAGAATGAGGTTTAGTGAATGCATCCTGTGCAATTTGAAAATTCAGTGACATACCTTGTTTGCTAATAAGAGATCCCATGCAGTGGCATCACTTCTATCAGGCAAATTCTGCAACAAAAATTTGCCTGCATTCCAGAGTTTGTTGGTGAAAGCCTTATTTGATGTCAACCTTTCTGTCGAGAGATTAATGTCCTGAGGTGAAAATGTGTGTTAACAAGAAGTGACCAAGCTTGATGAATGTAAAATGCAGAAGACCATGGAAAAGCAAACCTGGCCGGCAGTGCCCATGCAAAGTGTAAATCTCAATGCATCTGTCCCATACTCTTTCATGGTATCTAGGGGGTCAATGACATTGCCCAGTGACTTTGACATTTTTCGTCCCTAAAATAACCTGATGATTAGTCTGTGAAACGGAGAGCAACATAAACAAGTCCAACATACAATTTAGACACATGTCAAATAGACTTCATAATGGACACCAACAGAAATGTATGGAAAGCAAAAACAGAGAGAAAACACTAAGCAAAGTACAAGTAAACTAAGATTCTAGCAAATGAATTGCTGATTTCCATGCAGTCCTATCAAGAGCCAAATCTCTAGGTACATTCCAATCCCCCGGGTCCCTACCGCTTCCTCCCATATCAATTAGCAGCTCCTAGTAACTAGTAATGCTATGTACATCATGCTTCCTCAGATACAATTGTATTCTCATAAAATCAAGTGACATAGAAGTTTGATCATCTTACTTATAAATTGCAAGAAAATGCTGAGTTTGACTGTTTGCCCCCTCATAAGTAAAACATAAACAAGTACTTATGGTGCCCATATCTCTCACCTCAGAGTCCCGGATAAGACCATGTAGATAGACATAAGAGAATGGAACAGTTCCTGTAAACTCAATTCCCATCATGACCATCCGTGCAACCCAGAAGAACAAAATGTCATGGCTGTTAAAAACAAAATTATCTATAGTATCAAACATAGTAAATGGAATAGCAGAATATCAACACATAGCTAAGCACAGCAGATAAATCACCTTACAAAAAGAAAGGAAGAAAAGGTTGTTGCTGAAGCTAACATACCCGGTCTCTAGAACTGTTGCGGGATAAAAGTGCTTAAAATCCTCCTTGGACGTATCTGGCCAACCAAGTGTGCTGAAAGGCCATAAAGCACTGCACAGCAACTTCCAACAAGTCAAAACAGAAACTACGTGCATTTTTTTTAATATTACTTGTAAGAGATTTTCTTATAATATTTATACTTCTGCAGTTCTGATATTATCAAGACTTGGAAAATAAGGCAAAGAGATATAAAAGGAAGAAAGAAAGCGTAACATAGATTATAGGATGAAAAGAAAGAAAGAGAATGTAATATAGGAAGAATAGGAAGAAAGAGAATATAATCTAAGAAAAGAAAGAAAAAGGAATATAATGTATGAATTACATGGCAATTAATTTAGGGGAAAGAAATAAAGAATGTAATATAGGAGGTCAGAAAGAATACTGAGCAAAGGTTTATTGGAGTCTAAAGCCCTGAGCACCACCACACAAGGACATTAACCTTTAACCTGCTTATTGTGGTTCCCAGATCTTAGGGAGGTCTTTATTGAGATATTCGAAAGGCGGGCCTCTCCGAATAAATAGTAGCACATGTCAGGCATTACAATAAGAGGGCTAGAAAAATCATTTAGAAGCATGGAACTATGGAAGTGACAAATATTGCTAAGAATTTCAGGAAGACTTGGTGGTTTATTCTTTCGAAACAATCAGAATGAAAGTTGTTCGAAATATTTTAGTGTCACATCTTGATGTTGCAATGAGAAAAACCAGAACTTCAGGAAATTGCCAAGACACTATTTCCCTACTAATACAAAATGCGTAATGTCAGGACCTCCTTTACGGTCTTTCATTAAGAAAATTTATTCCAGAACTCTGTGCTCAATTTCAAAATAAGGAGCATGTAGCTCCATTACGTGATAATGTTGGTGTGCAAATCAAATGACGAAATTCAAGCGATCAAGAAATTCATATAGCAGAAAAACAATCGGTGCAAATCAAATGATAAATTCATGCAATCAGGAAGTTCATACTGCGGAAAAATAATTGATACCACACATTTTTTAAGAGCAAGACATACCTTGAGAACCAAGTATCAAGAACATCAGGGTCCTGATATATTTCAACTGATTTTCCATATTTTTCCTGAGCTTTTGCAAGTGCTTCCTCTTCATTTTTGGCAACAATATAGTCTTCTTCACATTTCTTTCCAACAATGTACCAGACTGGTATCCGATGGCCCCACCACAATTGTCTACTTATACACCAGTCTTTTATATTTGTTAACCAATTATTATATATCTGCAGCAGCACACAAAAGAATGAGCAGGGAAATAGTGGCCAAGTCAACTGCAAATTTCATTTCTGAGTTCCTGACGGAGAATTATATGCAGATATATGACCACTTTCTTTGGCACATATATATATACTCCCTCTGTTTCTAGATATAAGGTGTATAGTTTTCTGAGAAAAGTCTCCAAAATATAAGGTATATCATGGTTTTTGAGTCGCGACTCAAAAGTGAGTCGCCTAAGGCTGCGACTCATGTATAGTCGACCAAAAACGCTGTATAGTCGCTGTATAGTCGCGAGTCCCCGTGATTTTTGGAAAACGACTCGGCGACTATACAGTGACTCAAAAACCATGAGGTATATTGTGTTGGACAACCTATATGGACATATTTTTAGAGATTTTATTGTGTTTCCTTATCTTTTGAAAACTCCTCTATTTTCTCATGTCAATTGCTCAGGATCAATCCCACCAAAACCTTGCGTAATTTTTCCTCAACATGAACTTCTTAATTTCCGTGCCAAAAACTATACACCTTATATCTAGGAACGGAGGGAGTATTGTTTTACTGAGCTCCAAGTGAATTCCTGTTTCAATGTTTCTGTAAAAATCTGTTGGCGTGCTTTTGTGTGCTTACTGCTGAGCGGCAGATAACTACCTTTCCAGAGAATCAGAGTGAAAGATACATGCATTTACCTTTTCAAATCTCTCTGGAAGAATAATTAGTTGTCCCTTTTCAACAGCCTGGAGGGCTCTTTCAGCCATCGGCTCCATTGTGACAAACCACTGTTTACTAATTAAAGGCTCAATCACCTAGGATCACACAAAAATAGGGTCATCAGACCCTTTGAAAAACATCAGCAGGCCTTAAATATGAGCAAGAACAAGAAAAAGGTTCACACTTCACCACCCCGTTGAGATCTGGGAACTCTAAGTGTATAGGGTTCCTTCTTCACTGCCAAGTTAGTCTCAACAAGTTCGGACCACAGCTTCTCTCGTGCCTCAAAGCGATCCATACCACTGAAAAAAGAGGAAAATAAATTAAGGCCAACATGTTGCACACAGAAGGCCCTGCAACTTGCAACTCTGTTACCTACTGTTTTATCTTATGCAGTAGTTGAATCAACTGCTTACATTAATTCTACTAACTCAATGCCACAAATTGGGTTCGCAACCTTTTTGTCTTACATTTCCAAAAACAGTAAGCAGTATTAAACAGCTGTAGTCCTGTTGTGTCATAACTCGAAAGCAAATTCAAAATCACCAAACATATAGGGGTTTGTAAGCAGCTGAATTTGCAAGTCTAAGTATATCCACCACAGAATAGAAGAATAATGGTTTTAGTTCATATGTGCTGTCTTACAAAAAAAATTTCGAGAAAACGCAAATAGGTGTTTGCGTTAATTTCATTGAAAAGATAGGGTTTGGTACATGCCTCCTAGGAGGTACAATTCTTTAGTTAATATGTGCTGTCTTACAAAAAATAATACCTGTATAATCCAGCAACATCATTTAGTGTGCCATCTTTGTTCATAACATTAAGAATTGGCAGCCCAAGCTTTCGAGCAATATGATAATCATTCTGATCATGTCCAGGACTAATCTTCAGCACTCCTGTTCCAAATTCTGGATCAACATACTGTAAATCATAGAAGCAATAGTTACTATTAACAGGAGTCATGCAAAGTCCATCTAAGGAACACTATCCTGCCTCCCCTTTAGTACTCCCTTCAACTGCTTCTGGATTGAGGTTGACCAAATTACTACAATGAAGTGATCTTTTTTACTCTAGTTTGGGAGAAACCGCATATGGTCATAGAAAGAATATTTTGGCTTTGCTTATGCGAGTATGAAGAACCTACACAAGAATGCATGCCTCATCTAAGTACAGCAAGCCAAGCAAAAGGCCAGCTTGGGATACAAAAATTTAAAGAAGTCAAAACTTAGCCACAAAAACAGCCACACCATTGAAGTAGTTAACAATATGAATAACAGCTTTCCTGAATTCAACTGGCAGGTGATAGCTTAAAATTTGCAAGTACAAGCGGCACAATAACACGACAAAGATGGTGAGAGAACACCTGCAACTAGTGAATATGGTGTTTTGCATTACTTTAGTTTAACTAATCTCACAATATCCTTTCTGGAATTACTCGAAATACTAGAGATAACTATTATTCTTACCCGATCAGCTATAATAGGAACATGTCTCCCAAATGTCAAGGGTACAATAGCCAATCTTCCCACATATTTTGCATAACGCTCATCCTGCATTACCAATTAACAAATTGAAACAAAGATTGTTGACAAACCTAATCTCTTCAAGAAATAAAATAGCTCGACATAGTTGTAAAATAGGTTGCAACGAAATGCACAAATAGTTTTATTATGCACTTATATTTACTATCAAGTACTGACATATAGTCTGGGCTAACTGCAATAGAGCATACCTCTGGGTTAACTGCAATTGCAACATCACCAAATAGAGTCTCGGGACGTGTTGTCGCAATAGTCATAAAATCATCCCTGCTCCACAAATTGAATGTGTGTAAGCCAAATTCAACATTAGATAGTGTCAAACATGTTATATGATTGCGAAAGATAGTGCATATCAGAAAACTCGTGCCCATGAAAATGTTCACACTTAAATCACAAGGGGGAAACAACAACAAAAAAAACTGGTAAACACAAGCATGCACTTAGTTGTAAATACAGATGACATCATCAATTACTTAAAGACAATTCACACTGATTATTGTGAGATGTTAGACGACCAGAAGATTTAGAATTTAAAAGAAATACCTGGATCCACCAGCGACACGGTACTTCATAAAGTACAAATAGCCAGGTTCTTCAGAGTATTCAACTTCCTAATAAAATCAAGCATTTCAGAATCAAATCTTGAATTGGCTCATGTATAATCACCCATGCAATATTGAAATTTCAGCTCTCATATACGTTACCGAATTTTCTTTTAGTTTTAATAATTAGCTCTGCCGATATATTGATGTGTGTACTTGTTTAAAAAAAAGAGGAAATCTCTTCACATACTAGGTCAGATACTGCAGTCTGCAGGTTAGGAGACCAATTGACCAAATATGATCCTGTGAACAGAAGTACAATATATCAACCAATATTTACCAAAGATACATAAGGTAAGTCCCTAAATTTAACGACATACAAGAAAGATAAAATAATTCAAAAGAATAAGAATTGGTCCATCCAACAAGAAAAAAACCATATAAAATGGTATAACAATCATGATGCCATCGTCAACCATGAAATAACGAAAGCATTAAGCATAACAGAAGAATAAACATATCAGGCATATGCAAGAGAAAACACAAATAGAGTACCAACTACCAATATCAAACAGACCTATAGCATGTTTTACTATGCTGGATGGTGCATGCTCCATGAGTTGCCAGCTACATGTTTGAAATTATTTGGCATTTGAAAGGGCAGCGTGCGGGTCCAGCCGCTCAATTTGTATCCCTATCCAGAAGTACAGCCACTCACTTGTGGGTTGTAGCCTGAAGAAATATTTTTCATTACCAGTGTATCCTACATTTCTGATTCATAACATTACAGAACATCTGATTGCTGAAGAAAGCAGACTAGAAAATCAAGAGTTTTCACATCTTCCACCATATAACTACTTAATTATCCAATCAGCAGTAACCAACAAAAGACAAATATACTTGGTAACTTTAGCACTAAAGCTTATGACAAGCGTGGCCCCTATGAACTTCTAGAAGTAGTAACACAAGCCTTTATACCAATAATAACAATAATAGATAAGCACATACAACACAACGTTATTCTCGTCCCCTACTCCATACAAGATCATCTGTGTTCACTACTGCCAAGTATACTAACGTTAAATGGAGTTTTAAAATCAAATACTCCAAGAAATTTGACAACAGAAAAAAAGGATACTGAACTCAACACAAGCACATTACACAATATTATGCGCATTCACTTCCTTTTGTAGTAGAGCATGTACCCATGTTTAATTATAATACCTTGATATATAAGTCCTTTTTCATGAAGCCTAACGAATGCTTCAACAACTGCACCTGCAAAATAGAAAGAAAAACCACCAAGTTCTAACATTAAGCTCGAGTGAGCAATCTACCATTGCTATCAGCCTATCACAACTATATTACTGATGGTTCTACAACAAAAATGATGGGTCAAAGTTCACTAGTGTATATAAATGGCATTAAACACTTCAGATCTGGCAGGTTGAACATCAAACAGATATTACTCTCATTTGTAAAAGTTGAGCTGAAATCACAGTCAGGAACCAAAATGGGAGTCAAATACCATATGCCATTATTGTGATCCTGATCAAATGCAAGTTTATCGACAAGAACCAAATTAAGAGCATGTCTAACAGGCCCCGTATTTCGCTGCCCCGTATAACGCTCGCATTTCGCCCCGTATCGAAAAACTGCTCCATTTCGAGCCATTCCGTCTAGCAGACCCCGTATTTTGCCCCGTATTTTCAAAAATAAAAACCCCGGGAAGTTCATCTTCATTGATCATACTATGGATCATACATACATTCTGATCATACTACGGATCATACTACGGATCATACTACATTAACCTACGTCTACTCGTCAAGGATGACGTAGGGGATGAAGGCGATGGAGGCCGCCTCCTCTGCCTCTGCGCCTCCCGCGCCTTCGCGCCTCGAACTCCCGGACGGCGGCGATGGCCGCCGCCTGGTCCTCTGCCTCCACCCGAGCTTTCTCGGCGGCATCCGCCTCGGATTCGGCCGCGCCGGTGGCCCTCCTCCCTCCCGCCTCCTCTTCCTCCGCGCCGCCTCCGCTTCCTCCGCCGCTGGTGCTGCCGATGGTCGCGCGCCCATGCCGCCTTGGACGCGCGGTCGCGCTGCCACTCGGCGGGCCACGCCGAGGCCGCTCATCGGCTTGAGCGGCGGGTCCTCGTGGTACCAGCGGCCGCCCCGTGTGGAGCTTCGCCGGGACGAACTCCGCGCCGTCGTACTTGCAGGCGCGCGGCGGCTGCCGGCGGCGGATCTTTTGCAAAGCCGCGGCCTCCTCCGTTGTCCGGCGAGCGGGATCGCCGATCCGCTCGCCGCGAGGCTACTACGGCGGCGGGAATCCATGCAGGTGCGGCGGGTGGAATGCGGCGCGGGGGAGCGACTAATTGCTCGGGAGGGAGGAGGAGGCGGCGGCGCACGGCGGAGCTAGGGTTGCGAGTGAGGGGTTAACCCTCACTCGCTGCGCCGTATAAGTAGGGGGCGGGGCCGATTTCCTGGCCCCGTATTCCGCCGAAACGGGCCGGCCCGAATACGGGGCCTGCTAGACGGCCCAAATCGCGCCTGCCCCGTATCCCGCCGGAATTTTACGGGGTGGGCGGGTTATACGGGGCCTGTTAGACCTGCTCTAATATATGCAAACCATGTTACCTGATGACTGCAGAAAAAGAAAACTAACATAACTACATAAGAAAGTCCTAAAAATCAGAAACAAGCTAGTAGTTCCACAACATAATGCCACAAAAACCATTCAAACAAACATAATGCCATAAAGTACAGGTACTAGTAAATGCTGATGGCATCAATTGCAATTGAAAACATCAGTTAACACTTACGACTTAGTTGATCATCTAGAGTGAAGCATTCACGAGTCCAGTCACAAGATGCACCCAATCGCTTTATCTGATTAGTGATAGTACTCCCATACCTGAATGGAGAAGTATTCAGAACAAAAAACAAACAATCCACTGTGAAAATTCAGTTTTAAAAAGAACTTCTAATAAATGCAACCGTCTGGAATGAATGATTAGCCCGAATAATCTTTCCTCATAAGTTCCATGATAGTTAATTTCTAATTATTATGACAGACAAACCCAGCATCATATTAACAATACCAGAGGACAGCAAAGCACAAAGAAACTAAAGCATAATGCATGTGAGATGCATGCGCGAACGCATCGAGGATGGAGTGAGGGTGCTGACCAATTACATTTAGAAAGAGAAAATCATGTGGGTAGTACCTTTTTGGAATGTAAGGGTGGTTTACAGTAAATCCAGGTAATTAAGAAAATATTTCTTCAGTTTCATTAAAAAAAGGATTGCTTCAATTCAGCAAGAAGATAAAAATCGGCTGCGTCAGAAAACAGTATAAGCAAACTGGACTGGATTCAGAAAAGGACTGACTTCTCTTTCCACTCCCAAACTCTTTCAGTAAACTCCTCCCGTGTAAGATCTGTTCTTTTGATGCCTTTTGCAGCTAACATCTTTTCCACAACTAACTGAATTATAAATGAAAATTGAAAATAAAAATTAGCCTATTACTGCACTAAGTGTGAAACACAACATTGAATACAGAGTAAATGTGTAATAAGATCTACAAACCTGAGTTGCTATCCCAGCATGGTCAGTACCAGGTATCCAGAGTGCAGGCCTCCCTTTCATACGGAAATACCTTATCATTATATCCTGAGTTACTTAAAGAAAAGGAGAAACTTTAGTCAGAAAAATACTAAAGCCCAAAACGGTGGAAAGAAACAAAAATTAGTTTTTCCATGTTTGGGATGTATATGTGGACTAATTGTCTCAGAAGTTAGAAACACGATGTTAAGTACCCCATGAGAGGCAACTATCTAAGAATCTAAATTGCACAGGATAAACTTATAGGCTATTTTAACAGCATCATGTAGTTCGCAGCATTCAAGTTATCATTTCTGCACATAATTTTTACATCATTATCATTTCTGCTTAATACAATAGTTGCAATTTTGCTATACATGGCACATTCACTGGTTGCCAAGACAAAATCTCCAGTGCCATCGACACATGGCCTGTCTTCACCTTACTAGGCAAATCCATAGAAGCTTATGCTCAAATTTAACATGCAAGTTATTATTTCTGTACAGAATTTTTGGAACTTCTGCTTAATACAATAGTCACAACTTTTACTGTACATGGGCATGGCACATTCACTGGTTCCCAAGACAAAGTTTCCAGTGCCATCGACACATGGTCTGTCTTCACCTTAGTAGGCAAATCCATAGAAGCCTATGCTCAAATTTAACATGCAAGTTATCATTTCTGTTCAAAAATTTTACAACTTCGGCTTAATACAATAGTCACAACTTTTACTATAGATGGCACATTCACTGGTTGCCGAGACAAAGTTGCCAGTGCCATCGAAACATGGCTTGTCTTCACCTTACTATGCAAAAGCATAGAAGCTTATGTTCAAATTTAACATGCAAATCAACTTCAAAGGTAAAATACAGAGAACAAATCATGATCCAACTAATCAACAGTGCGAATGCACTATAAAAGATCTGTAGGGTGTAAAGATAAATGAAATTGTTTGCAAGGAATAATATAAGCATATAGTTATCCAACATAGTTAACACAAAAGTCTTATAAAATTGAACCATCCTACCTCAAGGGTAACAAACATAGCATGACCCATATGCAGTGATCCAGTAACATTTGCAGGTGGCATAGGAATGACAAACGGATCTCCTCCACGATCGAAGTTAGGCTTAAAAAATCCTTGAGATTCCCACCTATAAAGCATCAAGTTAAATATTCTTACGAAAAGTAATGTAGTTCCAGAGATAATTTGTAGTGAGACAGGGGGGAAAGTAACTGCCAACATACAATTAGATTTATTCAATCCAGTTTGTTGAACAGTACTTGAATCATATAACTAGATTATTAAGCTAGGAGTCGTCATCCTAGGTTATAACTCTAATCAAATGGGAGTTCTAACATACTTTTCTATCCTGTACCTAAGTTTACTTAGTGTTCCTGAATGAATCATGGAAATTATCATGCGTACAATTCAAGATTTATGAGTGTAACATACATCATCAGATCCAAAATTTAACAGATAAAAAGAGGCGGTTTTAAGCTCCATATCACATCTTAGTCTTCGGACAGTCTAAGTATAAAAAGTTAACTTCACACTCCTTTGACTTGCTAACTACAGCTACCCATGGATCAGTAAGCCAGCAATGTCCAAACATCAGTGATATTCTATCAATGTCTGCCAATCAATGATCAGCACTAAGATGAGCAACTAAATCTACATTTCCACACTACCAACTAAAATTTCATCCCTCAATTTTATTGCTCGTAGCAGGGCTGGAATTGCAAGGTTGTGATAAATTTGTCGAACTGCCGGGAAATCATGGTAACATACTTATTGCTACCACATGACAACGAGCATCAACGGATCACCATTCACCAAGCAATCGAGCGAGATAACTCGCAGCAAAGAGGGTAAATTACCAGCTATAAATCCGCTCCTCGCTGGTGAAGTCAAACGACTTGGCGACCTCCGGAGAGGTGAACACGTCCCTCTCGGTAACCGCTGCAAAGCGAACAAAGCTCAATCGATTCAATGCACGGCCCAATCCCGCCGAATCTCGCACCAGCTAGGCTAAACGAACTGGGCCGAGAAGCGGGGCGCTAGCAGTTTACCTGCGCAGAACCTGCGGACGGCGCGGCGCGGGGTCCACGCCGGGCGGCGGTGCGCGGAGAAGAGGAGCGGGTTGAGGCGGCGGAGGCAGGACGAGGACGAGGAGAGGAGGTGGGAGGGGCCCGCGAGCGCCATTGGAGCCGCGGGCGGGCGTGCTTCGGGGGGCGATGGCGACTGGGATAAACCCTAGAAGTGGAGCTCGGCCCTCAGGGGGTTTGGATTTGGAAGAGGATAACGCGGGAGCGTGGTGGTAGCGGTGGCGCTGCGCACCGTAGGGGAACGGAGCGTGGTGGCGCAGAGCGAAGGGAATGATGACCAAATCCGTATTGAGCATTGCTACAGTATATGTTCTGATTTTCTTTATTTTGGTTTATTATTAGAAACTAGGACAATACCCGTGCGTTGCTACGGATAGACCAAATGTTAAACCTATATATTTAAGAAAACATTTTGTTATTAACAGTGAATATGTCCTTGAGTTGCTACTGGTTGATATTTATCGAGCCTCACCTACTAACCAACGCCTCCCCACCGTCCACCTCGGGGACCCACCGACATCTCTGTTGCTACAACAATTATGTTTATATTTTGATCGACTACTTAAATCTCACACTTAATTTGCCGCATGATTGAATTTCTGTCATACATATAATAAATAAAAAATGTATTTCTGTCATACATATAATACATGGAAGTTGTACCGAGCGAGTCAAATAAGTAAATTGTTTGTATCTCTGCTTATTCTGTGTCCCATCTGTCGCTACTTCTCCACCCCATCTCCCTCTCCCCCATGAATCACGAGCATCCATTTTAGGCATTTCTGTTTCAGTAGCACAAGTCAGCTTTTCATCTTGAAGAAAATCTCTTATATGGAAGCTTATCCTTACCTGTTATATTGCCTGGTGTTGAATAATTTTCCCATCAGACTTTTTCCTCTTGCCATCTCAGAACTCTCAAAATTGACTTAATTTGACAATTAATCTTCAGCGCGCTTTGAAGTCAATTTTATCATGTGGAACTAATTTGTTCCCACCACACAAAGGACGGGCTCCACTGAGCCATGTCGCCTCCAGTTTGGTGCCCCGCGTTCTAGCAACCACATGTGCCCTGAATCATCAGTTCTGTTCTGCACTTCTTAAAAAAACAGGTAAATGGTTTAATTAAAAAAAAGGAGGACCTGGCCAAGTGGTGTAACCGGCAGCCCACCATCCGGCCCAAGTGGCCCAGCCGGAGCCTCCCTCTACCAAAACCCTAAGCTGACCAAACCCTCCCTAGTAATCTTGCAGCCGCCCCCTCTTCCTCTTTTATTTTCGCCATCAAGTCCTCCCACCCCTCCCTCTCAGTCTCAGACCGAAACCAACCCGAGCCCCTCGCTCTCTCTCAGCACGAGAGCGCGCCGGCCGGCGGACGTCCTCCTGCAGCGCGCCGCCACCTCCTTGGTTCCTCCTCCCCGCCTCCATCGTCCCGTACGGCGGAACCTCTAACCACATATGCTCTCTTGGGCAAGTTAATTTGTTAATTTGCTTCTCTTTCTCGGCTCGCAGGCAAGTTAATTTCCCCATTCAATAATTTGCTGCTTGTTGTTCTTGGCGGCTTGCTAATTTAAGAAAATTTAGGTATATAAACCGGCTGAAATCATTATAATTGAGCGAGGTGGGATTATTGAACATAAAGTATCCGTCGTATTGCATGATTTTAGGCTGATGATTTTAGTCAGCTCTCTCGTGCAGCTTGTGGACCATTGATGAAGCAGACCCACCGGCCCAGGAGCGATCTTGTCCAGAAACCCAGCGACGACCAAACCGTTTTTCACTTAAGCGGTGGCACGGTCTGTAATATGCGATTTAGTGGGAGGGCAAAATGGTCCAACAAAAAGTTGGACGAAAATTTTGGCAGAAACCTTAGATTCTTTATTATTAGGTATAGATTTCTGACGGATCCATATTTAAATTCGCAGACAAAAAAGAGTGAATTAAAATCGAAGATTTCAAATGGAGGCCGAGCTCAAGAGATCCCTCTATTAAAATAGAGAAATCCACATTACCCCCTAAATTTGTCTTCAAGATCGGTGTACAACTCTAAATTCCGACTTGGTTTAAATTATAAAAATTGTTCAAGACCGCCTCTTCTACCCTTTATCATGGACTGGTTATGAATCGGTTTTCCTACCACGTTAGTGTCTCTAATTCAGTGTATTGGTAAAATACCATGTACATGTATCTGCATACATTCCCTCACATGCATACGGCAAACTGACGTGATCAGCATCCCCCTCTTTTCACGCAATCAAGGCAGGTGTCGATCTGTCCCTCGACATATCACGGCACCGCCGCCCGCAGGATAGCCAGATCACGCCGTTGTCGGGCCCTACCTAGGCCGCCACCCTCCCCTACATTCTTCCCCTTCCCAAGCAGCTGCCTGCCCTAACGCTGGGGGTTAGGGCGCCAAGGAGCTGCTGTGTTTGCATCCTTCATTGAGATCTCATCCTCCATTGAGATCTCTCATGCGTTCTAGCTATAGCCCAGGTCAAGGCTAGACAAGTGAAGAACTCGCATTGCCACAAAGACCAATCATACTGACATGCGCTCGCGCGATTTCATCTCTCTGCACTTTGTATTCCAAAGTTAGGTTGCCATGTAGAATCGAAGAATGAGATTAATTAATTTTGGGAGTTTACTAATAAATAGATTGTTGATCGCGGCGACCTAGCTCATCTCTCTCAGTCCCTCCTGTGAGAGTCACCTCCCTCGGCGACTTGTCGCGCTGCATTTTGGCCGCCGCGTGCTGGCTGTAGGCTGGGTAGTGGGTACGTAGGGTATGTGGAGGGCGGATGCAGGTGGAGGTCCGGCGTTGGAGCTTTGTGGCGCTCTTCCGTGGTTGTCGTATATGGGTGCGCTCAGAGTACATGTATTATCTCCTGGGTACAAGATGGTGTGTTGGCATATGGGAAGAAACACCCATATGGCAACAGAAATCTGTTCAGAACCAGGCCAAAAGATAGTAGGGGTAGTTCTAAACGGTTTTTTTTTAGTTAAAGGTTGAAAGTTGAACCAAATCAGAGTTTGAGGTTGTAAACCGAACTTGAAGACAAATTTGAGAGGTAAATTGGACTTCTCTCATTAAAATATTTAAAAACTTCAATAAAAATCCACGGATAATAGGATATAGTCATTGATGTACTACTCCGTACACGCATGTAAAATCTCAACGTGAAAATATTATATTATTTTCTTTGCTTTTTTCTTATTTTAGACTACATAAAAAACAAAACCATTAATCTGAGTACAGCGAATAGTACATATTTTTAAAATATAATATTCTCATATTTTGTCATTTTTATGTAGCCCAAAGTATGAAAGAATGCATTAAGATTTTGGATGTTTGTAGGATATATAGTTGACTACATCCACACCTTTCCAAAAAAAAAATTTGAATCTTATGTTCATGATTTTTTAACGATCGAAAGTAAAAGACTCCCTAAGCTCATGCTCGATTGAGATCAGAGTTGAATTTGTTCATTGGGATGTGGTTGCTTACATATGACCTAGCATTGAGTGTGTTGTTCCTTTAAAATCTACATCTACACTACTTAAAAAGAAGGAACGTGTTCCTTATTCTGCCAATACGTCAAGATTTCCGTCGTCCTCCTCGATTCCTCGTACTCCCGCACGCGCCCATATGGGCCAGGCCCAAGTAAAACGACAGCCTCACATCGTTCTTCACTGTCTCGCGTCCCTGAGTCCCGAGGCAAGTCTCCTCGATCCCCTTTCTTCCTCGTAGCAGCCGCCTAGGGTTTTGGCGCCGCCCACTACAAGAAATATGTTAACTAGTGACCTTCTTACAGTGACCACAGATAAATAGGTCATAACACTATGACCATTTTGCAGCGTTTGGGAGGGTCCAAACCCTAATTTTCTATGACTATTATGGGCATAAAGGTCATAATTTTGTTACACAAAATGGTCAAAGATAAGATGATACGGTCTACGATCTTATCTTCGGCTGAGTACGACCAATTTAAACGGTCGTTGGTGCTAATTTGTGGTTTGTTAAAACAATAGACATCCAACTCAACATTTGGTGTTAGCCTTAGTTTACTTGTTTTGTTCCGTTCTCTATGGTTTTGATGTTTATTTAGGGCTTATTTGATTCAAATGAATATGTAGGATTTGGATCAATAGAATTGTTTTCTACAAAGTTTGTTTGATTCATATGGTTGCAATCCTTTGTAATTTCTACAAAGTATTCATTTGGACTATGTTTTAGAGGAAAATTTCCTTTCCGAACTCTTTCTACAATTTCTTTGGTTTTCACGTGCAATCAACTAGAATTGGTTAGGACATGTCTTTCCAATCTAATGTTTCTCCTATTTCCAATTCTGAAAGTCTTGCAAATCAATCGAGCCATAATATTTTCTATCGTGAATAAAGAGGGTGACCTGTGTAGGATCACACAAACATGATCCGTAGCTAGAGCCCGCCAAAGACTAGACCGGGAACCAAATTTCCAACGACAGACGCGCGGTGAGACCAAATTTTGGTTAAGTCCCGCAGCACCAAAACCACGACCAAAAAAAAAAAAAAACCACGACCAACCTGATAAGACCTAACCCTAGCCCCAGATCTCCCACTCCTCTTTCCACCCCGTGGCAGCCGCCGCCGAACACCAGATCCAGCGCAACCATCCTCTCCCCCGATCTTCCTTCTCTCGCGCCCCAATCTTCTCCCACCGCATGGACTCACGCCGTCCACTCCACCCCATGACCTCACCTTCATCGGCCTTGCCATGTTCGAGGCGCTCAACGCTACCTTCGATGGGGACTACGCCGTCGTCGAGGAGGAACTGTGGCTCCCCTTTCGGCTTGCTCGCCGACGCGCGCGGCTCCGTCGAGCTCACCGGACCCCATTGGGCGGGTGCCCGTGGCAGAGCGGTGTGGTTTCTCAGCACTTCCTCGCTGCCTGCACTCGCCACTCGCACAACCCATCGCCGTGCCGACGAGGTCGCTTGGTCGATAGCGAGGGCGCGACTGCCCGTAGCTCGTCTGACCACCACGGCAATGGGAGGTGCGTGCGAGCTCCGGCGCCGACCGCGGGGAGGCCAAGGAAGCGACACCTCCACGTGCCGGATGTGAAGGCCAGGTCGGGCGTGTTTCACGAGATGCGCACATCGAGCTGCTCTGCGCCGAAGTCCACCAGAGGTCGATTTTTTTCCTCCTGACGTGCTCAAATCCACTGATACATGATGCAGACTGTTTGGTGTTGATTTGTTCGTGAGCACTAGGTCACAGTACGGTCCTCTGTAATTTAGATGCACATCTCTATTTAGCAGCTGCCGCTTAATTAGGCACACATAAAGATGCATACTCACGTGAGTAGCTGTTTGAGTACGAGTTTGTGTACAAGAAGATCTTTGTGCATTGGAGGTAGTTTCAGTTTGAGTAGGAGATTTGGACGCTGAGGGTCTGAGTAGGAGCATATTTAATTCTTTAATCCGAGGTTGAATACTAACCTCCGTCTATAAAAGGATGTCTCAACTTAGGACAAATTTGAATGTATCTAGATACTAAAATGGGTCTAGATACATTCAAATTTTGATAAAGTTGAGACATCTATTTATAGACGGAGGGAGTACTAATTTAGTTAACCAGTACCTTCTTTGTATCGATAATTCTCCTGCAATTTGAGCAAGTGTATGCTTCTACCTGCTTTTGTTTGAGTACGATTGAATACTAAAATCTACTGCTTTCATTTGTTCTTATTCTGCACTCTATGGTTGTCGTTTGCACTGCACATTCCTTGTAATTTCCGTTTGTTACATGTGTACTGAAACATGACGCTGCTAGGTAGTTTATTTGCATGTGAGGAAGTTATCTGTTGATGCAATCTCTATCTCGTGAACAACCAATCTGTTTTGCTTACTGTTGTTGTAGTTGCACTCCACCATTGTAGTATTTCTGTTTGATTGTTTTTTACACAATTACTGAAAATTAAGGGCCAGGTAGTTTCTCTGTATGTTACTGGACCAACACTCTTGTAGACGCAGTCAAGCATGCAATTTATGTTCTTCATGGATGAGTTGTGCGTCATACATAAATTACGAAGTGCCGAAACTTACTAATCACTCTCTTGCTGCTAAATGATTCACAGAGCACCTGTATTTCTAGTCACAGCTTACTGGTCAGAAAAGTGAAGTCGCATGAATGTTCTATCTTTTTGACCTCTATATTTTCTTCCTGTTGGTTGCCAGGGATTTGTCTTGTCAAAGAGGATACCTTCATTTCCTCCTGTGCACGACAAAGATCCAAGCAGAAACTGGCGGTGATATCAAATAACAGTAGCCACAGCTTGAACGCCTCTCTTGTAGACAACAGATGTAGGATGTTAAACCCCGGTACTGCATCTGGTAACTTCTCATCATTACTTTTGCATGAAGTTCAGGCATAATGATGTGTTTGTGGTACTTACACTATATGCTTGCTGCTATACCATGTTATTGGTGTATATAGTTTATAGGTATTGCAGATCAATCAATCAATACAGGCATACAGCGAACTCTTGAGTACTCCATATAACTTCATTAAATAATAATAACATTTGTGTTTATTTAACTATAAACTAAGAATTCACTTGACTTTACTTGACAAGTGTGCATAAGCATGTTATAGGATCATCTTATAGTTGTCTGATGTTAAATGTTTATGCAACACATATTAGTAGGTAGGCGTGTTTGTTTGCAAAGTCTTGTGATCCCATACAATCACTTTGCTTGTTTATTTTGGTATCCATCATCAACCATCATTTTGCATAAGCACACAACTGGGCACCAGCCAGACCAACCAATCTGGCGTGTCAAGCTTATCTGTTTGTGTTTACTGTAGTTTTGAATTGAGGGCAATGATAAGTGATTTGCTCATTTTATTGAAGGCTATTGTTTACATAGCCAAGATTAGTAATTTGCCAATTGTTCCGCAATCACCATTTTCCTGTATCTGACTTTGGTATAATCTACATTGTCGACATAAGTGTTCTTTGTGTTGTTGGCATCTGAGGAAAATGCTAGGAATAGGGAAAACAATGGGATAAGATGCATACATTTTTTTATAATATTATAATTTATGAAAACAATGTCATGTTACAGCATTAATATTGGTCCATATGATCAATTATGTTTAGCTATAAAGCTATTCAGGAGATAAGTTGATTCTTGCAGCAGCAAGTTTTTGCATTGATGTGTCCTCGTTGGTTTGCAGGGCTAAAATTTTCGGAAGATACATTTATTGCTATGTCAAAATGGAAATAGTTGTGTGCAAGTAGCAGGTATAAGCTTATTTACTCATTGCTGAATCCCAAAAAGATGCACTCTGCTATTTCATGTGCACCCTCTAGTATAAACATGCTTTACTTTCTGTTTGCCATTATTGCATATATTGTATTTTTGGTTGGTGGTTCTGTTCTCTTGGATAGTGTGGTTAATCTACTTTCTTGTGATTTTCCCATGCTATATCAAGATATGAATCTGAAGTCTTACATGAATCCAATGTATGTTGTTGATTAGAATTGCGTGATACTCTACCTGTTTTGCGTTTTTTTTATTATCTTTGATTGGCATCAATTGTGGTTGCTCTAAACTGATGTATATAAGTACAGGGGGGATCTTGTAGTGAAATGTACATGCACAATTAAAACAAGTGCTAAACTGAGAACATGAAGTTTTCAATATTATTACTGTTGTTAAGACTTTCTTATAAAATGCTATGAAGTTTTCAATATTATTACTGTATTTGTACTTTTTTATTGTCTTAAAATATTAGTCTTCACATACTATCATTTACTATTCAGAAAATCTAAAAATCTGAAATTTTTTAGGAAGAACACTTCAGTGCTACATCGTAGCTGACCGCTGAGTTTGTGTTGTTTTAATTTGGGAATTTAAGAGTTGCAACCTGGAACATCACAGCAACATCACAGATGCATGATTCTATTAATAACTAGAACAAACTTGAAATTTGAGTTAGATTGCTCTAGAATAAGAAGAGCAGTATTTGGTATGAATTTGACCTGTCCGCGAGAATAGTATTTCTATGTTACCTACGAATTTGTAACTAACAGGTATCTCGCCAGCCTGTCTTAGGCATTTGACACTTTATATGAATAAATTCAGAACCTAGAACTTCATATTAGAATGTAGAGTGCACAGTATACATGATTGACAAGTTCCTAGTTTAGGCTGGCCGGTCTCGCTGATTCTTTCTGCTGGATTCAATTAGAAGATTTATCTTTAATATAGTCAGATTATTGATTGATGTCCTGGCTTGCCAACAAGAAAGTCACGTGAGACCATACTTATATTAATGTTGTATCTAAGTATCTTCAACTGTTAAAATATTACAGTACCACTATGTATATAACTAGTAGTGCCATGTCCAGGGTGTTACAAGAGCTACAGGCTGAAGTCAGAGGAAGAGTGAAGAAGTTCTAGCCTCTTTTACAAAAGCTACAGGCTGAAAGTCAGAGGAAGAATAAAGAAGTTCCTAGAATATCAAAGAATAGATGGGTTTTTTATACTTAGCGTTTTATTAGTACTGTTATGCTGTTATTGTGTGTAATCTGGGAAAATGCGTCTCAAAGATTTGATGGTTAAACCTATTTTGGCTGTTATTTGAATATATTCAAGTGTTTTTGCTCATTTCTGATTTGTATATTGTTTATTGGTTTAAACTATGAAAAGTTGTGAATAGAAAATAAATTTGCTGTTAAAAGTCTAAGACCCATAAAACGAAGAGGCTGGAAATCTGGAACAAAATGGCTGGATAAAATGGACAGGAAGGAGGCCACGACCTCAAAACAAAAATAAAAAATAGGCAAAATTGTTGGGCTTGGACCATGGAAAGCAATGATCTGAGGCAAATTATTGGGCTTGGCCCATGGAAAGCATCGATCTGGATTGGGCTGATTTTGATGCACGACCATTTGGTTTGGTCACATATCTGTCACGTAGGATTTGCCACGTTGGATCTGACGTGGACAGATAGGCCAGCCCATGACTAAAATTTTGGTCATAGAATCTATGACCATCAAGTTTGGTCGTAGTCCTCTACGACCATTCAAATAAAAAGGTCGCCGTGCGCCGTCAGTGACGCTCAACTGGCGACCAACAATTATTGGTCATGGCGTGGTCATAGATGACGTACAACGACCTTTCAGCGACCAATATGGAGGGTCGCAAGTCACCATATTTCTTGTAGTGGCCACGGCCGCCATGGTCTCCCCCGGGGCCCCGGCACTGCTACATCGTCTGATGTCCAAACACGTCAAAGATAGGCAAAGGAGCTCAGGGCAAATCTTGACGCCACCTGCCTCGCGTCAATGGCGGGATCGTGTTCAGGTCGGTCGTGAAGGAGAGGGGAAGAAGGGCCGTCGCTGTTGGAGGTGAGAGGATGGGGTAGTGCCACCGGGGAGAGGACCTAGAGGCCCAAGCGCCAATCACCCAAGAGGCCTCGCAGCTTTGGGGAGCCGCCGTCGGGAAACAAATCCTCTGCCTAACAGTAGGCGCCTAGCAGGGAGACCGTTTCAGTCACCGTCCAAAGTTCGGCGTCGATCGAGGTTGCCGCACATCCCTGGGGGAGCCGCGCATAGTGGTGCAGATGCGGCCGTGAATGGCAGGGACGAAGGGGAGAGGGCAGGGCCATTGCCCCTCGATGAATCTTCGGTGGAGAATTGACGAGTTACAGCCACCGCAGTTGCAAGGTGCAGCCCCCTTGCTCTCTACGGTTCAATTCCAAGACCAGTTGTGATGGCGGCTCGGGCGCTGCCTTGCTAGCCAGCTCCCCCAAGCAGGGCGGGAGAGCGGGCGGCGTATGACCAGGTCGACGAATACTTCTTCATTAGGTGCACATCTCGTCTAAACAGCTAGCATGGATTTGGAGATATCTAATTCTCTATTTTTTTCTCTTCAGCGTGGGAGGGTTAGGTTCCAGGCGTAACCCAATGTCTGTTCGGCTCTTACTTGCAAGGCGTGATCTGCAACGGTTGTGCCACCAGTGTGAATCGGATTATGCAGGCTTTGGTAATCGTCTCTCTTCCTCTAGACCTACTACTTATTTACTATGTATTGCAATTTTTCCATTTCACTTGCAAACTTATAATGTCAATTAAGCCAATATAATTATCAGTTTCTTTGATACATAGGTGGTTATCTCGGTTAGCAGAATAAATTGTCAAATGTCATGAGAAATGACCCATCGAAGGATAATAAATGAACCATTATATGAAAATTCTACTACTGATATAACACTACATTGTGTTCTGATTTTCTCAGACATGTTTATGCTGGACTAGGCATGCACTTCTTCAGTTTGGGTGAACCATGGAGGTGTAGAGATCCAGTCTGAACAATCTGCTGCAACACATGCAGGTAACTGATCTGGTTATCTAATTCTCCATTTATGAACGTCAGAGCCGCTACCAGAACACCATGACCATAACTGCAAATTTGCTTAGGTGTCAGGGCAATCATGGTAACCTCAAGCTTCAGTGATGCGAGCATGGACTCTCTCTTTAAGCATCTCCAGCTGTGAGGTTAGCTCTCTCATCTTGTTTGCGCTAAGGAACTTTTTTTGCGAATATCTTATTGTTCAACACATGTCATTTGAACATGGCCTTGCCACTATAGCTTATGCAAAGCATTTTATTATTAACCTTTATTCTTTCAATTCATGTTCTATGTTCATTTACCCTGGGATCATGCCCACTCTTCTGTACATACTCGTGTTTCACAGCTGTTGGAAGAAATCGAGAGGAGGGGAGAGATGAATAAATAATGGACCATGTATTCTGGTCTCCTGCTAAGATTTCTTTAACTATGTCATGTTTTTTTGTGGCAACACAAGGGAGCTATTGCTGTTTTTACTCCTTTTCTTATTGTTGTGGCATGAGCAGAGGGGATGGATGGGCGATTGAAGAGAAAAATCCTAATTCCTAATTCCTAATTCATTGGGTTTCTAATAATGAGAAAGGGGCAATAGGTTTAAAAGAAGGAGTATTGTTATCATATTTATTGCTTTAGCATGATATTAGTTTTACCTCAGTCAGACTATTAGAATGCTCTGATATCTGTGGATAGAATCTTAATTTTTAGTAAATAATTCCTCTTTAGGAATCAGGAGGACAGCCACCGCCATCACACCGTTGTCCTCATCTGTGTCTTGCGAGCCTAATATGCATGCCACACGCCACACTCCTCAAGCTGCAAGCCATCTCCACCTAGATGTTGCGCTGCCCTCCATGCCTGTCTGCTACTTCTTAGAAGCATCAAAACATTAAACATCCTTTAGTTAATGTTCCTTAGTGTGCATTTTAACGGGTAAGTTACTTGACATATCTTGAGACTGTGCACATGATTTTCTTAACTGAATGATTACTGTATAGGAAATGCTATGCAATTTGAATTATCTGTCGGCCGGTGTAAAGGTACTTTGAGCCCAATGTCACATTTGATGCCTTATATGCAATCCTCAACCAAAAGATCATGCAATTTTTTACATGTCGATGGGTTCAGGGGAGCCTTATTTTCTACACCATAATACTATTATTGTACTCACCTGGATACTTTTTCTTCCACTTGATATTCTCCACAGGCTCACTTGTTTTTTTGTGCAGTTTACCTCAGTATGATACCTATTCCTGGTGTATGCAATAAAAAAAGAAATTTCTGGTGAAAGGTTACATTCAGATAGATACAGGTCTAGGATGATTTGAGAAAAGTGATTTTTTTAACTGAGATTTTTTTCCAGTTCTAGATAAGAGAAATAGGCAAATACGTAGCTACTTCTAAAAAGTGCAAGTATGGAACCACTCATTCATGCTTCCAGTAGTTTGTATTGATGCCGAGACAAGTACCACTTATATTTCACAATATATTCTATAATAGGGCGGGATATGGAAATAAAGTTAGCTCCCTGTTACTCTCATTGCCGATGTTTGCTCATGTAATTAGTTGCACAAATTTTCCAGCAGAAAACATGTGGTAT
This sequence comes from Lolium multiflorum, assembly GCA_030979885.1. Classification (NCBI taxonomy): domain Eukaryota; kingdom Viridiplantae; phylum Streptophyta; class Magnoliopsida; order Poales; family Poaceae; genus Lolium; species Lolium multiflorum. The sequence continues at coordinate 164,645,021 of CM061748.1, read as the reverse complement.
ACTTTTGCAATGAGAATATGCAGTGTTCTTCTCTTTCTTTTTTTTTCTTTTTAAATGGGAACATGAGAATTATAGCAATGCTCTTATGAGCTCCTAGATTCATGATACAAAATCTGAGTGGCGATGACCACATTCTTTACTAGAATACACTTTCACCCAAAAGGTCATTTATTTATTTATTCATCTACTGCATTCATATTTTTTCATCATTGTGTCCTTCATTTAAAGTACTCCCTCCATCACACAAAACTTGCACTTCCTCCCCCAGTTCATTTTAACTTTTGCCCAAAACCCCTAATACATTCTGATTGTTTTAAATTTAGGCTTCGAATCAAATTTCACATTGGACTCTTCGCCGTCGATTGTCTGGCCCGTCGCCGGTCAGCCTGCTAGCCACGCTCCCTCCTATGGACCGCTCCCATCGTCGTTCTCCCTCGCCTCCACAGCCCCCTCACCATCAGCTGCCGAGGAAGAAGCTCGTCGACGAGTTTGGGCCCTGCCTCGCCGCCGGCGGCGTGAGGTAGCAGGGAGGGGAAGACCTGCTCCCTGGTTCACCGTCTTGCTGTGTTGACTATCGTGCTCTTGCCAACAGCTACAACTCCTCAAACTATAGTGTCTTCTTCTCTCTAAAGAATAAGAAGGTACATTCATCAAGATATGTGTTCAACATTTGATAATTGCATCAAAAGAGAGATATAGTTGAGAATTGCATTTGATCAGCATTTGTGTTGAACATTTGAGAATAGAAGGCACTATAGTTTACTTGATACTAAGCAATGAAGGTAACACACAGAAATAACCCGGTTTGTGTCAACACCCGGATTTTTAAGTCCAGATGCCTATTATGCCATTCATCGCAATCCCAGGAATATTGTT